>JAJQOW010000014.1:17472655-18012114 GCA_037975125.1 Latrodectus hesperus
CAATTTTTTGTACATCACTGTTATCATTTGTGGGATATTGATCCATCTACGATAAAGTAACTTGTGATCGAAGCAAAAATACATATTTGTGATACTAGATATGTATTATGCAATTCCTTTTTTTTAAAAAAAATTTGAAATAGAATGCATTATATAACTGAGGAATTTAAGTATTATGCAACTGTTAAAAGAAAGATTCTCCGAAACCGATGAAATAATAAGAATAACAATAACACAGAGTGATGTAAGAAGTGTTTTATTTTGTATAAAATTGATCACTTTTTATCTTTAAAAATTAATGCGCAGTTCTGGAAAAAGGTCAAACCATTTTTGTCGTACTGTCATAAATGTTTGATACATTATGTGCGATATGGTTACAAAAATGCAAATTTCTAAAACAGAGAAAATTATAAAAATTTAAATACTTCTCGAAGTACCCTTGGAAGTGTTGGTTAAGAAGTATTTTCGTATTGCCAAGATGGGAAAGTTTTAAAAAAATGTACATGAAAGACTTTTAGATTACATTATTAGCAAAACGTATTACAGAAATATTGAAGTAGCATATATATTATAAAAAATATTATTAAAAAAAACTTTGAGAATCACATTATAACAAAAAAAACCTAAGTTGTAAGCTAATAAATACATTATTTTTTGTCATTGGGATTTATAGAAAGTGTCTTTCAGTTCATTCAAAAATTATTTCATCAACTGAGTCTTTCAAAGGTAGCTGTTAACTATTTCCTTTCCTACAATGTAACAATGCAAATGCGTTAGAAGATAGTGAGTTCGAATCCAAACTTAATCGAAGGTCCGTCTTATTCACTCAAGTCGGCTGCGATATGTTAAATAGTTTTGGTCGCAATGTCCTCCCAGTGAAATTATACTTCTAGAAGAGGCTAATCTTCTGCTTGGTTCCTGCCTCTAAATCATGAAGATTCACACTCGGTATCTTCTATGTAATTGGAAGAAACCATTTTTGGACTAGATACTAGGAAATATGCTGATAATCATTCACTCACAATACAAAAACATTGCGAAAATTTATAATTTAACTCTTGGTTGAATGGAAACTAAAAATTACTATAAGAGGGCTGATGTTATTATTCATCATCAGTTTTAAAGCTGTGCATCCTCGTGAAAGTATTAAAAATGTAAATATTTTATTTCGTAACAACATTAATATTGTTATTGTTAAAAACAAATGTTATTAAAAATATTAATGTAATGACAAAACTAACGTTAATTAAAACGAAGCTCATTATTTATTCGTTTTTGTAAATGGGAATAAAAATAATTTTTTTCTTATCTCAAATCTTCAGTTATCACAGCTTACAGTTTTGTTTACATGTATCAGATATATATATTTACTTTTGTTTTGAGAACTTGAATACTCACTTTCATTTTTACGTTATATTGATTTCAATACTCTTTTCTCATTTCGCCCCCTTTTTTTAAATAAAATCTCTAAAAATTGGCATTATTTTTATTATTTTATTCATTAAAATATTTTATTATTACTTAACTACAAATTTGTACAAAAGAACTCGAACTATGTAAATAAATGTAATATAATTTATTTTTATACATAAAACAAAACATATACAATATATACATTTTATGATACAACAAAAAACAATAGCATTGAAAAATATATTTCTAAGTTACATATACATATCAGATTTAAAACCAATAATATATTTAACAATTTGAACCTTCTACATATAAACTTGTTTATTACGCCTGAAGTTTTAACATAACATTATGCTAATTATTTTTTTACACGAAAGATAAAAGCTCTGAATACAAGTAATATTCGTGATTTTTATTTTGGCACTTGAATTTTTCTTTGTTACATTTTTGAACTCACATAATTTTATTTGAATAAATTCATTATATTTATAAAATTACTGAATATGTTATTCAAATTTATTATACTTTACACACTTATTCACTGATTTTTAATTACATATAAAATCTTTATTTCAAAATAATTTTAGTCACAAATTATGAACATAAAAAATTATTTATACTTTCTATAAGAATTTTTTTCTTAAAATTATGTGTCAGGAAATTTTTTCATTTTAACCCTTATAGTATGGTTATTTTTTCCACATTCTAAAATCAGCCTTTGTAATTAACTTAATACTGGATCTGTAACTAACATAATTTTAGGAGTATACATATGCACCATTTTTTCATAACAACTTTACAACATATCACTTTTTTTAATCTTTTTCATAATTGCTAACAAATTATATCCATTGACATGATAATAGTAATTTTTAAAATACATTACATTTGCATATACATAAAAATAGTTTCTATTATTTAATCTACTGGTAACTCACTATTTTAACAAGTACAAAAGCAGTCAATAGTTATAGGAACAGGTACTTTCTTCCATTCACAGGTTCTTTTTCGTTTATTTGGGGGAGTTTTTGTAGGAATAGGAGGTACCCTTTTCTTATATAACACAGACGTCTCTCTATTTGCATCCTCAACAATAACACTTCGTTTGAGCCTGGGTGGCATATTTTGTTCTTTACACTGCCAGTTCAGAACGTAGACTGTTGTCCATGCACCTGGTACACAGTTCATTCCAGTAGGAAAAGAACAATAATTTTTACGATTAAGACAAAGACCTTCCCTTACCCATCGTGGCCAATACTGTTTTCCTAAATCTTTCCAAGAGAACTGGATGGGACAAGATGACCTCCTCAGCATCCACTTCCGGATTTTGTCTTCTAAACGTACAAGTTCTGGATCCACACTCTGCAGTTCTGCAGTGAGATTGAGACCGTTCATTTGCTTAAGAAGTTCATCTTTAGACCATCTACCATGTATAGCGTCAACGTTCACTTCCTCTGGTGGTACTGAAATGAATTTCCGGTTTGGCTTGTCAGCAGTCATAAAAGATGGCTAAAAATAAGATAAAAAAAGACATGATTCACAATTGAAGTACATTTTTATGAAGCATAAAATGCAATATTTAATATTATTAAATTAGATTATTATTCACCAAATTCTATTAAATATCAATCTGTATAATAAAGTTACTTAAAGTTGAACTGGTTGACAATTTTACATATCTGGTTTCAAACGTTGATTCTCATAATGACATAAGTTCTGAAGTTAAGAGAAGAATTCTTGCTGCTAATCGCTGCTTATATGGATTGGGGACTCTCTTAAAATCAAAACTGATCAGAAGATCTACAAAAATCACGCTGTACAAAACCATCATAAGACCTGTTCTCATTTATGGATGCGAAACCTGGAATCTAACTAAGACTCAGTCAAATCAAATTGTAATTTTTGAACGAAAAGTCCTAAAAAAGATTTTTGGTGCTGTAAATGAGAATGGAGTTTGGAGGCACATATACAATTTCGAGCTCTAGAGACTTTTTAAGGAAGATGACATCATAAATTATATTAAAGTATGTCACTTGAGATTTGCAGGCCATATCTGTCGAATGAATGGTCTTTACCCTCGTCTTTGACTTCAAGACTTTTTAATTATAGGCCCATTGCAAACAGATCTAGGGGTCGACCCAAACTTAGATGGACTGATTGTGTAGAGGAGGACTTTAAAGTGCTGAAAGTGATAAATTGGAGAACTGTCGCCTCCCGGAGAACACAATGGATAAGTGTTCTGAGGAAAGCCTTGGCCCACCCGAGGCTGGCGTGCTGAAGAAGAAGAAGATAAAGTTATGGATGAATTTTTTAAACCTAAATATTTGTCTGAAATAATTTGAAGAATAACAAGTATTTTCTTATTAAAAATCTACGTAAAATTCTTTCATGAATTTTAACAATTATTTTAAAAACTAATTATCACAGAAATTGATAATATATCAGTTGTTAAAATAGAACTAAATAATTTTAATGTATACTATTTTTTTTCGAAGGTTAATAAGTTGAATTACAGTTGGCCAATAATGTTAAAGCAAATGTTAAAAAAAACTGCTTTGATGCAAACAATGATTTCTTTAATCCTCTGTTTTCAAAATAATTGATCCGACCTAGTATTCTACCTCTCTAGAAACTAAGTATTTAAAAATTATTTTCAACTGTATGCACAGCCTTTATTTCACAACCTCTCAACCCCAGTATAATCTAATTAATAGAAATTTTATATTATTTGACAGATATTTTTATATCGTTTTCTTCTTACACCATTATTTCCAATGGAATTTGTACCGATAATTATTATCAAATGTTTCTGTATAATCTCGAAAGCTTTTAATAAACTAAAGAAACCGAAAAGTAAACTACAATGGTTCTACTAAGACTTAATTCATTGGTTTTACTTGTCCTATGAGCTCAAATTTGTCTCCTTTATTTTTCATGTAAAATTGAGGTGTTGTCCATCATAAACAAGAAAACAGAAACTAAATTATACTTTTATTATCATTCAAATGTATACTAAGATGATAATATCTTATATCGAAACTTCTTTATCTTGGGGAATTTTAATGAATCAGTTTAATTTTAGCATTTTATATACAAAAATAACTTATATTAACTGAATATGTGTGTCCAAAATGTGCTTTAAAAATATGCATATATAACTAATTTCATATTTTATATTTAATGGTATAAATCATTTAAATAACCAATCAATTACACGATATCATATTTAAAATATGCAGAAGTGCTTTTGAAAGAACTGTGAAAAAATTACCCGTTTTCCTTCGAGCTGCCTTTTAGTACCATTTCAAAGTAATCTAACAAAAGACAAAATATTCAATAGCTTTCTATGCTCTATGATTAGATCTTTACGGATCTATGATTAGAAATAATAGGAATTCAATGTCTTATACCGTATACATATGCATACATGCCACCAATGTTTGAATTCAAAGAATTAATGCTTGATTTGCCAATTCTCCTGATAAATACAATTATTTATATGTTATCAATTTACTTTTCTGACATTCAATTTGCTTACCAGTACTCATTTTCGAAGTCCTGCATCAGACAAATGATTTCAAAGTAAATATTGTCTCATTACTCACCATAAAATCTTCCCCCAGGAGACTCAAGAGGGAGGACTTGTCCAGTTGTCGCCTACCAGGACGTCTCCTCAAGTATCTGCTGCCAATATTTACATTGCGATTTCGCTTTGGTTTGCGTCGTTCCAGTATACCGTGCCTATTTACTCGAGGATCTATGGCGATTAGACTTCCTGTATTGATTCGTGTAGGAATGTACGGAGAGCCGTCTGGCATGAAGACACCAATCACTAGCTGAAGTAACTCGCAAAATAAGCAAATCGGTAATAACTTCAACTGCATATTGTAGTAGAATGATGTCCAAGAGCTGTTGGAAAAAATATGTAAATTAGTAATGATTAATTTAAAACAAAGGAATGGAAAAGCGTTTATTCAAACATTTTCATGATAGTTACCATTGTTTGATATATCTCAATAGACAGTTGTAATTAATAATATGATAGTAAAATATAATTCATACAAAATTTTATCTTGATCCAATAATATGCATATTTTTATCATAATTTATTGTTAGATGTAACTGAATATCAAAATTAAAAATTATCAAAAATTCTTGAAATTATTAAAATTTTAAAATTATTTGTAAAATTAATAACAATTTTCGTAGGATTCCTCTCTAGAAATCAAAAATATGCAGATGTTACATTATCACATATACAAAAGTATTATGAATGGCTTATAGTTGTAATTAATAATATGATAGTAAAATATAATTCATACAAAACTTTATCTTGATCCAACGATATGCATATTTTTATCATCATTTATTATTAGATGTAACTGAATATTAAAATTAATAATTATCAAAAACTCTTGAAATTATTAAAATTTTAAAATTATTTGTAAAATTAATAACAATTTTCGAAGGATTCCTATCTAGAAATGGAAAATATGCAGATGTTACATTACCACACATCCAAGAGCATTATGTATAGCTTTATATTGAAAGATATTTGACATTTATTTTTCTATTATATTAATTATAAACATTAAATAATATAATAATCACATTGTTTCTTTTATATTTTTTGTATTTCTAAGAATTCTTTTTAAAAGCAGTTCATTTAAATATTTTTTCCAAAATAAAGGAAGTATTAGGTATTAAAAAATATTACGTATATAGAAATTAGTCATATAAATTGAAATTTTCATCATTTATATATCTCTATTGACATCTACTTTAGAATAATTTTTTAAAGAACAATCCAAAGCTCATTACACTTTGACTTGTAGTTAAAGTACAATTATCTATCGAAGATGGATTAAAAGATAATTTGCATTATAGTATTAAACTTCAAAAAGTTTAAAAGAGTAGCAAATTAAATATTAGTAAACAAAACACCGTGAAGTACAACAATTAATATGCTTTTTGATATAAGTATAACATAAACAAAGAACAGTAAAAGTTTAAATAAAATGTCTTTTCATTTTAAGTATTCAAACCCTATTAAAATTAAGAGTAGCAAAGTTTTTTCACGTAAAAACTTAATAAGAAGTAAAATTAAAGCTAAATTCAGACTAAGGATTGAAATCGTCAGATTTCCTCGGGGAGTTGATCCGACACGTCCTCGGTAAATTGATCATAGTTTGAGGACGTGTTTTTAATCCCAAAAAATGTATTTTAATTCTAATAATTTATTAATTTTTTCTAGTTATAAGGAGAATCATTTTAATCAATAAAAAAATTGAACAAAATTTAAGAACCACGTAACGAAATATAAAAATAATGCTTCACTAACATGCCTCTAAAACCAACTTCGTTCAATCTCCGTAACCACACTAAAAAAAGTAAAGCATATAATTTATTTTCATTTATCTTCGTCCGCACAGAAGCTAGCGCCATGCTGACGCTCCAGGGTATCAATGGTAGCGGAATGTGTTAAATCTTTTATGTTATATTAATCAATTTATGCCTTTTTTATTTTTAACTATAAAAATACGATTTGTTTTATACCAAAAATAATAATTATTTTTTGAATATTAGTTGACAACTAAAATCAATGATATTTATTATATAAATATTCATTACATTATATAATAAATATTAATTTATATTACAAAGTATTTATTTCGTTTTTATATTGCATAGAAAGTGTAATATTAATATTCAATTTAGACTATTGAATACAGAATTTAAAGGGATTTTCGATTAATGATACTAAAATTGTTTTTTTGAAAATCTTAAAATAACTTACTAAAAATACCTCCACATTAAGTTTTAATAATATTAAGATTTAATTTTAAACTTGTAAAAAAAGTGTAGATGTATTTAGCATAAAGTACCTTTAATTAATGAAAAATAAATTTTAATTTTTAAATATTCTGAATTCTATTAATGAATAAAAATTTTGTTTTACATTTTGCTGCTTTTTAATTAAGTCGATATTTTTTAAATCAATTTTAAGTAATAAAATGTATATAGAAGCTGAAAAATTTTAATTATAGATAAAATATTATGCTCCTCAAATGAAAGGAATTTTCTTATTCATAGATATAAAAAGATATTTTATTCTTTTAATGGAATTTTAAAACATCATAATTAAAGAAATTTCTTGTTAAAATATTTCTAGTTTTAAAATTATTGATATTTTTAATTTCAAAAATATTAATATTTAGTTTTAAAATTATTAATATTTTTGAATCATGATGGGAATTTTTATAATTCCATTAAGTGAATGTTTACTTGACACTACTAATTAATAAATGATGAACTGCATAACAGACTATACAACTATATAATAATTAAAATTAATAAATTTTTTATACTCATCATGATGTATAGTTTATCATAAATCTTAAAAATACCTCAATATGCCACAAAAAGAGGAAGATACCTATTTGTAAAAGCGAAGAGTTTATATTACAGTGAAAGGCAAAGGGAAACCTCATAACAAAATATTAATGTTGTAAAATGGGACTCATTTGTTTGCATACAAAATTTTACAAGGCACTTTGAGAGCGGCATGCATAGTAAACAAGTTTCGAAAAGAGTTAACAAAAGTAAACACTTACCTTTGATGGTTCGACTGGCTGGGCGAATATGAAAAACAGATGTGAAATTCTTTACACCTGGAGTAGAAGGGATAGAGAGACAGGGGGTGTACCGTCCACCTAGTTCTGTCTAGACAGGTAGCCTGGGATACTGAATGATCTCGCACACAATGGGAGATTTGGGAGATTTTTCGAATCATTCCAGCCATATAATAGTGAGGAAAAAAGAGTCACTAAAAGAAGGGTGAATAAGCAGTTAAGGACTGTGACTCCATAAAACTTAAAAATCAACTCAAATACACCGTTCATTTTCAATTTCAATTAAAAATAAATCAGTATGATAAGGACATGTCATATAAAGTAAATAATTAGAAATGCATTTTAAATATAAATAATCACATAGTTCAAAATAATAGATACATTTTGAATTATTAAATATTTATTATCTTATGACATTAAAAAAAATTCAATTTAACAAAGTTTAAGTAAAACGAAAGTTTTGGAATTACGATATTGTAGAATTTCCACTTATACAATCATTATCATAAAAATATATGGTGATTACTCTAATGATATTAAATTATAATTAGTAATTTATTCTTGTATTGAAGAATTCATGATGAGAATTCAGCTCTTAATAAACATGATTATAATGATATTTGGGAATTCATATTATTAATCTTCATTACTTATATATTTATTTGTAGAAATGTATAGATGTTTCTGATTTGTAGTAACATAACATTAACTTAATAATTATTAATCAAAAAAAGTATGACACGTATAGCTATTGGATTAGTATTAAAATGACCAAACAAAATGCAAATGTGTCTGTTCTTTCTGGGCTAGTATAAATACTCATAGGAATAACAAATATTCCTTGAAATATTGAAATTAATTTAGAAAAGAATATTAATTCAGAAAAAGGCCTTTAGAAATTATGTCATTGATTTCTTTAAAAATTGAAAGAAATTGTTAATTTTAAATTCACAAGTTTTAAATTTATATACGAAAATGAGAGCTTTAGAGAACGCATCTAAATACACAGATTAATAAAGGTTTATAGTAAATTGTAAAAGAAATAGTAAATTTTTGAAAAAGTATTATATAAACAATTATTGTGTGCATTAAAATTATTAAAGTAAAGAGAACCATATAACTGCCATAAATATTAAAGATACAAATTAAAATCCAAGAAATACATCAGAAGCATAAATTAAAAAATTATAACACATAAATCTTAAAAAATTCGACCCTATAAAATATTCTAAAATATAATTTATATTGAAGTCAATCATTAATTTCTATTTATTAAGTAAACAGTATTTATAAATTCAAAACAATATAAAAAAACAGTATGAAAAAATATATAAAATAATTTATAAAAGTTGACAGAAAATGAATTTTTAACGAAATATAAATACATAAAAGGAGCTCCACTTAGTAGAGATTTGTTTTATTTGTGATTTATCAGTGATTATTTATAGGTAACACAAAATGAAATACATACTTTTCCATCATAAAATAAATAAAATGTCTTTCTAAATATGAGTATCACATAAAAGTAGCAAATTTAAATTATATTAAACTTATAAGAAATCGCACCACAATAATCTTCTGTAAGAAAACTCTTTTCAAGTGATATTGATGTTAAAAAGCTGCCTACGAGGGACTAAAAAAATTCCGAAGTCAAACGTCGTCAAGTTCCTCGAATTTCTTATAGCATCCTTCAAGTAAGATTAGGTATTAGATGGGGAGTCGGAAGATCATTATCAGCAATTTCAGTCATTCACTCCCCTAGGGTTACTTCAGGTAGGGAGGTGTAGCTGGTTCTTGGCTCTGTTGGTCAGTTTATCGCCAAACACCTTGGCCGTTTTTCAATATTGTTGACGCAGAAGTTAACATAAAGTTTGCTAATAATAATAAAACGTTCATATATATATATATATATATATATATATATATATATATATATATATATATATCATATATATATATATATATATATATATATATATATATATATATATATATATATATATATATATATATATATATATATATATATATATATATATATATACATATATATATATATATATATATATATATATATATATATAATATATATATATATATATATACTTGTGGCTAAAATACAATCAAATGTATTATCTATTTGTAGATAACACTTTTATACGGTCATCGTATTTGCTTTACAACTTTCTTACGCAATATTTATTTTATCTGATTTTCAAATTTTATAATATATTGTAAATAAAGTGTTCAGTGATTTTTGAAAAATGAATATGTTTGTACCTAATGAATGACACACTCCACAACAAATCAGTTAATAATGTAGGTTTAAATTAATTTAGTTTTATAATTATAAGTAAGGAAAACGCATCACAGAAACGTGATTGAATGTCAATAATTCTTTAATGCTAATGATGACCTTAGTGAACAAGTTATCATCATACAAGTGTTTTTTGATATCCATTCCCTCCAAAAAACTGATAAAAATCGGAAAATACTTATACAACCAATATTATTTATAGGATATGTTGGCTTATGGATCTGATAAGAAGTTGGTCAAGAATTAGATGAAATTTGATTTTTTAACTACGCTCAAAAACTTCGTTGAGAGAAGAGTATTTTTTTGACTAGAATATTTTCTTGTGAGTTATAAAGGTAAGACCGCTTTAAATTTCCTTTGTAAATTTATGTAATATAAGTCGAATAATGTTGAAACTAACAAATATTCAGTATATTTTGTTGTTCCCGTATTTGTTGTGAAAGTATAAGAATATGATTCATTACTTTTTCTCAATAAAAAAGTATTGATCAAATAGCGTTATTATTAAAAATTTACTTTTATTTTTGTGAAAGTTTCCTCAAATTTAGAATAATTACTAATATAATAGATTTGCCTACGTATTAATAAAAAGAACTTAAGACTTAAGAAATTACATGAAAATTATACTTATTGCTTAAATAAAATATATAATTGATGTTATAAAAAATCAAATTGTAAATTTTAATCAAATTTTTTCTATTTCTGATATGTAGCAGATTTAATAAAATGAATATCTTGATAAAAGTGTTTCTTTCAGTATATACATATAATGTATATTAAGAAAATAATGCCATTGAAGGTTGATAATTTATTTTTCTAAAGTATCATGCTAAAAATATTTTTATTCTATATTTGTATAGTAAAAATAATAAAAAACGTTTCATTAATTTTCATATGCAATTATTTTTATCTTCTTAAGCATGCATTTTTTTATTGATTTTATATTTATTTCAAAAGAAATACATTTAGAAACAATAACTTTAAAATTCATAAAATATAAAATAAATAAGTGACTTCCTTATTTTTCATCAATAAAATGAAAGAAAATATTGTTGTTGGTATGAATTTCATTTTGATTATATTTCTTATATCGTATGCAGTAAAAAATTTTTTTGGTAATAATTTAATTATAAAGAAAGAATACAATTCGATGAAGAAAATTAAACTTAAAATCTTATGCTTATTTCCATATTTTTGAAACTATTTGATCTGTCTCTGTCAGCTCATAAAAAAGAGCGTAGAAAATGTACATGTATATATACACATGTACCTATAAATATACACATGTGCTTGTGCACATAAATTTAAACTACTTTTATACAATTTTCAGAAATTTAAAGAAACTATTTGAGCTTATGTTTTACAGATCTGCTTTTTTTTTATTTCAGCAATATTAATTAAAAAGAAAATTTTTAATGCTGGCGTAAACAAAACAATAGTCTTAGAAGTCCAGAAGAGATTGCTTACAAATATTGCAATTATTAATTTAGAATTCTATTAATATGAAATTTTAAAAATTTAAATCGTCCTTCCCGATTTAAACCAACTATAAAATGGATGTTTTGTCATGTCTTTTTCAGTTTGCTTTTCTGCTTTTCTGTTGTCCATATGTTAATTTCTAGAATCAATGGAAAACGGTTGCTCAAACCAATGTTTTGCTCCTTATATAAGAAATCGTTTTATTAACAAAATGAACTTCGTCATTATTCTCACACATTCGATAGTGAACTTCGCCATGTTTGCTGCCGCTTAAGGAATGTCATTTGAAGGCAGGCAACAAATTCATCGACAAGTCGGATTTACAACGTCATCTCAATACGATGTGACGTGGATGAAACGTTATCTGACGTCATGGATTTTTTAAGCCAATGAGAATCATAATAAAGTGGCGTGCTCAGGATCTTAACTGTAACGAAAGAAACAGACAGTTAATGGTTACTAAAGTTTACAAAAAATATTAATTATTTTTAAACTCAAACAAATATCTGTATTATCAATCTTCTTGTGCCCATTCGATTTACTAATATATATTGCCTATGATTTTTTATAATATTATATATAAGTTTTCTTATTGAAATACGTAAAATAGACAATATGCAAATAAAAAGATTTACCATTAATTATTTTATAAATTGTTTCAACTTTATAATTAAAATAATATTGATATTTATAGTTTAAATAGGTGATGAATCTCTCTCTACTAATATACATATATATATAAGTATATATATATATATATATATATATATATATATATATATATATATATATATATATATATATATATATATATATATATATATATAAACAATCATTTAGCGATAATTATGCATAATGTAAAAAATCTGGAATTTTGTAACGGAAACATGCTCCTTGTGAAACAACGGTAGATATAGCTTTTAAACAACGTAAACAACTTCTTTCCCAAATGACTCTATCCTATATCTTAGAACCGAAGAAGAAATTCAGACTTTAATAGAAATAGCTTAATGACGCTTCTCATTAAATCAATTGGGAAATAAAAATGATTCAAATGTGAAAATAAATGATTTATTGCTAAGTGACTGTTTACCGGCAAATAATTTTATGATTGTTGAATACAATGATTATACTGTTCAGAGGAATTCAACCCAATGAAAAAAAAGGTATTTTCTTGTTACAATTACAAAGTGACACACCTAGATGGAAAATAATACTAACATACTTGAACACGAAGGAATATAATTATAATAATGATATCATAAATGAAAATAATCATGAGATAATACAATATAGAGCAAATTTCTTAAAAATTTTGGTGTGGGGATTCCATAATAGATACGAAAAATATTTGGGACTACAACAGCATTGATTGACGTATTTGTGAGTAGAACTGTTGGTTTTGTTATTTCTACCAAGATATAGTTATTAAATTTTAAGTCTTTAACTAGTACTTTTACATTAAGACATAGAAAACAAAATGAGGATTTTTCAAATGCAACAAACTTAAAAAATATATAAAATAAAAATAAATTCAATTTTTTGAGTAAATTCAAGCATTAACAATGGTTAGGCATAAGCATTAAGTGTAGCTGCTTGGAAAGTCTTTACTGAAAAGACACTCTTTATTACTCGTAAATGTCTAACCTGGCATATACGAGTTATAAGTATCAATAGGAAATGTGGGTACTTGTTTATTTTTTTCATTATTAAATTTTCTCAAAATAGTTGACATAGGAAAATAGGATTTCTTTAACAACCTTTAGGGGCTGATAGATAGCTGAGTGGCTAGTGCTTCTGATTCCTGAGCAGTGGGTCCCGGGTTCAAATCCCGGTTAGAGCATGGATGTTGCTTTTTTTCTCTGTTCTCCCTGTGTTTCTCCGTCCTTTCTTCTATGATGATGTATAAATGTGGCCCATCCTATAAACGGGTTTGTGGTGGTATGGCGCGGGTAACGCTACTCGCCTCCGTGACTTAGTTCACAGGTGTCCGCTAGGTAACGACAAATGAGTAGCAGTTTCTGGCTTTGTTGTGACATAGGTTTCGTCACCTAACTGCTCACCTGTTGGAAAAAAAATTTATAGATCTAATTGGCAGTTTGATTTTAACACACACACTCATGGTTATAGACGAAAATATTGTTTCCTACAAATATGAGTAAAATAAGTTTAAAAATGTATGCTAGATTCAATTATACGAAATTGTTTTGAGACTACTTGCCAGAAACTCTTCTAAGAATTTAAAAATTTTTTGATCACAAATCCTTTGTTAATTTGACAAGTTCTCTATGTAATTTTAATAAAAAAAGAATGATATTTTCCATATTAGTTTCGATTAGTTTCACATTCCATATTAGATCTTTACATGAAAAAGATGAAGAAAAACTCGAAATTTTGTCAGGCAGACGAACAATTAGAACTCTGGCCTTCAATTCAAATCTTTATGGTTTTGAGGCTCAACACATCATTGAATGTTTCTAGTGGTTCAGATTTGACTTTAAACTGTAAATTTTAAGATTTCATATTAAAAAAAGTGGCCGTTGAACAGAAAACAAATGACTCAAATCATTGAAATATTTTCTTAAAACAATGAATGCCTATTTTATAACTTTAGCTATTCAACTTTTTGATGACTTGATAAACTGAGAATGTTAAATAAAAAGGAAGTTAAATTATCGCTCATGTTTTTATAAAAATACATCGAAACGTTTTATTTTTTTCTTTGCATTATCTTTATACATACTCGGAAACACATAAAAATATTTTTTAACTTTAAAATGATTGTAAGATAAAGATATATCAGAATTACTAAACTTTTTGTCGATCCTTATAGCAGTTGTTGTGACTCTTAATGGGGTTGCGAACCACAATTTAAAAGTTTCTACTTCAGCGATAAAAGTATTAGGTGGGAATAAGTTCGCAGCGTTTTTATCGAAGACTTTTATTTAAACCAAAAGCAATGATTGTTTCAATAAGTTAATCAATTATGCATTCACCGTTGCTATTTACAAACTCTTCCCACCACTCGACCCATTTGTTGATGCCGTTCCGCCCAAAATCGCATTGTCTGATGTCAAAGAAGTTGTTGAGCCAGTTTTTAAGGAGCTCTTGGTGCACTGGGAAATGTTCAAAAAGAATGCCACAGTCAACAAGGAACTCTACATTGCCCAGCTACACCGCGTGAATGAGGCTATTCGACTGAAAAGACCTGATCGACATGGTCAAACCATACTTCTTCACGACAACGCCAGGCTCCATGTTGCACAAGTCATCAAAGCCGCACTCCAAGAGCTTGAATGGGAGGTCCTACACAGCATATTCCTTCACGCCGTATTCCCCGGACCTTGCACCGACCGAGTACCATCTTTTCCGCTCCTTGTTAAACCATATAGAGGACATTACTTTTGGTAACAAACAGGCTCAAAGACTTCTTTGACACCAGACCAGGCTATTTTTGGCGCTCTTGCCTTCGGTTCAACAGTTCGTGGGTTCGAATCCCACCTTGGGCATGGATGTTTGTAGTGGTTCGGAATCCACTTTAAGCCGTAAGTCCCGGTCTAATTAGCCCTCGTGTGCAAAAAATGACCGTTGAGCGACAAACAAACCAAACCAGGCTATTTTTGGCTGAACGGCATCAACAAATGGGTCGAGATGTGGGAAGAGGTTGTAAACAGCACACACACACACACACACACACACACACACACACACACACACACACACACACACACACACACACACACACACACACACACACACACACACACAACGGCGAATATATAATTAACGTATTGATATAATTGTTGTTTTTTTGTTTAAATAAAAGTCTTTGGTAAAAACGCTACCAACTTATTCCCCTCACCTAATAGTTGTAATACAATATATATATATATATATATATATATATATATATATATATATATATATATATATATATATATATATATATATATATATATATATATATATCCATGAAGAATATCTTATATTTTTTCAAGATACAATTCATATACCATTCTAATACACTGCTGGACAATTGCTAAGGACGGATAACACTATCATCCATAGCAACCACAAAATGAAAGGAAGCTAAATGTGGAAAATTAGAATAAGTGCAGAATATAGTAAGAAGAAGTATGCGTATGAAATTTTTTTCCCCATCTGTTCATCACGTGATAGCGTTCATAAGAGCTTTAAAGGTTTTTGCGCGTGTGGACAGTTGTTGTTTCAAGTCAAAGTTTTACAGAAAAGATTTAATAGACGAACTTGAAATTTTTGGAATGTCTTCCCGACATCACTTAGATGATTTTATGCGTGGCCGAATTATTGGAAAGATCGAAGAAGGGCGAAAAATAACAGATGTTGCCAGGGAGTTCGACATCGCTCACAGCGTTGTTTCACGGCTGTGGATGTCATTTAAAACTACTGGAATGTGTAGTAGGTGGCACGGGGAGGTCGTGTTAGAAGTACGATGCCTGCAGAAGACAGATATATCGTCCAATCAGCAAAAAGGAACAGGCGCACCACAGCTCAGCAGGTGGCAAATCAATTTCTTGCTGCCTCAGGAAAGCAGATCTCCCGAAAAACTGTTGCCAGACGTTTGAGGGGAGTAGGACTATACGCCCGCAGACCTGTTGTGTGTGTCCCATTGACCAGACAGCACCGTACTGCTCGTTTGCAATGGTGTCGTGAGCATCGCAATTGAACTGAACAGGACTGGGCATGCGTACTATTCTCAGATGAGAGTAGATTCAGTCTGTCATCGGATTGTAGACACCAACTGATCTGGCGCGAGAGTGGTACTGCTAATCGCCCAGAAAATATCCAGGAAAGGAACTGATATCCGACATGCGGTGTCATGGGGTTGGCCGGCATCATGATCAATGGCCACAGGCCCCTACATGTGGTTGCGAATGGGACTATGACGGGCCAACCATACATTAATGAAGTTCTATTTCCTCATGTTCATCTTTTCCGTGGTGCTGTCGGTGATAATATTGTGTTATGGACGACAACGCAACATGTCATCGAACACTCGCTGTTCAGGATTGTCTAGACAGCTAGGGTATTCAACGCCTCGTATGGCCATCATGTTCTCCAGATCTAAACCCCATTGAAAATGTCTGGGACGTTTTGGGGAGGCAAGTTGCTAGTCGAAACTATCCTCCGACAAACAAGAACACCCTCATCCGTTCACTCCCAGAGGAATGGGATAAATTGCCTCAACAGTTGCTGGATAATGTTGTGCAAAGTATGATACGGCGTGTGGAATGCTGCATCACACTCCACAGTGGACATATCCCGTACTGATACCTTTCTTCAAGGTGCCTGCTGACATTTAAATGCTTTGTTCCATTTTTCCGTATGCAGCATCAAATGAATATTTTTTTTTTCAGATGTTTCACAGCTTTTGTACTTTCCAGAACAATAAATATTCTTTATTCTAATGTTTAAACAGTGTGGCAACTATATTTTATCCGATTATTCCTCATGTCTCGCTTAATGTTGTGCTACAATGCAATTTGTGATCCGTTCTTAGCAATTGTCCAGCAGTGTAATTTGCCAAATACTTTTAACGGTTTAATACTTTGAGAAATCACAATCATCTTTTATGCAATTGCTATAAACAGCAATATATTACTAGTGGTTTGCAGGTTTGTCTAATTCTGTCATTCACGAATCTGAAAATCCCTTTGGTTTTTATACAGAACACAGCTTCGTCAATAATAAATTTGCGCAGATATTCAACTTGATAAAAAAGAAATTTCGAATATATATATATATATATATATATATATATATATATATATATATATATATATATATATATATATATATATATATATATATATATATATATATATATATATATGTATGTATGTATGTGTGTGTGTAAGTATGTACAGGGTGTCCAGAAAAGGACTCCCTGATTTCAAAATTAAATATCTCGAAAACAAAGATTGGTAGAGGAATGCAGTAAACGGTATGCTTAGAGTGAAAGCTGTAAGAATTTTATACAGCAGTTTGAAATAATAGTTACAAAAGCTGCAAATAGATGGCGCTGTAATTGCCATACGTAATGCCTAGTATAAATAGTGATCTGAAGCCCAGAGCGATCAGTTCCACTATTGAAGCGTGAAAGGAGTTTAGCGTACCGAAGTAAGAGATTAAAACCATGTACTCCATTTAACAACGCGTTTTTCTGGTGCTAGAGTACCACAGGTTAAAAGAGAGTCCTTTTATTCATTATAGAAATTATTGAAATTCGGAAACTTGTGATCCAGACTTGCACAAGAATTGACGTTTCTATACCAGATAAAATTTGGCAATATGTAGTGCCGCATGAATTGCTATAATTTAAGGGTGCATTTAAAACTTCTTTGATTCTAAACTGAGGTGTGTTTCAGTGTTTACAACTATCATTATTAGCTTACTTGTTCTTTCGATCTATTGCCATTCGGAAACTTGTGGTCCAGACTTGCACAAGAATTGACGTTTCTATACCAGATAAAATTTGGCAATATGTAGTGCCGCCTGAACTACTATAATTTAAGGGTGCATTTAAAACTTCTTTGATTCTAAACCGAGGCGTGTTTCAGTGTTTACAGCTATCATCTACAAACTTATTACATTTTTTATCCCTTCAGATAATGTATCTCCCTTTTGACGATGAGAGTTTTCTGATTATGGTTCTCACTTTTGGCAGTGAGAATCATTGTTGGAAAGGTATTGACAATTAGAAAATTGAAGGAATTGTCAGAAATCATTGTCATTACGAATAATGTTCTCCTTATAATTAAAAAGTTTGAATTCTAATTTATCCGAAGATACGTTTAGTTCACTAAAGGCAGCTGAGAGTCGTTATCCCAATGTCCTCTAAGTGAAATGAAATCTCTGGTACTGGCAGGTCAAATATTGGGAGATCTTCTGCTTGGTATCTGCTTCTAAATTAAGGAGATTTCCACTCTGGTGCTTCCATTTAAATGTTAGAGTCCAACACTGGTGCATGTTCAAGGAAGTATGCTGATGAAACAAAAACTACTGTTTTTGTCATCATTCACATTTCATAAGAGGCTTTAATTTTAATCATTTGATATTTGTATAACATGTTATTCCGCTAATAAATTTCCACATCGTTTAGATCTTATCCAATATTGAATATTTTATTGTACAATTTAATAAACATAAATCTTTATTCACTTATTTTATTATCTTTCAACAAAATACTGTAACTTTCCCCATCTCTAATTTTAATTCTTTATAAAAATTAAAAGTAAGTTACTTTTAATTATCAGGAGAATTGCGCATTTTTCATAATTATTTGAATGCCAGAATTAATTTCTTTTACATTCTTTTGAAGACAGACAAAGAGAAATTATTTTTCTGATCTGAGACAAAGCTCATAAAATAATGAAAAGTTTTCATATTCTCCATTTTTAATAATTTTTCCCTTTTATTAATTAATATGATAAGATGATTTATTGTTTTCTCCATACGAGGCATTATATTGAAAAAATCTTGTTATATAACCGCGGAAATTTACTAATTTTAGTACTTATTAATTTAATGCTATAATGTTCACTTATTTGGTGAATTTTATTAACCAAAACATTTTAAATGAATAGAATTGAATGTGTTTATAGTTGATATAAAATAAATTTATAAATAAAATTGGATATTAAACAAAAGTTATAGAAAATATATTTCACGAATTTAATATTGAATTAATTGGTTTAAGTCTAAAATAATGTAGAGGAAGGTTGTTTTACGGAAAATTACGGCATTACTACATCTGGGCAGTAGTTTATGTGAAAAATGATCTCTTTAAGCAATCAAATTAAAAGTCTTCTTCAGGCAAGCCAATGGTATGATAAAATCAACAGCAGTAGAAGTGTGAATCGCGTGGTAAATCTTCAAAACTAGTAAACACGCGTGATTTACCATCGCTAATCTAGAAGTTCTCATGTATCAATATTTGTCTCATCTTATCTCAATAAGATCTTAGAAACTTTATCGATTACTATATATTTTTCATTTTTGATTAAATATTCTTTATTTAGATTTTATATAGAAAATTAAATTTATTTGTTTTACTTATTCAGTGTTACTAAATTGTTATAGTCCAAAAGTTTATCTTTTGCGCTGACAAATTAAATATTTTGTTTTTAGGAGCATACCAAAATATTTCAAATGGGGATTTTTTTGGAGTATTTTTCTTTTTCTAAAATGTGGACTAAAGCTATCTTGAAGTGTAAACTCCTAAAAGGTTTAGAATTGATTTCATCTTGATCGCGACCTTTTTATTCAAAACGAAGCCATGTTAGAACTATCGGAATAGTTTGTAGTTCATATTTCCCCCCGATTGCTTAAAATATGATATCAATGCTTTTTTTAAATAAGACTTTGGTCATCAACAATTAATAGTCATAAATAAGCCATTCAATTAGTTATTAAATAAGACTTTGGACCCATTCTGATTTCATGTAAACTTTATATGAATTTCGGTTGAAAAAATTCAAGATTTTTCTATTACTCTTCTGGTTTATATTCTTGTGATAGTAATGAACATTTCAAATTGTGATTATAATATATCATACAATAAAAAGTCAAGAAACTAATTTTATCTAAATATGATAGGGTATTGTGTTCTATCAAATGCACACATTTTGCGGATTACCAATATATATATATATATATATATATATATATATATATATATATATATATATATATATATATATATATATATATATATATATATATATATATATATATATATATATATATATATATATATAGATCTCTCATTGCAAAAAAACTATTATTTAATTTTTTTTTAACAACAAATGAAGATTTCTTCATTCACAAAAAATATTTGATTATGATAAAAATCAAACGTTTGATTAATGAGCAACTATACAATATATTTTACAATATAAGCAGCAATTTCCCATTTTCTATGGTTTAATGTTTGAATTAGAAATATGGCTCATTTTGATATTTCAAATGTTAATACCATTCGTTCTAGCATTTAGTGAAATTTTCATTTGTAAATTTAGTTTAATCTAACTTAAATTAAGAACTTACATTAAATAGTTTCGTGTAAAACAATTTTAAAATCGGCCCAATAAGACTTTCAGTAATTTTACCCTTTGATGATAATTACGTCGTGTCCATGGAATACGTGCAAAAACATTAAATGTCCCTGATGCTTTCGAAGACAGCCCTGGCTATTTCTACATCTTTATCTCTAAAAAGAAGCTTCACGAGATCCTTTATGCTGATGTTAAAAAACTTGACCAACATTTCTGGACAGCTGAACATGTGTTGTGGGGACAGTTGGGTGTTATCCGGGCAGTGAGAACAAGTCCTAGTGTAACTCCTTTGTCCATCTATAGAAATTCTCATGTCTTTCAAGTGTTTTATTCTAAGTCTGGCTGTAATAGTTGAAATAGTTCTGTCGCTCTTTAATTCTGGAATGGAAGACATTTTAACTTGCTGGCAAATTAATTTTCGGCTGGAACTGTATTGAGGAAAGTGAGAATCAAGCATTTTGATTTCTGAGAAGAATTATGGGCCGCTTTAGCGAGGTCATCGGCTATTTCATTGCCAGAATTTTACCATTTAGAAATGTAAATAATCATGTAAGTTAAAAATGTATAATGTAGTATCATGTTATACATAAACCATAACCATTGTTGAGGTCCACTTTTTAAGGCATAATTGGTTTTGGGAATAATGTATTACAGTTATCTGTAAATATGATCATTAATGATTTGAAGAGATTTAATGAACTGTTTATATTTTTAATTTTTTTCAGAGTAAAAGTATTTATGTATATACACGCATACATACATATATTTATTTAAAAAATCAAAAATGTATATCATACTTGCATTCTTTGTTATTCAGATATACCATTTATAACAACATCAGAAAATGAAGTTGAGCCCGCGGGAGCAAGAGTCACTTCTAATCCATCAGGCAGGTTATTTGGCACAAAAGAGGCTTGCAAGAGGGTGTAAATTGAATCATCCAGAGACTGTAGCCCTTATTTCTTGTCAGGTACTTTTTAAATTATCTCAAAATAATCCTTAAGATAATTCATATGTTAATTTATGTATTTTTAATAATTAGTTTTGATAAATTTTGGTGAAAACTTTGTTAGAATGATTTCAGTATAATCCACAAAACTATCAATATAAATCTTAATGGTATTATATAAACAATGTATTAATTATATATATATTGGTATTCTACCAGTTTACTTCTACCGTTGGTGTTCCAGTCTTCTCAGACAACAGTAGCTGCCATTCCATCTATGATTTCGTCACCAGTGAGCATTTAAGATCTCAGTGTTACAGGCTATAATAGAATAAACAGGTTATAATAGAATAAATAATTAGAATAAAACCGTTCCTATCTGCGTGACGTGTCGCAGAGAACAGGCAACTCCTGATCATATTTTGGACTATCTGGGGCTTTCCAGACCTGTATAGAAACCCAATCATAGTCTTGGATTTTTTGAGAGTGAATAAATTCATAGACCTGGTTTAGCTGTGCTGAACCCAAGAAATAAGTAACATCAACAATAACCAGCACTAGTTTTTGAATTATTTAACAGAATTTTAGGTAAACTGGTTTCTTACTTTGCTTAGAGAAAACAATAATCAAAATTATATTCATCAAACAACAATATTCATTTTCTTAGTCATATGTAAAGATTAAACAGTCCATTTAGGTATTTTAATTCTCTATTATAAACTTCAAATTAGGAAAGAAAAATACTTAAGTATGAATTATGTGCATATTGTAATAAAAGGTCTTATAGAAATTCAAAACAAAATCTATTATAAATTACATAAATTTCAATTTGAGAAATACTGAAACTATATTTTATAATTTATACTACCTTATGCCTCATCGAAGTTTATGAAAATTAATCACATTTCTGAGTTCTTGTATGAAAAATTACGGTAAATAAAGGCAGCCTATATGTTTTTAGAATCATAATGAAAAAATCAAATACCACAATGTGAAATATAGAAGCGATGTATACACAATGAGTGGATCTGCTCCGAGAATAATTGTACCTACTGGAGTCATTAATGCAACCCATATGTTGTACAGCTATTAAACATATATGTGGTATTAATGACGGTTAAAATAATGAATAATCAAATATTATATTACAATTAACAATGACTGTAGAATTATCGTATAACTGCTAATATTCCCTTAACGTTGCTGTTTTTGTCGTTGATCATGAAAGAGCAGGTGCTTTCTGCTACACTGAATATTATAAAAGTATCGAAATGAAATGAACGTTTCTATATCGAAATGCTAACCATAACATACTATAATTATGTCTAATTTGGTTTCAAGCATAATGGTACATCCTGTTTTTGAATAATACATGTTATGTTAGTCTTCTTTAAAGCATTACATTTTGATGTATCATTGGATATTATTCTGATGTTTTGACTTATAAAGTACATTAATGTTCTTTGCAACAACCACCAATATAATTCTGATAACTTGCTTTCAAGACTTGCTTGTTACCAAGATTAAGAAAGACGACAAATGCCACATACTTTCAGCAAATATTCTTTGTTCATCATATGTCATAGTTATTTGGACCCACTTATTTCTTTGAAATGATATTATGATATAGTGAAATGATATTCTAAAGTGCATTGCTGATTAGTGATTGTCTACCAAATAAGGTAACAGATATCATTTGCGATTATTCAAGGCAAACATTAAAAATACTTAGAAAAATCATTGATTTATTTGCCTCAGAAGCATATAGAAATTACCCTTAATATTAAACTTTAATACAAATGTTACTTTCCTTATGCTGATTTTACAAAGTGCTTATTTCTGTTTGGCAATTTGGAAAGGGTTGCTGTTTTAAAATTGCTTCTTTCTCTAATACATTGTATTTACTCAACGTATTTTATATTTCGATTGGTGTTACATTTTGAATTGCTGTTTGTATATAATCCTTCAATTATGGGGATCACATTGAATCCCCTTTTAAAATTTTAATGCTGCAAAATATTATTTTAAATATTTAAGAGGGATGAAATATTATAAAATAATGAAGCCTCCCTCCATAACGTTATTAACATTTGTTATAAGTAGCAAAATATTTCCTTAACTTCTTTGCGAAATATTGCTCTTGATTCTGCTTTCAGCTCAAATCTTGATAAAAAAAATGTGGGGCCATAATTATTTCAATTTAAAAATATCTGCATGTCTGTATTCAAGAAGTTTAAGAGCTATTAAATAAACATTTCAGTTTAATGATACACAAAATAAGTTCTTAGAATAATGATATATTTCTCCATTTAAATAATTTAAATTACATATTTTCCCTAATTTTCTTAGGTTTGTTTCGTTGAAAACAAATTATATGGAAAAACGTTAGTTTTGCTTAAATGGCACACGATTTTAGATAAACTATAATGAAAGCCTATTTCGTTTCCATTGATACAAATAAATTCATTTAAAAGTGTTATATTTATTTTCCCTTCAAATTAGAAAAAAGCTTGTCATTTTTTTTTCAAAATATATAAATTTTAATTTTTGGAATTTTTAATTATTTATGAAAGAAGTTTCGAAAAATATAAGTGATATGGTACTGAGGTTTATTTTGCTTCTCATGCTTTTCCCGTGGATTATGTAGTTTTTTTAAGGTGACCTCATTTTGGTTGCATAAGTTTTGCTCAATGCCATTTTTTAATTGTAATAATGAACAACTGAGCGAAATAAAATGCTTTTCTTAAATAATTCCCATTTAATGAACAATGAAACAATTTATTTATGAAGAACGAATTTTGTATTAGAACAAATCTCCTAAATGGCTTATTATCCATAAAATTTTAAATTATTTTGTAA
This sequence comes from Latrodectus hesperus, assembly GCA_037975125.1. Classification (NCBI taxonomy): domain Eukaryota; kingdom Metazoa; phylum Arthropoda; class Arachnida; order Araneae; family Theridiidae; genus Latrodectus; species Latrodectus hesperus. The sequence continues at coordinate 17,497,400 of JAJQOW010000014.1, forward strand.
TCACAGAAGTAAATGGATATCAATGAATATTATTTTCTTTATCATACAGATTCAAGAATTTGCGAGGAATGGACTTTCGGTGTCTGAACTTATGAATAAAGGCCGACAGTTCTTAGGTATGAAAAATTTTAAACCTTTTTTTAAATAATTGTTTTTGTTGTAATAATCTTTACTAATATTTAAGACTTTTGATTTGAAAATAATTTCCTTTTGCACGTTAACAACATAAAAGAATTTAATTCTTTTTATATAGGAAGAAAACAGTTGATGGATGGTGTGGGAGATTTAATTCATGATATTCAAGTAGAAGCAACATTTCCTGATGGAACAAAATTGGTATAAGGAGTTTCACTAAAATCATAAATGAATAAATTTTATTCAAAAATTCAAGAATTTACATGTAACGAAAAAAATATATATTTAATGTAAAATTTGTTATTGTGAAAATATTTTGAACTATAATATATAAAACATAATTGAATTGACGTAATTAATAGAATCGATAGCTTAACTTGTAACATTTTCTTGGATTATTTTGCTAGAAGCAAATTTTAATACTAATTATTTGATGAATTTTGATTAAACAGATTAAGTATGAAGTTAATAATTTAAACTTCCTATTTAACTCATAATAAGTATATATAACTATTATAATATTCATGTATAAATATTTATATAGATACTATTATAAATATAATGTTTTAAATAAAAGATAAATTTTTTTCAATCATTATAATTTATCAACTAACATTACATTTTGAGAGTTACTAATTCACATTACATTTAGATTCAAATAATGAATTAGTTTATGTTCGTGAATATTTTTTAAATCAGCAATTTTCTCTGTTTGGAAAGTTATTTTCTTAATATATTCTGATTTTTCCCATCCAGGTCACTATTTCTCACCCAATATGCAGAGAAAATGGTGATTTATCTTTAGCTTTATATGGAAGCTTTTTGCCTATTCCAGACATCTGTTTATTTCAAAATGTAAGTATTTTAACTCAGATTCACTGTAAACATTATGTTATACCATTTGTACAAAAAATATATATACTGAATAAATTTAAGTATATTCACTTGAAATTGTCCATTTAAAAAGTATTCTTTCGAAATGAAAAATGTGAATGAAAATATAACTATCAAACGTAGTATATTTCTGATATTTTGAAAATTTGTTTGAAAATTTGTTTTTTTGTTGAAAATTGAAATAAATATGTGAAATATTTATGATTCGTTATTCATTTATAATATGTAATAAAATCATCTTGATTATAATATTGAACAATAAAACAAAAGTGTGCCTAATAAATATATGTAGATTTTAAAATTACTTTATTAAGTAATTCAATATTAAAATGTTTATCAGTTGTTGTCTTGTGTCAGCTAGGCTATCATGGGGTGCGCTGCTCCACTTTTCCAACTGAACCATATTTTGATGTGGAGTCCGACTTCCTCAGTACACACATGCTATAGGTACCCTTTTATAGGATGGGCAACCATTCACATCCCATTCATACCAGGAAAGGACAAAGACCGGATAGATAGATAGAAAGAGAGAGAGAGAGTACATCCCTCCCCGAAGCGAGATTCGAACTCAGGACCTCCCTATCCGCTGTCAGGCGTACTGACCACTAGAAAAGTTGGAAGTCAATATTAATCAGTAAATTAGACTTGTGAAATTTAAATCTGCTAAAGAAATACAGTTTTTAAAAGTATGTTTAACAGTTTTACGATAGAAAAACACGATATTTGAATTTATTAATTATTTTTAATAAGATCATACATCCAAAGTAAAAATAAAATCTACACCAATTGTAAAGCTTCCCATTTTCATCATTAATTTGTCAAAGCAGTTATGATTTGATGAAAATGTACCAAAATCAACAAAAACATAGTATTTATCTTTACATGTGCATCTTATGTTCCAGAAAAATGATATTACAGAAAATTCTCCAGTGTTGCGGTCTCCTCCAGGCTCTTTTTTCCCCAAAAAAGGCAGCGAAAAAATACAGATCAACAAAGGTCGAAGGAGAATTACTCTGAATGTTACCAGTGTTTGTGACAGACCAATACAGGTATTCTGACAATATTTAGTTAATATATTACAAAACGACATCAATCATAAAATAAAGTTATTTATTAAATAACCATTTAATCTAGTGTGTCACATAATTCAATTTCGGACAACAGACTATCACCAAATTTATAATTCATTAGATTTAATAAATTAGGAGCGTAACTGAGCAGTTTATTGTCATAGTAATGAATATAGTTTTTTTAAAAGATTTTTTATCAACTATATAAATAAACGTTCAAACAAATCAGCTGTTTATAAATATCTGTATCATTACTATTACATAAATGTATCTTTTCAACAAAAGCAATTTAATTTTTTTATAATTTAGGAAAAAATATTTATATTTATGTTATTAGTAATTATAGCAAATGTGTATTAAACTATTAAGAAATCTTATATGCTATCCAAATGGTCCCTCTTTAAATTTTGTCTATATTTTTTCCATGCACCAACTTAAAAATATATTCCCTAATATTATGGAAATATTTAATTTTAATAAAAGCTAAAAGTTATGAATATACATAAATTGAATTAAGTTTTTTTTTAATCTTATAAGGCTTTATATTTTTTCGGACAAATGTTCCATAAGCATAAAATAATCTTTAATATTATATTCTTAATTTTCAAATATTTTAACAGAAACCGAAATGGCAGGTTTTCTTATTATAAATAGATGTATTAATTAATATACATAATTTAATTTAAAGAGATTTTATAAAATAATGTATTATTGAGAAGAGCTTAGAATAACCATTTGAGGATTAAATATTGAACTATTCCAACAGAAGTTGAAATCAATGAATTACAATTGGTAAATTATATCAAAAACAAAAATTTCTTCAATGTTTTGAATAACATTGTAATATTGCTAGAGCAAGCAAGCATTTTTCAATGAGATGCCAAGTTCGAAACTACTTGAGTAAACAAATATGCACATACAAGATTTATAATAATAAAAAATATTATTGATGGTTTCCTAATCAACTCTATTTAAAAGCTTATGATAAAATCTGCTATTATTTAAATATTAATTATTATTATACATTTGTTTTTATCATTTAAGCTTTACTTTAAAGTACATTTTCTAAGTATGCAAGAAACATTAATCACGAAAATATTTTATATATTATTAGCACTCACTTTCACAACAAGTAGCATTAATTTTTTTATAATTATTTTGGCTATTTTTTCCTGAATTTACAATTAAGATTCAATCTATATAAATTTCTCAAATAAATATTAACAATTCTGTTTACAACTTAGTAAATCTGGTTAAGACATAATTTTTTTATTTTACACTTATATTAGTATGAATTAGTATTGATCTTTTGGCATTTGCACTAAAACTTATTAATAATTATTTACTTATTTGATCACTTTATCAATTAATTCTTAATCTGTTTGTTTATTATCTATTATTTTGCAGGTTGGAAGCCATTATCATTTCATAGAAACTAACAAGCGCCTAGTTTTCGACCGGGCACAAGCCTATGGAATGAGATTGGTAAATACAACATGCCTTTTTCTCAATTAACTAAATAAAAGTTATCACGTTACGTTTTCATTCAAACTAAATTATTTCAGGATATTCCCGCAGGATTTTCTATTCGATTTGAACCGGGTGAGAGCAAAAATGTCACTCTAGTAGAGATTGGGGGTGCTAAGTAGTTGATTTTTTCACGTCACTAAATCCAATTTAAATGTTCAAAATGCTTGTTTCCCATCCATTTTTATAAAGAACACCTCTATTTGTTTTCTCTTCTAGAGTTATAACTGGTGGAAACAATCTGTGCGATGGACCAATGAATGAACTTTATTTATGTGATGTCATGAAGAAGGTCGTTACTCAAGGTTTTGGAAATAAAACCCAGGTTATATTTTTAGTTTATTGCTTAAGCGATGCGTAAAAAATAGGTTTTTCTGTATAAGGCCAAAATTTAACCAAGGAAATGTCGTGAATTATTATCATTTTAAAACAAAATTTTTATAAAATAGACTATTTAATATATATATATATTATATATATATATTATATATATATATATATATACATGTATATACATATATATATATATATATATATATATATATATATATATATATATATATATATATATATATATATATATATATATATATATATATATATATATATATATATATATATATATATATATATATATATATATATATATACATAATCCTATGATTAATCTTCATTTTGTGTAATTCTTAATAATTGATATTGTAAATGTGAGCATATATCAAATACTTGCTGCTACCAAATAAGCCAATATTTCTCTGAAATAATGTACTAAGTAATAAAAAAAAAACGAACTAATTGACCGTTAATATTGTCTTCAATCTTAAATTCAAAATAAAAATGAAAAAATAATAAGAGCTTTTGAATTATGTTTACATGCTACTGGTGAATTTCTAACTTGTCAGCTAAATAGGCTCTAATTTGTTTTCCTTTCAGGAAAGTTATTTATCTTCTGAACCTTACCAGATGTCAAGATACGCATATTTAAATAATTATGGACCCACCGTTGGTGACAGAGTAAGTCTACGAATGAAACCTCTTAGTACAATGTTAACATTTAAGTGAAGTATTTTATACTAAAAGATAATACAAAATTAATGGAAAATACAAATTTTGAATTTTTTATTTTGATTATTTTAAAAACAATAAATGTAAAATTCTATTTAATTTTTCTAATGTTTTTAAATATAATAAAACTTTAAATGGGGTTAAGTTAAATTCTAATATTCGACATTACAAATAAAAAAATAGTATTCAACTAATTTACAGTGTTTTACTATACTAAATCACATTTTAGTGTAATGAGAAATTTTATTTGATTTGCTTAACAGGAAATTAAACACTTAATACGCATCCTAAATAAGAGGTTTTAAAATACAAATACACTATAGAAATATGTCTAACCACAAAGAGCTTATCAATATCGATTTAATCTCTATAAATTGTTTTGATTAAAATAACATGTACTTTGCTTTATGAGTTTATCATTTATTAACTTTAAAATTTTATTTTTCAGAAAGTATTTTAAAGTTGTTATATAAACTTAAACGTACTTTCTTTCCAATCAATTTTTAAGCATTTATGCGGTATAATTTGAAATACAGGATTGTGTGTGTGTTGTACAAATATTTTTAAATACATTAATAATTTTGATTGATAATTAACTAGTAAAATAAGCGCCACGAAAAATAAAGCGTTATATTATTATGGAATTACAAAGGAAAATTATATAAAACTTATTTATTATATAAACTTTATTACGAGAAATGTTGCGATAATGTACAAGGGCTTAAGGAGACAGAAAATCGATTATGAGTACATAAAAAGAAAAAGTTAGAGTTTCAGGAGCAACTTTTAATAATTATTGTTGAAGTGAATATTAAAATGGATTAAAAATGATAATTGACAATTTTAATGCAGCGTTTCTGATACAGAACTAATAATCATGAAAATGAAACTAAGTATATCGAGTTAATATTTAGAAATTTTACTCTTACTTTACTTATTGTGTCAAAATTATACTTTCGAAAATGCTTCATCTTTTAAATACCTCAGTACTGTAGAAGCAAACGATAACGACCTTAAAGTTGAAATAAAGAGCTGGTTTATGGATGGCTAATAAATGTTATTCAGAGCTTATAAATTAATTGAAATCGCATCTGATTTAAGTAAGAATAAAAATCATTTTATGCAAAACATTTTTCTGTCCTTCTACATAGAATTAAATGGTACGTCCTAAGAATATAAAATAAAAATAAACCAGCTATTTTTTTAAAGATATTGAGAAGAATGTTCGGACTAATTAAAAATCGTACTGACAATTATTAAAATTTTGAAATATAAAAAATATTTTAAGACATTTTTACTGTCCGAGTAATTAAGGCTTCTAATTGTGTATGTGTATGTGAGATTGGATCACATATCAAGATATAATAAATAGAACTGTATTAAAAAATTGCTGTTATACTTACGGGAAAAGATCATCAGAAAATAATTTTCTAAGAAATGGCTCGACGTACAGAAAAACCTCAGGACGTGTAGGCGAGGATTTGACCAGCGCTGTTGAAAGATAAATGTTATTTTGTTGTTTTTAATGGTCAATGCCTGTAGTGGGTTGTTTTAATATTGCTAAATAGAATAAAGGAGAAATTAATATGTTATTAATTCAAAACTATATTGTTTTGTTATTTTAAATATATATCTTGTAATGTAAATATTTTAAAGTTTATGAATTAATTTTAAATATTTAAGAAAAGTAATAGAAAATTAAGTTTTTAAAAAAGAATTAGTTGATTCTCTTTAATATATTAAGCATTTTTTGGTTTTTTTCACTGTTATTTTCAGAAAACATTGATTAATTGATTTTGCATATTTGCATTCGTATTACAGAAGTTCAGTACTTTTTAATGGCAAACAACTTATTAGTAGCAAAATGTGTCCATTACATATTTGTAAAATACATTTTATCTAAATATATTTTTACTTAATAATACAATAAAAAAGACTAAATGAAAAACAAAATAAATGTTTTTTTTACCTTTGAACAAAAACTATAAAAGGAAAAATTATTAAATGTATTTTTTTTCTGTGATCTCTTACTTAAATAAATTAAAAGAAACAATTCAATAATTGATGTAATTCCAATAATTAAGTCACCAACTATAGATATATTATTGAAACTAGAATTTTAATAAAGTTGAAAAAGAATAAATACAAAAATAAGGAGAAAAGAAATGAGTAAATTTACTTTAACAATTTAATGCAATTTTTGCAAATAAATTGTAGTTAAATAGGTAGATAGCATTATCAAAGTGGAATAAAATCCCAAATTAACGAATCCCACTAAAACGAATTAATATTTTTTAGATTCGTCTTGGAGATACGAATTTAATCATAGAAATTGAAAATGATTTCACTGTTTATGGAGATGAATGTAAATTTGGGGGTGGAAAGGTAAGAAATTTTAGTGTAACCTGATTTCTTTGATTAAATAATTAATTATATAACTACTATAATATCTTAATTTATGATATTTGCATAAAAGAAGCAGTACAATATCGTAGTTAATTATTGTAATAGTGATATACCATGCTGTATACTTATAATGATAAATTTTATTTACTAATGAATTAAAAAAATTAAATAATTAAAAAATTTTTAAGATTTAAGTTAATTTTTGAAGTTTTTTCATCGAAATTAGTTTTTTCTTGATTTATGTTGTTGTTGTTATGATGTTACTAATGATACTTGGACGAGCCAAGCTCGCTATGTTTTGGCTATGCGAATTTAAGCCAGTAGGGTGCGTCTTTCGCTTATACACAGCACCACGAAGGTAAAGTACGAGTTTTCTCTTAAAATCTTCCGGTAGATGGCACCACAAGAGGATCAACTCTTTATTTTAACATTGATCTGAAGGGGAAGGTAAAATCCTGATTTATATTTCACTGCAATAGATTATTTGCCTTATTTACTTAGATGCTAATAAATATTCAAATTTGAGAAATGTATTTTCGTGTAAGTAAAGTAATAAATTCACTAAAATAATGAATTATTTTATGCTTTTCTAAATAAATAATAAAATATTATTCGAAGATAAAATCATATTTTTGTCAGAGAAGTGTCTCTTATTTCAGATGTTTTTAATTAGGTTCTTCGAGAAGGAATGGGTCAAGCATCATTAAGAAGTAGCCATGAAGTGTTAGATACTGTAATAACAAACTGTGTCATTGTTGACGCGAAACAAGGCATTATAAAAGCTGATGTTGGAATAAAGGTTTGTATTACCTTTAATTATTTATTTATAATGAAATTTTCCAAAACATTGTATATAACTTACTTTAAACATTTATTTACTGTCAAATGGTGTTACTTGTGACACTTGGACAAGCCAAGTTCGCTATGCCTTGGGTATGCAAATTTAAGTCAGTAGGGTGCGTCTTTCGTTTAATCAGAGCACCACGAAGGTGTTCCCTCTTCGTTTAACTAGAGTACGACTGTGCTATTCAAATCCTCCGATAAATGGCACCACCTGAGGACCAAATTCCTCAATTTTGACATTGTTCTGAAGGAGGAGTAAATGGTAACTGCTCCGCGACCGACCACAGGAGTTTTGATTCCACTAAACGTATCCCGGTCCTTGGCGCCATTGGGAATCGAACCCTACCCTTCCTGGAGGAAGGCCGATGCTCAATCCATTAGGTTACCACGAGCCCATACCAAATAATATTATAAAAACAATTCTCCATATTCGATTTGAAAATGTCTATTTTAAGGAGTTAACTTAATAGCATTTGTCTGTTTCTTTTTTATTTCTCTTCCAATTCTATCTATTCTTAAAATAACACATTATTTTTTTCATTTCTTAAAATAACACATTAGACCCGCTATTGCATTATTAGTATAGATGAAACTATATTGCTGAAAACAAATAGTTTATTTTCAAAAAAGTATTTTTGAGCACAGGACACTTATTGTTAACGAAAAAGAAAGCTAAAGAAAATAAATTGAGAAATAGTGTACATAATTTTATTAGAAAATATTTATTCTACAAATTTTTAAAAATAAATTTTTTGACACATGAATTTTAGAACAATAATAAAATATTTATATCACTCTCTTAAATAAATCCTCGTTTTGGAAAAGTAAAAAATTTTAGTATGTTGATTAAAAAATATTTTTTCCAATTATTTTATTTTAAAAATGTTTAAAATTTCAATTAAATGTTTTTCAATTAAAAATGCCATAAAAATGTTTTCACTTTATTTTACAAATATTTTATCAAACATTTGACGTAAAGCTGATGCGAGAACATTTCACCGAAATTCATAGAATTAAATATCAGAAAAAAAATAAGAAGAAGAATTCGGGGGGTCTAAAAAATATTTTCTTTCTTTTTTTCCTTTGCTAATGCATTTGTTGTTTTATAAAATGCTATGACTAAGGTTAAAAATATAAAACTATAAGTTATGAAATTTTCAATTTCTTGTAATGAAATATATTATTTTTCGGAAGAAAAAATTTATAGCATGCAACTTGTGCTAAAATTGAATGATTTATATTTTTAGATGTTAAGTTTATAAATTATAATTATTTGAATAAGTAATGTATTCAATTAAATATCAGTATAATAATATTTATGATTAAATTTAATATATTTTACTATCATTCAATTAAATATAAAACTTAATTTAATCAAATGCTAATTTAACTCTTAATTTTACTGAACAATTTTAGGACAATAAGATTCATGGTATTGGAAAAGCTGGAAATCCAGACGTTATGGATGGCGTCCATCCAAATATGATCGTGGGAGTATCCACAGAAGTGATCGCAGGAGAAGGCTCTATTGTGACTGCAGGTGCTATAGATTCACACGTTCATTTCATCTGTCCTCAGCTCATAGAACACGCCTCAACTTCTGGAATCACCACATTAGTAGGAGGAGGTACGGGACCAGCGACTGGAACACGCGCAACAACTTGTAGTCCGGGACCTTATCACCTAAGGTAAATTCTGTGGACTAAAATTACGTGGTCGTAAAGATTGTTAAAAGGCCAAATCTCAAACAAATCATGCATGAACAAATTATTAAATTTGCCAGAGGTGCCATATAATCCAGGGTGCCAAATTCTGAGTTTGGCGATTTTTTGGAGGATTTCCTTATGTATCTGGCCATCGTATTTTTTTTACGTCATAGATAAGAAGACCTATAAGAATTGCCCAGAAAATTCTATTTCGGTAACCTTAGTATTTATGTTATCGCGCTTGTCACAATACGTCATCTTGACAACATTTCTTCAAAAAAAAAAAAAAAAAAAAAAAATCAGAATTTGGCCCCTGTGCCTTAAATTTAAATATTTTTTTCTTAAAAATAATAAAACCGCTCATGAAAGATCTGTTGATTTATTTTGTTGTTTCTCATTCCCGTGATCAGCAATGTTAAATCAGTTCCATTTACCCTGAAGAAATCGAGAACTAAAAGGGGGTCTTGAGTCAGGTCTTGCCTGTTAAGTCCCAGACAAGATAAATGTGTTCAGGGGAGGCTTGTGCAAAAGTGTACTTAGTGTTTAATGCCTCCAATAAAAGTCATTGATGACAAGTAACCACTAAAGAAACGGGTAAGAGCAGTTAGATCTCGTTTACTGTTGTCTCGAGCCAAGGAGTCGCCAGGGCACCTACTCTGATACCACGGTTGTACTGGTGGAACCATCCAAATTGCCTTATAATTAGAAAATAGCTCCATCTAAGTAAGAAGAGCAGCAGGTGTTGTGACCTTGCCAACACCAGCTCTAGCCAACTGTCCACCATTTCATTTCCGAAGAGGTTGAGTGAAGTTTTGAGAAAATAGTTCAAAAACCCCAGAGAAGATTCTATTATATTAAATAAACATATACATGCACATTAAAAAGACATTTAATTCTGTGTTTAGTGTTTTGAGAAAGTAGTTCAAAAACTCCAGCTAAAGCTGTATTATATAAAATGAACATATTCATGCACATTTCTTAATGACATTTAATTCTGTGTTTATATTCAGTGCTTCTGTCATGCGTTTGATAAATGAGTTTTTTGCTCCCGAGTTGTTCAACAAACAATGACTAAAAAATTATATTTGAAAAAGTTCCATGCAACAACACTTAAATTTTGCTCAAATTTACGAGAAATTGCATATCACTGAATTTGTATATCACTGTTAAAATACAAGTGATGGACTGATAGTATTTTTACAATTTCCTTCAAGATTTGAGCTTGAATCCAAAATGTAATCTTATTTTAGCATTAATTGCCGAAAAGTTTTGTGTATGAATACAGATTAGGATATTTAAATATCGTATTTTACAAATCTATTGTAATTAACTGTTTTTATTAGTAGATAATTATTGAAGACGCAATTAATCTTGCAAATTTCAAGGTCAGGTGATGATGCAAAATGCTTAGAACTTTTTGTAAGATTTTCTATGGGCTTTATATTTACTTCTTGGTGAAACAAATTTTGGGATCTAACTAGCTATGAAAAAAATTAAAATAACAAGTTCAATAAATGATGTCCTTCGTTTCTCTGATAATGATTATTTGGGGATTTATGATTTTGAAATTAATTTAAAACAAATTGCATGTACTCAATCGTTTATGGATATCCATTTTAAAGATTATCACCATTTCTGTGGAAAAGTATCAGAATTTCGATAAAGCAAATATTTTTGTAACGAACACTATAGTCAATTTTATTTCTTTTAGTTTCATTGAAACAAATTATTTTGATATTATATTGCAGAATATTATTTAAATTTGCATGTAATTTTTATAAATAATTATAATATCCTTATTATAAATTTATTTACTTCTCAAATAAATCGAGAGGAATTTGCGTAAAACTATATATATATATATATATATATATATATATATATATATATATGTGTGTGTGTGTGTGTGTGTGTGTGTGTGTGTGTGTGTGTGTGTGTGTGTGTGTGTGTGTGTGTGTTTGTGTGTATGTTGTATGTATGAATGAGTGAATAGATTACTTGTATTTTTCTTTTTTAGATTTATGATAGAGTCTACTGATGAATTTCCTATGAATTTTGGATTCACAGGTATGTAAATTTAATTTATATTCTGTTTACTTTATCAATATATACGTAAGAAAGATGTTTCATTCATCAAATCAAAACCTCTAATTTTACTCTTAACCTTTATAAAATTTTATGATATGTTTGTAGATTATGCAATGAAAGCTTTATGCCTTGCCTTTTGATTTTAACAATTTTTGGGAATTTAGTGCATGTAAATATCACGAAATTATTGAAATCAAATCATTATTTCCTTCAATAAAAACATTGTTTTAAATTTTATTTTACCACAAAAGAACATTTCCATTGATATTTTTATTGTATAAAATAATTTTCGATTTTATAAATAGTTAGCAGTCCACCGATGGCTGAGTGGTTAGTGTTCCTAACTCCTGAGCTGTGCATCCCGGGTTCGAATCCCGGTTTGGGCATGGGTGTTACTTTCTTTCTCTGTTCTCTCTGTGATTTTCTGTTCTTTCTTCTGTGACGATGAGTGAATGTGGCCCACCCTATAAACGGGTTTGTAGTGGTATGGCGCGAGCATCGCTACTCACCTCCGTGACTTGTCTCACAGGTGCCCGCTGGGTAACGACAAATCAGTAGCAGTTTCTGGCTTCGTTGTGGCATAGGTTTCGTCACCCAAGTGTCCTCAGTTGGAAAAAATAAATAAGCACTTTTGAAAAATTAAATTAAAAAGAAGTGAGTAAAAAAGAATAAGTTAAATTAAATTGAAATTTTGTTTTCGTGTAGTAGAAAATAATGTCGACGCGCAAACTTTAAAATAAAGTGAATTAACTTATATAATTTTTAATTATTTTTTTATAAAATTTTATGTGATTATATTTTAAATAATTTTACTAGGGTGGCAACACTTTGAAAAATTAAATTTCTATTCTAATTTCTTCCAGGAAAAGGAAATACTTCATCTACTGATGAATTTTCCAAAGAGCTTGTAGAGCAGATAGAAGCTGGAGCTATTGGGTAATTAAGGTACTTCTTAAATCATTTGCTTGAGAACTGAGATTATAATACAAATTACATTCGCAATACATATCAAAAACGTATGATTCAATTAAAGTATAGCACGATTGCTATGGTTTCCTTTATCCTAAATGCAGATTTACTTAACAGATGAAGGGCCATTTTTTTCTAGGTAGTGACCGTATACACATTCTGCAAAGGAGGAAAACCCAAAAATTCCTGAACATGTACACGGCATGCTGAAAGCAAAAACGCAACGCCCTTCTTCCATTATTTAATAGAAAATAGAATCGAACTCTTTACCATCTATTCCAAAGAGCATGAAAAAAATCCTAGGCCACAATGAGTCCAAATATTCAACCGAAAATATTCAATAAAGCTTCTAAAAATCACTTTTTAATTTCATGTTGTGGTCGTTTGAATCAATGAATTTCATTGCCAGTTCCCATATTACTAATATATTCGAATATATGTATAGTTATCGAGAAAGTGTCTAATAATTTTCTTATATTACAGTTCATATATCACACTAAACATGATTCAAATAAATTTAATATTATTCATTAATATTTGAACTATGAAAGACTTCCTCTTTACTTCACTTTATTCTGTTATTTATCTCTTCCATAAATATAAATAACAGACATTTTCGGAATTACAGCTTATTTTCCATATTACTTGTCCTTGTTAAATATTTTAATTTTCTTTAAATATTTTATTTTTGCTCACGACTATATACGAGTGTTACAATAAATGTCTGTTTACTACCAACTATCTTTATGTATATAATTTTAAAAAAATTAATTCCTTCAGAATACGTTAAGATTTAATCGACATACAAGGTATGAATTTAATTTCCCAGATAAATTTAAAACCTCTTTTTATGCAAATGATTCTTGATAAAGTTTTCTTTGATAAAATTTACCTAAAGATTAAATTTAGATTAAAATTTCTGAGATTAAAAATAATGTAATAAAAATTATGTATAAGACATTTTTTGAAAAAATGTAAAGCAAAATTTTATTTACTCAGATTCAGTTCTTAACGATAGAGAGAAAGTTCATGTGACAAAAATAAGTTCAGTCGCTGAAACTTTATTTTATTTTTTATTTCTAATGCCGGCTCTACTTGGGATATATCACCTATTTAGCATTATGAAAAGTGCAAGTCGCTGAAATTTAGCTGAATGATAATTCAAAATTAGCCTAAATGATAATTGAATTATCAGCTCTTCAATTAAATAGTTCACGTGTTCAATTCCCCCTTGTATACTTGTAACAATTCGGATACTATTTCAAACATTTGGTCTTCATATACGAAATGAAACCATATTGCAACAACTTATATGAACATTTCTTCATATTTGTTTAGTTTCTACTTTGCTGATTTATTTTAGCAGTCTATTTTGTTTATATACATTGTTATGTAAAAAGTATGAAAATTAATGATTACCGACATTAGGTATTCCAATAGAAGTTACCAACAAAAGCTGTGTCCCCTATGAAATTCAATATAGTATTCCAGATTTTAGTATATTATTCAGTAGCTATATCGTCCCCCCTTTTCCACTGTATAGATAAATCTACCCTCATTCTTAGAAAATATGATTAATCTATATAATTTCTTCCTGAATTCTTGCAATAATTTTTATGAGATTCATATGCAAAAATTGTTGAATATCTTTGCTGTCAAAATAAATACTTGTATAGAGATATACAATAACATATTGGATACTCTTTCGCAAAATAAAAACTATTATGTAATCAGTAGATAATAAATGATATATATGTTAATATGCGGGTGTTCACATTTAAATTGCATATTGGTTTAATTTCTGGTAATTGTAATTAAGATTAACCTATATAATCATTAGTGATGCCACTCTAACTCTAAATTAATCATCATCTGATCAACTGAGAATGGAACATCTCAACAAACTTCTTTAAATTTTTTTTTCATAAGACTGCATAAAATCATAGAACTTCAAACGCGATATCAATGATACTCTTCCAAATGGGAGGTTTGATAAAATATTGATAGTTAGATCTACAATAAATAAATAAATAAATAAATAAATAAAATAAAAAATAAATAAATAAAAAATAAAATCGAGGCATATTTTCTCGTTTTTCATGAAAATTCTTAGCTACAATTTCTCCAAAAGGTCTGCTACCGTATAGCGACAAAATGTTGATTTGCAAATTTATAAACTGTAGTACATCGGTTTTTCCAGAAAACAGGTCTATAGGTTCATCAATTGGGCATTGTGTTAGAATCATGACTTCTTCCGTGACGATGTCTGCTACTTATTTCAACTCTTTGGAATGCTTCCAAAAATTTAGAAACAAAACGAGATTAAAATTAATTCTAACCCAACTGAAGAACCTATAGATCTGTTTTCTGGAAAAACCGAAGTAGTATAGTTTGTAAATTCGCAAATCAACATTTTGTCGCTATAAGGTAGCAGATCTTGGGGAAATTGTAGCTAAGAATTTTCATGAAGAATGAGAAAATCTGTCTCGATTTTTTTGTGTACATCCAATTATCAATATTTTATTTGTTATTGTTAGTTTAATGCAGCTAAAATATATTATTAATAATTCTTAATGTAATAAGTTATTTAAATGCCCTTTTTTAGTATAATATTTTAGTCACATGCAAAATCACTCAGATATACAGAATTTCAAAAGTGTCAATTGATTCTTCACCGTACATATTTTATTTTCCTTATTCATATTTCCTTGTACATTGTATAAGCATTTTAACTTGAATAACATGCTGAATTTTAAAATTTATTTATGTAGAAAATTCTATAATTGTATCTTTAATAACTTCTATTTCTCATACATGGTATGCTTGTTACCACTGATAGATCTGCAACAATAATAATTCGGTAGACATTCTGCAGTAAACAGTGTTCGATTAAATGCCAACACAGATTTTAAATTTATTCTATTTGCCTTTACCAATAAAATTTATTAAATTCGAACTGGTTGACAACAGCATAATGTAAATCAGACTTGCCATTACTAGAACAGTTTGGAAAAGAGAAAATTTAATTTCATTCATTTAAACAACTTTATTTGTCTTAAAAACCTTAAATCAAGAAAATGTTAAAAATATTAGTTAAATAATTTACGTGAAAACTATTAAATTACTTTAACATCAACATCATAACAACCTTATCCTTATCTTTAAAACTAAACTTTAGATTAAATTTTCAGTTCATCTAAGACTATAACTTTGCATTGTCTAATATAATAAAATTTTCTCATTAAAAGAGTTAATATAAGATTATAGTTTCTGTTAATTCTTTTCTGGTGTTTGTTTATAATAGTTTTAATAATAAATGTAAAATGCTTGTACATTTATTGTGATTAAGATCAATAATAATTAATGGTGTTAGAATTACATAACATTTAACTAGCAGCATAACATTCATTTTATCCGTTTTTTTTTCAATATTGTTTAAATCTATTAAAACAATTTTTCTCCTCAAAATAAATCTACATTTCACTGGACATCCTTACGATCACAAGCATAAACCATGAAAATCCTTAAGTGGTTATTTTAAGATATATAAAAGATATATATAATAATTAAATCTTGTTTATTTAACTACATTATGTCATACCTCAACCCTAAAATTACATAAATACAGTAAAAACATGCAAAAATGTTATATTTGAAATAAGAAGATAACACGAACTCATGTTTTGTAAAATTTCGTAACATTTTTTTTAATTAAAAGATTTAATTTTAATAAAATAATCCTTAAATTTTTTTTAAATACGCTAATAAATACAAATTAGTTACTCGGAGAAAATTTATGTATTCTAGTTTTGAATTCATACGTATTTTTTATTTTTATTAACAGAATATGGAAGAATATAATTTTTGATATTTTAGGTTAAAACTCCACGAAGATTGGGGAACTACACCAGCATCAATTGATTGCGCACTAACTGTTGCTGACGAATTCGATATTCAGGTTGGACTATATTTCATTTTTTTTATGAAAGAAATTTGATAAAGATTTATCAAAAAATTTTTTGAAGTAACTTAACATTTTTTGCGTGAAGGAATTTTGAGAAAAATATTTACATCGATCTCATACGTTTCCTTTACATCCTTCTTTAAAATTCCTAGAAAAACGATAATTCCTGATTAAGTTAAATTAAGCCTATTTTATATTCCTTTGAAATATAAAGAAAAAATAATAAGAAGCGTAGGGACCATGTCTTCTTCAGGGAGGATATGGTCAACTATCCAGAAGAAATACACTCTTTTCTGATATGCAACGAGTAATAGATCTAAGAAACTTGTGCAATTTCCATACTTCCATAGCTGACCACATCCCCCTTGAAGAAGACATGGTCCCTATGCCAATTTCTTTATATTTTTATATTTCTGTAGTTTCCCTTCTCCTGAAACTTTGTTTCGTGTGGTGATTCTTATGAATAAATAGTCCACTTGTTTGAATGACACAGTTTATTGAACATAAAATTGAATATATTTGTAATGTAATATTGGATGTAAAAATAATTACAACCGAAATCACGCGTCAGTTAGAGGAACATGCTTCTCCCTTCTCTTTTACTTTTTTATTTCTACCCCTAAGATGGGACAAGCGTCTCGAGACCGGGCCCGGAACATCGGCTCCAAATGGGAATTCTAACGCATGCGCACTTGAAGAGAGTAGTTGAAATAATTTGGCGGTGTAAAATGTGACTATTGTTCAGACTTAATATTAGTAACCCTATGGTTTCTTATTCCCCGGTCTAATTTGAAACGAGATTCGTGTTAGTCGATTTGCTTATATATGTTTGCAAGTTTTAATATTTTTTCGAAATATGAAGGAAAAGCGGAATAGTTTGCTTATATCTTAGCACCATATTTAAAATAGAAATAGATAACAACTTTATTTGTATTTTTATGGTGCTGAAACAATATAAATATATATTTATAAAAATATAACAATATAAAAGATAAACTTCCTAGCCAGAGAAACTTATCGCTTTCTTTACATCGCCAAGTCACTGAATCATAGCCAAAATCTTCTGGGAGCCGAGGCTCCGGGCTCTGGCTCGAGACGCTTGTTAAGATGGGTGAGCGACACGCCCTCTGGCGAAAATGTCTGAACACTACAATTTCTAATTATCTCATTTTCCTGACTTACACTTCTTTTGTTGCTTTTGCGCTAGATAGGTGGTTAGGTAGTTAGATATATTTCTGCATTTTTATATTCTTTATTGCTTTTAAATTGACACACACACACACACACACACACACACACACACACACACACACACACACACACACACACACACACACACACACACACACACACACACACACACACACACACACTATATATATATATATATATATATATATATATATATATATATATATATATATGTATGTATGTATGTATATGTATATATATATGAATGTGTGTGTTTCATGTTTATCAATAGTTGTCAATATGTCTTACATTTGCTAAATTGTAATTTACTAAAGTTTATCGCTATTTGTTTTTAATAATTTTTAAGATAATAACGGATTCCTCATCGCATATTTATCATAAAATCTTATAAAGAAATTGGACAATAAAACCTGTCATATATTAATGTATATATAATACTTGTTAATGAAAAAACAATTCTGATTCGAAAGAAGTAAATTCTTTACACATCTTTTTTTCCATTTCAGAACCCATTTAATCATAATTTTTAGATATCATTAAATAATTTCTATTATTTTATTGATATAAGCAGAATTCTGTATTACTGAAATCCCTGCATATGTATTATTTATTATACAACTGGTATTTAAATAACATTTTATTGGATTAGTATGTTTGACAGAATTAAATTTTAAGTGAATTTTTCTTAGATTCTAATTCATACCGATACTTTAAATGAATCTTCTTGTGTTGAGGAGACGATTAACGCCTTCAAAAGTCGCACAATCCACACTTATCACACGGAAGGAGCAGGAGGAGGTCACGCCCCTGATATTATTAGAGTATGCTCAGAGCCCAATGTCATCCCATCATCAACCAATCCGACGAGGCCTTTCACAAGAAATACGCTCGAAGAACATCTCGATATGTTACTTGTATGCCATCATTTAGACAAGTGAGTCCCTTTGCAATCCTTAAACTATAAAACACCAATAAAGTTCTAATGCAATCAAAAGAATTAATGATTCAATCAAGTATATTTATAATTCTGAAAACATCAAGAATCAACATATGAAGAAAAGATTCTCTTCCTGGATTTATTTTGAAAAGCGATCTTTTTATAAGATTTAATGATATGTAAACTTTCCACGGGGTTGATTCTTCCATTTCTTCAAAATATTTCTTAGTCTTACTAAAAATGTATAACATTTCGACAACTTATGAAAGAAAAGAAGGCGGAAAGAAATAATTGACTTATTAATAAAAATGTATATCTCTCTCTATGTTTAGAAATTTATAATGCCCCTTTCGCTCTTCCCTTTTTAAATCAATTTAAAGTTAAATCTGATTTAACTTAAACACGACACTAAAAAGAGCGCTCGCACTGATTTACACTCGAAACTGATTTAAGAAATATTGATTCTTATTCAAAACCTTATTTATCACTTGTTATTACAAATTATATGATAGTTTCAATTTTTTTTTTTAGCTGAGCACGTTTATTAAATTGTTACAGACCAAAATGACATTAGTCAAGATTATCATATTTCAAATGAGCAATACGAAACCGAAGAATTTGATTGACAAACCTATTTCTTCTCAAACTTAATATAATTTTTTTGATGTTTATGTAATACTTTTGTAAATATTTGTTTTATTATTATTTTTTTTAATTTTGCTTCTCATATGTTTAATTTGATCGTTTTTAGATATTTCAACAAATATTTACACAAGATGGCGTTAAATCAGTTGAAACGTATTTAAAGTAGTTCGCCAAATAGATTTAAATCACAAGTTGCCATTGCGAGAAAGTTCTTCCAAGACTTAAACGCGTTTAAAAGTGCAATGCGATGGGGGTGTAAGAGTTTATACAAAACTTTAAAGTTTATTAACATAAATGTCCTTTATTTATATTTAATTCTAATAATATTATAAGTTAAAAAAAATAATCTAATGTTATTAAATAGTGATAAAAACAAGATAACCAGTTAAATAAATTTTTTGAGATGAAACGACTAATTTAAAATCATAATTTTGTAATTGCTGCAAGAGAAATACCAATTCCAAACACCTAACAGAAATTATCAAAATAGATTAAAAGTTTTTAACCCACTAAAGTTAAAGTAAATAACTCTTATGTTTACTGAAACGCTTTTAATTTAAATGGCAAATAAAAAAAATTTCACATGAAAATTTTAATACTTTGCCACTACTCCAGCTGTTTTTTTTTAAGAAAATATATTATTAAATGCTTTAAGAAGCTCACATTTCATTTTAGAAACATTAAAGAAGATTTGGCTTTCGCTGAATCTCGAATACGCACTGAGACCATTGCAGCAGAAGATATCCTGCATGACATGGGTGCAATTAGTATAATGTCATCAGATTCTCAGGTGAGTTGTTTTACAACATGCATTCACAAACTCTACACATAAGTTATACATAAAATGTCAGATATTTAGCTTATAAATTTATAATCTAACCATAATTAAATGGAAGGCATTTCTAAGTATTTTCTTTTGATATATGCGCGCCAAATTGCTGTTTTAAGCAAGAATTCATATAATTGAATTGTATTAAAAATTCCAATCAGTTTAGATTGGAATTAATTTATTCATCCATTGAATACAAAAAGTCTTATTTTCAACTAAACAATATTATATATTGTTACATTTTGTTTTAAATATTTCTTATGTGACCCATAATGTGAATTTATTGAAGTTTCTGGCACGAAACTGTTAACTTTTATGATTAACTCATCTTTAATATATATATATATATATATATATATATATATATATATATATATATATATATATATATATATATATATATATATATATATATATATATAGATAGATAGATAGATAGATAGATAGATAGATAGATAGATAGATAGATAGATAGATAGATAGATAGATAGATAGATAGACAGATAGACAGACAGATAGACAGACAGATAGACAGATAGATAGATAGAAAGACAGACAGATAGATAGATAGACAGATAGAAAGACAGATAGAAAGACAGACAGACAGATAGATAGATAGATAGATAATATGTCCCAAAGGAATAAATATATTTTAAATTTATGTAACGTTTTTAAAACACTTTGTTTGATGAAAGATTTAGGATCATAACAAGACATTCAAAAGCTTTAATGCCTTCAAGACATCGCTATGACAGCCGAATATTAATAGCTATGTTTTGCTTACGTTAAAAAATAATCTGGCTTAGAAGATTTCATAGGCAGCAAACTGTCATCGACATATTTGTGAGAAGGAATTACCTCGCATATGGTTAAAAAAGATCAGCTTTTCCAGAAAATCATTCTCCACATGGTCGTGCAAGTTATATTAGCATGTTAATTCTGTTAGATGGAAAATTTGGTTTCTGTCGTTCCTGCATTTTGATGTATCAAACGGCATCATCAGCAAACATATACACGATGGAGCTCGCCATTAATAACAGCATTTCGCCCAACGGATATTATATTTCTTGATCATGAAAGAGAATTAAGAACGATAAATTTATATTTAAGTTGTCACACGTAAAAAAAATTTATACTGTAATCGTTGAGCTCTGAGTATATCATTGCCTTATCATTTACAATTAGTATCCTTTGTCACTAACAATTGGAAAATGTGGTAGAATTGCACGTAAAATTTCTGTGGTCGTGGACGCGTCTGTTCTTCTACTTGTGTTATTCTCTTATATATTGGAAGTCTACTGATGTTCTGAGTCTACGAAATCTTATTGTTCCTTCTCTGAACCAGTGACTTCACTATGTCATGAATGCCACATCGCTTTTTCAAATGTGTTAATGGAATTTGCTTCTTCAATTACACGCGTCATTGATATCCTTGATGCAACTCTTCTCAGCATCAAGAAATAACAAATAACTGTTGGGAACGTTTGTAAATATTTTTCGTGTCAATGATTTTCTAAATTTGGGGGCATTGAACACATCAATTATTTTAAATTCTATTTATGTCGCAATTCTTATTCGTGTTGCAATCTTCTCGCTATGTTATTTGAAGTTGTACGTTTGGTTATTTGAATAATTCGCTGAACCACATTTATGTGCAAGAAAATTGCTCAAGATTTCTACATATAATTTTGAAATAGTAAGAGTTTCGTGAATGTGCATTATTCACAAAAATTTAGCTTCCATGCAATTACTGATTTATTTCCAAAATTTTAGCTTATGGAAACATAAAATATAGACTTTTCAAATCTTCCTTTAAAATCCTTTTAGAACATAACGAATGAGCATTTTTTTACTTTCTGTGCGACATATAAGCTATTATACTGTTTCCTTGTATATGTGTAATACACTAGATATTTTTATTTATAGTATTTATAATGCCAAACGGGATTAGTTTAGTTTTGCTAATTTTGCTTTACTTTTATTTCCATATATATTTGAAGTGCTCTAGATTTTCTCCGTGTATTTAAAGACATCAAGCCAACGACACTTTTCTTCTTACCCTTACCAACGCATTCAAAATCTAAACCCTGAAAACTGGATCGGACATTTTCTTTCTCGTAGGTCTAAACAACATTGCTGATATTGTCATTGGTATCTCCAATATTGTTAAAATCTATCGGACTCCACACCATGGGAGAATGACAAAGCAATTCATTCTATCAAATAGAGTTTGTGATATAACTTAAGTCTTTATGTTATACTTCAACCCAACTTTGTTTCCTCTATCTAAATCTATTTTAAAAACTTTTTAAATAAAAGTAAAATAATTTATTTCAGTGTCTTAAAAAGGCATAGAAAATTTTTCATTGCGAGCAAAGGAAGTATAAATTTATCTTCTTTACCTTAAAATGAATTTCTTTCTCATAATCAACAACATAAATAAAAATGTAATTTCATAGGTGAGATAATGCCTTATTTCTTCATAAAAGGAATTTAAGGTAACTCCCTAGTTCTTATTTAACTTTGAACCCATCAAAGTAATTGGAAGAATTTGTGATTAAGTTCTTAAATTTATCTATCCAGGGGTAAACTTTTAAATAACTGTTTTTCTAATTCATTTGTAGTTAATAACAATTGGTGAGCAAATTAATATATTTTGAATTAGTTTTTGAAAGTATAGTTTAAGTTATTCTTTTCTGCAGCATTTTTGAAATTACAAAAATCCTGTTCTAAAAACAAATAACCCATTCTTATAAGTGTCTTAAACTTTTATATGCATGAAATAATCTAAATAAATCACTTTTAGGCTATGGGAAGAATAGCTGAAGTCATCTGCAGGACGTGGCAGACTGCAGATAAAATGAAAAAATGTCGAGGTCCACTTCCAGAAGATTCTGAATGCAACGACAATTTCCGAGTCAAAAGATATGTAGCCAAATATACCATCAATCCTGCAATCGCACAAGGCTTTTCACATGTCATTGGATCCATTGAAGTGAATTTTTTTTTTAAGTTTTCAAAATAAAACTTAATTAAAATGCTTTCATACAAATATTTTAGTAAATTATAATTTTGCGTTGTTGATTATGCCCTTGCTCTCATAATATTAAAAACTATTAATTAAAACGTGTGCAAAAAAATTTCATTTCTAGGAAATTATGATTGTGAACAAATATTCTATTTTTGTTAGCCTCCCGAAAATTAACTTATTCGATAAACACAAAGTCGGATTTATGTGATTAAATTAAGATTTTTTAGAAAGCATATATTTCTTATAAAGATTATAAGATATTTTAATCATTCATATTTATAATTTATAATTTATTCAAATTTACAGACTACATTCTGCTATTTTTTCTTCAGGATGCATTGTTTAAAAATTGTACTATTATTAATTACCAATATACTATTGTTATAATTGAAATGAAAAAATAATTTCATTAATTAGATTCTACATTGAAAGCCTTTGACTTATGCTAGGTTCTTGTTTTAAATATGTGTCTTCTCATCACTATTATACAATAAATCTTTTTTATTGTTTCCAAAATTGTAATTTTACTTCATGAATGCATTTAATTTAATTCAAATTAAAAGATTAATAAAAATTCTCGACATATTTATATGTTTGGGGAGTTTTATAAGTAAAACTGAAATCTATAAAATGTTAAATTTAAATTATTACACATTTTAACGTTTTGTACCCATAGAAATATAAGCTTCAAAGTTGCTTTTATCTTATAGCGTATAGTTTGACTGAAGTTGAAGTCGGTGATAGTTTGGTGGTATGTACTAGTAACTGGAAGGTTGCAGCATCGATACTTATCAAGCCGAAAACCACTGTTATAACTCTAGGACATAAATTGAGTCGCGATATTGCAAATGAGATGATAACTTTCGTAGTGTCAGACAATGTCTGGAGAAGTTATTTGCTTTAACTTTGCTTTTCTAAATTATAAGAATTCACTTTCAACGATATCCCTTCATTGAGTACATATAAAAATAACCATTAAATCCGTATCCGATGATGATAGAGAGGAACCTAATTATTTCATTTTCAAAACATATCATAAGCAAGGAGACTGATTATTGCTGTGTTGCTTAAAATGAATACAGTTATGAATATTTTGCAACTTTTTATGATTTTTGCTAAATCATTTAGGTTGGAAAAATGGCTGATATTGTCATGTGGAATCCAGCATTCTTTGGAGCAAAGCCTGATATGGTCATCAAAGGAGGAGATATTGCTTGGACAGATATGGGTTTGTCAAATACAACTTTCATAAATAATTCTTGAACACACATTAAATAATAAATATGCAAAAAAATTATCTTTTATGTAACCAAAATAAATTAAATAACAAGAATTTTACTCCTTTATAATAACTGGCTTTTTCAAAAACTTTCAAAAGTTAAATGCGGCTGTTCGATTTCTAAAAAATTCTTTTAAAAATTTTTTTTCTTTACAACAGGAATGTTGAGCTTGACTTTTCTATCTAAATATATTTGTTTGAAATGATAAATAAAATTAAACTTCTCAAAATTTCTATTGCAATTTTTTTTATTTCCTATAGTCAGGCAAAATAAAAAGAAAGAAATAAAGGTTGCAAAAATGTATACTACAGAAAATAGACCGAAGTTATTAGCGTAAGGAGCGATCTTACCACCCAATATCTCATTTCCTCCGTTGAGCAGTAAAGAATCCCATAAAAGGACAAATAGTCCCTCTCCATTACTTTTCCAGAGCCGCAGATTGGACAAGTAGGAACAATAAGAATGCCCAAGCGTTTCAAATGAGAGCCTAGGCAGTGCTGGTGCTCTCTGGCAACGCTTTATACGGCAAAGAGATCTATAATTTTGGCTCGAGATACTCTATTGCATATAATAAGTTAAATGATTAATCAAACATCTTTAGGGCACTAAAAGAGTATTTGAATCAGTTTTCTTTCCAGTTTCGAATGTCTTTATTTTAAATGTTATCTTCTTTGTCAATAGAGAGGTTGAGAAGGAGCAATTTGAAGCACTCTTTTTCAACATTTTTTTCTGAAAATTAAATTAATTAAACAAATTATCATTCTAAAATATGATTTAAATATAATAAACTATCTCAACTGTGCTGTGTTTTTTTTATTTTTGCGTACAGGTAAATCATTTCTAACAATTTGGTAAATCTTTCCGTTATTTTGGTCTTAAAAATTATTAACTTCAAAAATATGATGAAGGGAGGCATAATATCCAGTTTCCAATGATTTGGCAATTTGAATGAAAATTGGCATTTTTGTACTTTAAGCAAAATTACATTTACGAAACTTAACAATCTCCTTCCATAAAAAGGGGGGAATAAAGAATACGTGATGACAGACACTTCAGGAACCACTATAATTCACATGAAATTTGAAACATCATTTACAAGCATTAAGCACATTTACAAAGCCTTGGCTAAAAATTTAATCTAGAAAATTGACACCTGGTAATGAAATCAGTACTGGTAGTCATACTTAAATCCAATATAAGAATTATTTAAATTTAGCTAACTTGATATACTTTATAAAATGTGAAGAAGAAAAATTGAAGAACTTGAAAGTTATTCATGAATTATTGTATTCCATAATATGAAATCCGACATGTCGTCACTTCAGTGCATTGAATTTTTGACGAAAATATTAATTATTATAATTTCTTGTTGAAACGAAATGTAGTAGGCCGTGAAATTTGGAAAATCCCTTGAACTATATCTTTCTGCATGTACAGGAATGTGGGCATGCGTAATGTACATCATAACTGTGTAATAATCAGTGTTATATCATTAAAAACAAAAATTGACATGAAAATACAAGATTTAAGTCTTTTTTGATCCATTAGACTAAGTACTGATATATTGGAGGCATTGAAAGTAATTTAAAAAAAAAACCAAAATCCATGTTAAATTTATATTGCTCAAAATTACTGAAGTGCCATTTAATATATCACACTTCAGTGGGCATAAGAATCATCGATATCAAAATATCGATGATTCTTATGCCCACATTGGGTCGTCAAAACTTTAAAGACACATTGTAAAAAGCTTGAAAAAAATTTATTTGCTTTTATTGGAGGCACTCGCCTAAGCATTCAGATGCTCCCTTCAAAACCTTCAAACTATAAAATGTAGTGATTAAAAATGCATTTATTAGGTTGGAGAATAAGTTCGTAGCGTTTTTACCAAAGACTTTTATTTAAACAAAAAACAATAATTATATCAATAAGTTAATCAATAATATATTCGCCGCGTTGTTGTTTACAGCCTCTTCCCACCTCTCGACCCATTTGTTGATGCCGTTCCGCCAAAAATCGCCGGGTCTGGTGTCAAAGAAGTAGTTGAGTCAGTTTTTAAGGACCTCTTGGTTCACTGGGAAATGCTCAAAAAGAATGCCACAGTCAACAAGGAGCTCTACATTGCCTAGCTACACGGCGTGAATGAAGCTATTCGACTGAAAAGACCTGATCGACATGTTCAAACCCTACTCCATCACTACAACGCCAGGCCCCGTGTTAAGCAAGTCGTCAAAGCCTAACTCCAAGAGCTCAAATAAGAGGTCCCTCAGTATCCGCCGTATTCTCCCGAAATTGCACCGACCGATTACCATCTTTTCTGTTCCATGTCAAACCATATGAAGGGCGTTACCTTAGATAAGAAAGAGGTCCTTAAAAGCTGGCTCATCAGCTTCTTTGACACTAGACCGAATGATTTTTGGTGGAACGGCATCAACAAATGGGTCGAGAGGTGGGAAGTGGCTGTAAACAGCAACAGCGAATATATAATTGATTAACTTATTGATATAATTATTGTTTAAATAAAAGTCTTTGGTAAAAACGCTACGAACTTATTCCCCAACCTTTGGATAGAAAGTAAAAAAAGTTGATGATTAAATTTTATATAGTTTATTATAAAAAATTATTAAAATAACGTGTCTTGATAGTTGAAATATTTTTGTATATTTTTCAGAATGTACGAGCTAGAATTGCCTTCCTTTTCACTATAGATGTATTGAAATTTTTTTTTTGAGAATAAAAAAATATAATTATATTAAAATAAATTTATAAATAATGTGGGAATAACGTAAACAATCAATTTTATCTCACTGAGTAATTCCTCAAATAATTGTACAATTTGAATGGTTGAAATATTAATTTCGTAATAAATATATTGTTTAAGCTCCTCTTACAAATTTTATATAAAATTCGTATTCCATATTATCTTAAATACGTCTTTATTAACACTGTTACATATTCCTATAGAAATAATAATTTTTAAAAAAATATTTTTAAAAATTCATAATGTAAAGCAAATAATGAAATGTGTATTAAATTATTACCACACAGATTTCTTTTTCCCAAGCTTTATATAATATAGCCCTGAATTCTGATTTAACTCTTAAATTTGTAATGATTTAACTTTCTGGAAATACCTTAAAAACAAATTTATTTATTAACATTAAATTTTTTGAAGAGACTTTTTTTAAAGGAATTGAATTTGTAATAAAAAGTTTCAAATTTATTTCTAAAACTGTCAATATCAGCCAACATAAACAAATATAAGACGTTTTAGTAAGTATGGGATTTACTTTATATCCTGTAGTTTCACAAATTTTATTAAGTCTTCTATGCATTTAGCTAAATAATTTTTGTTATATGCAATTGCAAAAATTTGTAAACATTTCAAAAAATAATTTACTTTAAATGCGCTTATTTGTTTCGATAAAACTAACTATTCAAAATTGGTGAGCTTCTTTGGATCCTTTTTGCATTCCTCAGAAAATGTATTTCGTACTATTCAAATAAAGAAATTCCTGTTTTAAATACAGATAAATATTTATTTGAGCAAGAGAAAGGTGTAAATATGGTGAGAAAATAATCAAAAAACATAATCAAATGTAAAGATGACCTAAAACTCATATTCTGTTTGCTGAGACTCCATTGTTATTTAAAAATAAACCTCTATTGAGCATTATGAAATAATATAAGTTTTTATAATTTTATTAGGCATGCCAAATGCTTCCATCCCCACTGTGGAACCGGTGAAGCAGAGAAGAATGTATGGTTCCCATGGCAACTCGCATAGAAAAAATTCCTGCATCTTTGTATCAAAGGTATTCTAATAAAGCGAAATTTTTTAAAACCATGAAGCAAAATGTCGCTATACTTTAAAATTTAATCATAAGATAAAGTATTAAAATATCATTCTGTAACAAATAATTATTCTTAAAAAAACTTGATTTAATGCATAAGTAATTCATTGTGTATTTATATATAGCACCCTAGTGACGCAAGTAACTTTAGATTCCCGTGAATAGTAATTTCTAAATTGCCATATTTCTTGAGAAATTTCCGGTCTATACAAAAACGAATGCACTCATTGAGTATTGAAACATATTCTAAAGCTTATAAAAATGCATATTTAATTATAAAAAATACACTTTAGGAGGAAAATGTAAAATGCCCCTTTAAGAGGACATGTGACGCGCGAGCAGGAAATTCAAAATTCCTGGATATCTTAAGAAATTCCTTTTCTATATGGGGTCACTTGGGGGAATTTAGTATTAAATCACATTCTAAAGCTACATTCTAAATCACATTCTAAAGTAATTCATAAATTCCTATTACATAGAACAAAGGAAAAAATAATTCGAATTTTTTGGAAATTTCAATAACGAAATTGTAAGACAATAGCTCTTCCTTTAAAAATGCAATTAGTGTATTCGCATAACTATCTTTTATGACATCGGAAATTTACTAGAGTTTTTTTTCACTATGTTTAATTCAGTTTTAAAAGTATTTTTCAACGAAAGAGAAAAGAAAAAATATGCAAGAAATTATGATTTTTTTTTTGATTTTCTACCCATTGCTTACAATAATAATAGTTTTGCAAAAAATTGACCCATTAAAGAATGAGTTATCAGAATATAATCATATCATATTATAATTACTTAATAAATAATGAATTATCATAAGAGAAATCTAAAGGTATTTTGGAAAATTTTGGATACTTTGTTTTAGACTGCTTTTAAATATAACTTAATTACGCATTTTTATCAATAAAAAAATAAAATGTTTATTTCTAGAATTATTCTGAAAATTTTTAAACTGTCATCAAGAAAATATTCATTTCTATAAACATATTTTATTTTATTTTACATTTCTATAAAATTTCTCATTTTTTTAAATTTTTAAAAATTATTTAGTTAAGGAAAAATGTTTTTTTAATTATGAAGTTCAAGGGGAAATTAAAAAATCCTTTCTATTAACAAAACCCGCCTAAATTAACTTTCTCAATATAAATAATATTATGTTTTATAAAAATTTAATTACGCTATATTAAGAACCAATAAAAATATAAGTTTCAAAAGTACAAGAGAGGAATATCACTTATTATCAAACCTGTTGTTTTTAAAATATTTTTATCATCAATTCATTAATATTTAATTTAACATGTATGGTAGACTGAAATAGATTTTCAATCTACTATGTATACTGGGCTATGTGTGTATATGTTATATATCATTATTTCGCAAATTCATTTTTTAAACTTTTGGGAAATAACTATATATAATAATACTTGCAACCTATCTTAAGTTTCCAGCAAGAAAATGAATGTTTTTATTGTATATAACATACATAAAATCTACATTTTTAAAACAATTACTGTACAATTATAAAGAGTATAAACTCTTGGCAAGTGTTTTGCTTTGTAAGGAAATAAATCTTTATTTTTGCATATGTAATTTTTATTTCTCATTTACTAAAATATATACAATAAAAAACCAGATTATTATCTATTGAATTTACACAATGCATTTGAATTCTTTATTTCATTTCCATTTTATAAAATTAAAAAAGATTCTATTTGTCTTTAGATATCGCTAGAAAAAGGAATTGTGCAAAAGTATGATATTTCAAAACAAGCTATAGCAATTGAAAATTGTAGAAAGATCGGAAAATCAAATATGGTATTAAATGACTTTTTACCAAAGTTGAAAGGTACGTTGACTTTCTGGAATCAGTATTTGAAACTTCAATAAAAAAACTTCATTCAAATAATTTATTTTTTATCAAAATTATCAGTTGTTTAATTTTAATCAAAAATATGTATTTTTTAACAAATACTGACTTAAAGAGGTTGAAAGGAAAATTATTGAAAATTTCTCCTATAGGACTTTTTTTTTTAAATTCATAGACACTTTGTTGAAATGATTCTGATTTGAATACGCGTTTATTTATTTTTTCAGAAAACTCGCTTAGATCTTTGTTTTGCAATATTAATCTCTACAAATAGTAAACAATAATATAACGAGTATTGAAAAGAACTTATACTAAAAAAAATATTTTGGTTCTCTTTTTATAATCCGTTAAAAATATACCTTAATTTTAAATTTATTGTCACACTGATAAGCCTCATATATTTTACTTATTATCATATCAACTTTTCTATCGATTTGAAATAAAATTGGGCAACATAGAAGGAAATTTGTTAACATTAGAAGTGGCCTCATCGACCGAATTTTTTAAGTTAGTAATCTATGTCAAATGAAAACATAAAGAAATTAATAAATTTAGTATTACAAAATTACTAAAAAAATATTGCAATTTCTTCTTATAATGTTAATTGATCTAAAATTCTATTGTACTGTCAATAAATAACCTAATAGAGAAAGAGAAAGAGCAGTTGTTAAAAAAAATTTTACTATCATACTCTTTGATTAATTTTCTATTTATATATTTTTCTCATAATTCATATTTTTCCGTTTTACTGAATAAAATTTAAGTTCCTTAAGAAAAAATATAAAAGTAAATTAATAACATTGTATTTTTTCTTTTATTATTCACTGTTAGAAATATTTTATTTAGTTTTTTTTATTGTGTTTCTTATATTATAAAATTTATTTTCACTTATTGGTTACTTATTTATTGTACATCTTTAACGCACGAGGTACTATAAATTAAAAATCCCTGCATTAGCACATTTAGAAGCTCTTTTGCCGACCAACTTGTCTAGTGGTCAGCGTGCCTGACTACGGATAAGGAAGTCCTGGGTTCGAATCCCGGTTCGGGCATGGATGTACTTTCTCTCTCTATCTATCCTGTCTTTGTCCTTTCCTTGTATGAATGAGGTGTGAATGGTTGCCTACCCTATAAGCGGGTACCTATGGCATGTGTGTAGAGCAAAGTCGTACTTTCACCTTCATGGTGCTCTGATTAAAACGAAAGACGCTCCCAATCGACTTAATTCGCATAGCATAGCGAGCTTGGCTTGTCCAAGTGTCATTAGTAAACAACAACAAGAAGCTCTTTTGCTGAATATAGAAAGTTGGTGTTTGAAAAACCTAAATATAAATGATTTTAATATAAAAAAATGTAAAACATTATGATTCAGTTTTCGGTTAACTCCAGCACCGATGTTTTTAAATTGAATGCACAAAAACTTTAGGTATTTTAAAAAGAATTCAATGAAATTTATTTAACCTTTATTTAAATAACAATTTTTAAATATTTTTGAAGTACATATCAAAATTTTTTAGTTTTGTTTTGCTATGAAAATTGCTTGAATAAAGTATTAGTGATTTTCACACACACACATATTGATGTTTAAAGTTGAACACCTATATCATATAAATTTTCATTAATCTATTTTGTTATCCTTCCCAACTAACATGACTGAGAAACTAACTTATGTTAATAGTCATATGTACTTTTCTACTTTTAAATTTTTCTTTTAAATCCTGTTTTCAGTTGATCCTGAAACATACAAAGTGTTTGTAGCGGAAGATGATGATGGAGACAAATGGACTCATTTAAATTGTGAACCAGCTAGTATTGTTCCTTTAGCTCAAAAGTACTTTTTGTTTTAGTAAATATTCTGTGCTTATTTTAATAAATAAAATATTTAATATGAATTTCCTTTTAATTGTTTTTTTTACTATTCTTTTTCTGCATGTGATGTAATTCAAAAGATAGATTTTAGAGTTCTGATTAATGAATATGAATTACATGAATATTAATTAAATAATAAGTACATTCATTCAAGAATTACTTATCGCATTATTGGCACACGAAAATAATTCAACGTAAGAATGCCAATCAAGAACATTTAATTGTAAACCATTGAGAGTGGAGATTAAAAATGAAGCTTCTGATGCTAAAACAAGATATTTTCTTCATAGAATTCATTTAGGAAAACTGTTTTTTCTAAGACGATTAAAACTGTGAACCGAACTCATATTTCATACAAAAATAAAATATATGCGAAACAATTTATATAATTAATCGTGGAAGGAAAAGACAGTTTAATACATACATTCTTCAGCTGTCAGTGAAGAATTGGATCAGTACTGGATTTTTTCAGGGTGAAAGATCTTATGGTCCTCATTTAGCACTGCTGGTCACAGGGATGAGAAACAACAACGTGCATACATTAAATGCTCAAAGCCATTCTGCAAAATAAATTGTAAAAATATTAAAGTCATGAAATTGTAAGATCAATTGGAATAATAAAATGAAAGTTAATTCATACACTTTTTTTTATTAAATAATATATTTTTTCCAACGGCGGCACTTAGGTGTCGAACTCTGTGCCACAATAAGGTCATTAACTGCTTCAGATTTGCCATTACCCAGCGGGCACCTGGGAACCAAGTCACTGAGGCGAGTAGCGTTGCCCGCGCCATACTAACCCGTTTATAGGGTGGGCTGCATTCATACATCATCACAGAAGAAGACAGAGAAACGCAGAAAAAGAAAGTAATATCCATGCCCAAACCAGGATTCGAACCCGGGACCCACATCTCAGGAGTCAGGAACGCTAACCCCTCAGTCATCGGTCGGCATTAAATAATAACATTATTACTAATTTTTATTATAAGCTACTTATAATTTATTTTACATAGTATGGAAAAACATAATTTAAATGAAATATTTATCTTTAAATAATCGGATGTTATTTATTCATCACCTCTTTCTTAATAGAGATCTATTTTAAAAGGATATTTTACTATGAATATTGTTTTTTTAATTGAAAGTTTGATTTATAAAATAGGATTACATAAATAACGATATAATGTTGAAACTGAAAATTAAATAATTTAATAACCATTTCGAGGAGATTAGCTATCAATACATATATGTAAATTGTTCTGTGAATCAAGATAAAAAAAATGACTAAGAACGATGAAATCATTCAAAGAAATAATCTATATTGTATAATTTGTTTTTAAATAAACTATTTTATATATCTAATGAAATTGTGTAATGTTATATCACCATAAAAACATCGCAGTTAAGTTTTTCTAAATACGAAATAAATTAAACAATGCCATCTTCAGTACTATATCACATTTAAAAGTTATACTAATTTAATACTATACTAGATAGTCAGATTCGGAAATTTGAGTAAAATACAATGCTTACTTCAAAATGAGCATGCATCGTAGCATGTGAAGAAGGTGTTCAAATGCCATGCACTTTCATGAATGATCTGGGAGCAGAATTTCAATCTAAAGATATGGAATTAATATATGATTATGAAGAAAATTCTAGAGTTTAAGAATTAAAAGGAGTCAAATTCCTAAATAGAAATTAAAGCAGAATTTGTGATATTTAAGCTCAGCTATTTAAATTTAGAAAGAAAAGAAAATCTGAATTTGATGACGACTTTAATATGTCAATATAATTTCAGTATGGTTTATAACATTAATTATAACGTATTGATTAAAAATTGCCTTAGAGATTTAATATAATTATTTTGATAAGTATTATGTTCATGAAATGGAGGCTAACATATGCAAAAATCAGGGATAAAATATTTGTAAGGATTCATTAATGATAACTTTGAAACTGAAAAATATAAGGTAATTTTTATCATTAAATCGGGGAAAATTCAAACTTCAAGTCAGTAAATCTCAAAGCTTCTAGTTAAAAATATTGATATAGTTAGATAATTTATATTTATTTTATCTTTAAACGGCATATTTTTAAGCTTTTAAAAGTATAACTTTTAAAATAATCAAAAAAGAAAATCCATTGTAAAATAAAATATACAAAATATTGAAAAATTTATCCCTGATCCTGAATTAAAGATTTTTTTGTGGTTTACGCATTTATAATACATAACATCATCATTGTTTGAAGTGGATAATTTTAATTCAAATACATCAGTTGAATGAGAATTATCAATTTAAATGCATTATTTTTGGCACGAATATATCATCCTTATATGCCCTTTACTATATTTGCTTATGGTGTATGTCATACAACATAGAACTTTCCTATTGTTTATTAAACTCATTATTTATAAAATGGGATTTTGCATAGAGCACTACAGTGAGGTTAAAATTTTACAAATTACGAATTTCAAGAGATAATTTTTTTGGGTCCAAAGGAGATTGCAAATATGTACAACGAACAGTAAGAGAGAAGGAATTAATCTTTATGTAAAATATTAAAAACTTTATCGTAAAATTGTTCAGTTTTTATACTCTTAGAAGTTTTATGCATATTTATTTCTAATATGTTAACGAACTTTTTGCAAGGTACCTATTTTAGGCACTTATTTTTTTTTAACCATATTTCTATAATTATCTTTTTAACATCAAAACAACTTGTTAAAATCGCGTAAAAATTTGACAGATTAAATCACAGTTTTGTGATAAAACAAAATGCTTACTAAAGACTGAAAGAGTACACATGATGAGGAATACATTCCCTTTTTCAGGTATATAATAATGAATTTTGATAAAATATATATGTATTGAAATAAAATAAATGAACTTTGGGATGAATAGCTGAACAATAATAAATTACTTGAATGATAGAAATTTGAATCTAAGAGGGCTGGCAATATAACCTATTTCATGCTTTCTGATGTTATTTCTATATCAATTTGAAGCTAGGAAACGAAAAATCAATATATGTAATAACAGTGAAAATTAAATAAATATCGTAATTAATGTTATTAGAAATATACAGTTTTTAATAAGTTTAATGAATATGTGTATTTGATATTAAAAAGCAAAAAAAAAATAATAAGAATAATTAAAAAACAATTTACTTATTTGCTTTTATTTTACCTGTATAAAACTAAAAGTTAAAATAGAAATAAAGTACACTACTGGCCATTAAAATTGCTACACCAGGAAAGCGGCTCACCACACACGTGAAATTTGCATGACAGGTAGAACTTGCTGTGATATGCAAATGATTAGATTTTCAGCGCATTCATACAAAGTAGGCGACAGTAGCGACATCTACAATGTGTATAAAACCAGAGATTTGACAGCAGTTTTCTCATACTCAATTTCCGTTTCAACGTTGTTTTCGGCAAAGAAAGTTGTTGTAATGCCTCGTGTAAGAAGAAGAAATGCCTATCAGCACGTGTCTGACTTTGATCGAGGAAGGATTATAGCATACCGGGATTGCGGTTTATCGTACCGCAATATTGCTGCTCGCGTCGGTCGAGACCCTATAACTGTTAGCAGAATATGGAATCGATGGGTTCAGGACAATCATACGGAACGTCATGCAGGATCTCAGCGACCCCCATCACTAACAGCAGAGAAGACAGACATCTTACCCGCATGGTCACAAGGGATCGTACAGCCACGTCACGAACCCTGAGTCGAGAAATGGAGTCATTTGCAAGGCAACAAGTTTCTGCTCGAACAGTTCGACGACGTTTGCAGCAGCATGGATTGTCTGCACGGCGACCATGGCTTCGGCTACCATTGACACTGCGTCACAGACAGGAGCGCCTTCAATGGTGTGATCAGCGACGAACCTGGACGCGGGAATGGCATCACGTCATCTTTACAGATGAATCTCGGTTCTGTATACAGGACCATGATGGCCGCATTCGTGTTTGGAGGCATCGTGGAGAACGCGCATTGCCAGCTTGCATTGGACATCACCATACTGCCCATTTGCTGGAGTGATGGTATGGGGTGCCATTGGATACACGTCTCGATCACCTCTTGTTCGCATTACCGGCACTTTGAACAGCAACCGTTACATTTCCGATGTGTTAAGGCCCGTGGCTCTGCCCTATCTTCGAGGCCTCCCTAATGCTTTGTTTCAACAGGATAATGCACGACCACATGTTGCCCGTACTGTTCTGAACTTCCTTGATACAGAACAGGTTCGACTGTTACCCTGGCCAGCACGTTCTATTGATCTGTCACCAATTGAGAACGTGTGGTCAATGGTTGCCGAGCGATTGGCACGCCATCACTCACCATCCTCTACTGTCGATGAACTGTGGCATAGTGTTGAAGCTGCATGGACTGAGATCCCAGTACATGCCATACAATCTCTGTTTGACTCCATGTTTAGGCGAATAAATGCTGTTATTGCAGCCAGAGGTGGCTGCTCTGGGTACTGATTTCTCAAGATCTATACATCCTAATTTCCTGTAAATCTAATCACTTGTTCTTTCCATTATAATGTATGTGTCCTATAAATATCGCTCTGTTATTTGCATTCCTTCTTGGTGTGGCAATTTTAATGGCCAGTATAGTGTATATACTTATTAGGTAATATATATTACCATTTACAGGAATTGCGCAAAATAATAGAAG
The DNA here is from genome assembly GCA_037975125.1 of Latrodectus hesperus. Taxonomy (NCBI): domain Eukaryota; kingdom Metazoa; phylum Arthropoda; class Arachnida; order Araneae; family Theridiidae; genus Latrodectus; species Latrodectus hesperus. The sequence continues at coordinate 17,534,288 of JAJQOW010000014.1, forward strand.
AACCTAGGTGAAAATGGTCTATAGGGTGTTCATGTAATGTATGCTAGAATGATCAGGTCAATTATAATTTATACTTCATCTGATTGTGTGTGTGTGTGGTGTTCACATAACAAAACACTTCTTAAATAATTAGTGATTCCACACCGTATTTACTAAATACACTGCTAGCCACCGTAAGGGCAACAGCTTGAAATAAGTATGCAAAAAAACATGAAATTTACAACATGCATTGGTGTAGGTGAGACATGCAAATGATTAAAATTTCAGCGTAGACACACATCACGCGCGCCTGTGGCGCTACTTTAAAGCGTTATTTAAGGCTTGGAGATTTCGACGATTTCGAATTCAACAATTGTGTTCTACGTGTGGGTTTTTATTTATTTATTTATGATCAATAATGCCTTGAAGAAAACAGTGATCATTTATTGATCAAGTATCCAAGTTCGACAGAGAAAGGATAATGGCCTACCGAGATTGTGGATTATCTTACTGGGAAATGGGTAATCGTGTTGGATGAAACCAAACAACTGTAATGCGGATATGTGATCACTGGATGCAGGAGGGTACGACGGACCAACGTGTTTGGTCCGTCGCTCAGCCACATCACGAACCCTAGCACAGCACATTCAGTCTGTAACGCACCATCCAGTGTGTGAGCGTACCATTCGACGACGTTTACAGCAGAATAGTCTGTCCGCAAGATGTTCATTGGTTCGTCTACCCTTGACGCAGAGCCACAGACGACTCCGCCGCCAATGATGCAATGAAAGAATGTGGATGACAGAATGGAATGAAATTGTCTTTAATGACGAGTCACTCTTCTGTCTGCAACATCACGATGCTCGCATTCGAGTCTGGAGACACCGTGGAGAGAGGAGGCTAAATAGCTGCGTTATGTGCCGCCACACTTTGAAGTAAAAATATGACAAAAATATTTTTTGTTATGCATAAATAAAATTATTTTTTAATATGAAATTCAAAAAAGAATTAAAAATTAATTTTTAAAGGTATTTAATAATTCAAGTATAATACTTAATTCAGACTTCAATGAAACTTAGAATTATGTATACATTTTCAATAAATCCCGCTATATACGGCCAAAAAAGCTTTTACATCGTATTCTGCATTAGACGGCCAAGATCTTACTCATCCAGATTTTTTTCCGACTTTCTCAAGTTGTGAAAGAAGCAATAAGTAGATAACAGCGCCACCTAACATCGGGACGCCCGGACTCTATCAATAATTTTTGCCGGAAAAAGTCAGAAATTAGTTTATTCATTTCTTACTTTTTACAATTTCCTCAGTTTGAAAACTGATAATAGCTAACTTATTTTTATTGCTTTTTCCTTTAAAAAAATTCCTCCAAAAAAGATGTATTTGAAAAAGTATGCTTTTATAATTCTCGAAAAGGAACATATTACTTTAAGTGTATAATTCATTTCAATGAAGGATATAATTTTTTCCTTTCCAACTTATTTTACGTATTCAAATTCCTGTAATGAAACATCTTACCACTGCAGTATTTTGTTCTTATATTACAAGGTATATTTTATTTTATAGAAACAATACTTCAAAAACAAATTTACCCTGAATAATATATGGTTTACAACAATTCAGACTATATAATTTTTTCCAATGGCTAACTACGGCTGAGAATTTCTCATTTTGGCACGAAACAAAGAACATTATTGAAGACCTAAGTCATCAATAGTGCTGTAGCAGGGCACCTAGCGAGTGTCATTTACCCAAAATTGATTGGATCCTAGTAATTTTGAAACAGGTGCCAAGCAAAAATCCACCGTAAAGTTTTGCAGGTAAAGTCGCACAGTTGATTTTTGCACACTTTTTCATAGCAACACTATAACCTAGATGATTTTTATTAATTTTGGATAATTTTGCGTTTTTTAGTCTCAGTTATGTATAAGTAAAAATAATTTCATTTATACATAACTGAGACTAAAAAAACATTTCGTTAAGCAAAATTATCCAGGTTATAGTGTTGCTATGTTTTAAAAATGCAATAGTCATTTAAATAAATAAATTGCTTGAATAACATAATGCTAATTTATAATTGAATAGCAAGTAAAAACAATTTCATTTTCTATTCAATTATAAATTAGCATTATGTTATTCAAGCAATTTATTTATTTAAATGACTATTGCATTTTTAAAACATTAAAAACTATCAGGGACTGAGTTCATCAGTAAATAATAAATTAAGAATTTATATAGGCAACAGGACCACTATTAAAAGAAAAAATGCTACTACATTATTTGCATGCCCCTGCAATAAAAATGAAGCAATGATTGTAATCAAAATTTAACGACTGGCATATGGTTTGCCGTTTCTATAAATTAGTACTTGCTTTTAATTTAGCATCAAAAGCCCTAGACTTTGGATTTTCACCACATATATTCCTCAAGATACAATTATATATGATAGCAAGCCCTAATTTGAATATTTTTGTTTATAATGTTTCACATTTCATCCATTCTAAAGTGCAATAAAACTTAGTAAGTTGTAGACAAATAAGTCAACACTCTGAAAAATTTTATGATAGAAATTAACATACAAATAAGTTATTATGAATGTATAAATATGAATTTAAGAGCATTTTCATAGTTAATGTACACATGTTGAATAATCATTTGCACATAAATCTGAATAGATAACTAAAAAAAAATTGAAAAAATATATCAATATAAAAAGCAACAAGAATCTATATCTTACTGACAGTACAACGAGTTAAAAAATTTTTTTTAACATTTTGTTTATCCAGTGAGATATTTAGTACAATATACAGATAAAATTTAGTAAGCTAATTATTAAATACATTCTTCGATACTTACATTTGATTTAAGTAAATAAATTTAATTTCGCTACATAATGAAACAAGTAGAAAATTTAAAGTAGTTTTTTAATATATACAAGTAACAGATAATTGTTGTCTATTAGATTAAAAAATGTATCCATTGTCCCAAAATATATATAAGTTATTTACCAATAATTAACTCAGTAATCAAATAATCTAAGTAGCCAAATAAATCGAAACGATAGTTCTTTCTGAATAATATTCTGTATAAATGCATTCATCAGAATAAATAAATAAAATTAGATTAATCGTACAGTTAATTTATTAATATGCATAACAATAACATCGGATTTTGGGGCTTGGGATAGTTTCATGGTATAAGTATACGAAAAAATTGCAAGTAAATATAATATATCTAAACATAAAAATATCAAATATTTTGATTTCGATTATAATTTTAAGTTCAAATAGATAAAAATTTTTCATTGTAATCAAAATTTGTTATTACAAATATAAGAAAAATCAAATTTATCAACTTTTTTTTTAAAATTTCTTGATAAATAAATGAAACGATCGTGATTAAACTTCAAGAATAGAAGTTTTAAGATAATTGAAGTCCAGGAACATTGATCTTAATTAGTAAGAAATGTCTTAGTAAACACAACAAAACAGCTTAAAAAATAGGCAACCATATTGGATTTAACTCTCCGTATGATATATTTTGTCATTCCCAATATTAGTAGTAACTTGGCTAACATTCAAGGACCAATAATGGCTTATCATGGTACATTGGGGAAAATTTAGCCCCCATGATAGGGCCAACCTTGGCTTATCTTAGCATGCCCAATATTGGGGAAAACGTAGCCCCCACTATAGGTCCATTATTTGGTTTACCTTGCCATACTGTATATTGGGGAAAACTTGACAACCATCATCGGTCCATTATAGGGGTTATCTTGGCAATATTGCCAATATTGGGCCAAGCTATTTTGGTATTTGGGTAGAAATGTCATTTAATTTAGAAGAAAAGTATTATTTATAAAATATCAAATTTCATTAAAAAATTGTCATATTATACCTTATAAAATTTTGAATCCGTAAATAATTTTACTACATAAAAAGCTAAAGTAAACTAAAAAAAATTCATTTTTTCATTCAGAAAGTTCATATTGAGAGATTTTTAATACAATACTTTTTATTTTATGCACACAGGATATGTCCTCAATAATATTCGTCATATTATGATATTAGAGTTTAGTTTGTTGTTTTTTATAATTTAATTAAGTTCCATACTTAGAAGCCATTAAAAAAATTTAAGTAATCGATTATGTGCATTATTATAAGACATCATAATTTAAGTAAAAAATTAATTTTCTTAATTTACATTGAAATTTTGATTAATATTTAAAAATAGATCTTATATAAAAATCTTATAAAATTTCATTTTTTAGTAATTTATCCAAAATATTAATTTTGTTTCTAAATTATTTCTTCTTTTCTTTATCTAGTTATTAAAAGACTGAATACTTTGCATTACGAAAAATACTTGTAAAATTGTTCTACTAATATTTTTCTTGTAAATATTCCTTGAAACAAAAATATTTCTTTTTAAGTATTTTATCCCCGTTTTCTACATTTTAAATTATGAACATTTAAATTTAATGTTTGTTATTAAATACTGGCTTAATTTCGTTGAAACAGTATGTGTATTAAATCTTTTTTAACTATGAACTTCAATTAATATAATTTTTTCTACTTAAATCATTTGCGTTTAACTTCATTGAAATATGACTACTATTGTGACTATCGTTAGAACCAAACAAATTCCTAAGATTATCTAATGTTTCATTGTGATATCCCTAATTTAATTCAATAACACAATTTTCATTATCTAATTAAATCTCCATCAACTTTCAGATATATTTTTTGATGAAACTTAATTAATAAGTTCAAGGTACTTTTCCATTACTACTGTATACTGTAATACGGTACTTTTCCATTCTACTTCCATTCTACCCCAACAATAATCCCAATAATGGGAAGAAGAAAATCATAAATTAGCATAAATATTTCATTTTTAAAGTGTATTGTTTAAAAAGGTTTACAGTTTTAGAAAATACTAAAAATAATACAAACATTTTATTTACATTTTTTGCACGTGAGACTAATTAGATCAGGACCTACAGTTTGAAATGGATTCCAAACCATTATCCAAACTCAAGGTGGGATTCAAACCTATTAACTGTAGATCCTCGGAGATAGATATTGAAAACTATATTACATGTGAATGACGAGAAAATAATTTTAAAATGTAATTTCTATTTCAATGATTTTTTATAAACCATCGGGTTTTGCGTCATAAAAATGATAAACTTATCATTTCCTTAAAACCAATATACAGATTTAACTTTTTTAATTGTTTTCTTAGTTATAATCACTAATATCATATTTTCTCATTATATTGCCCTCATTTAATTTTAAGCTTCATTAAGTAAACTTTCAAGGGCTCTGTAATTTCCGAAATATTCAATGCTGTATCTATACTTTTATTTTATCACAGAGTTTTTTATTGTTAATGTTAACCTAGCTCACTGTCAATTAAATTACAACCAGCATTATAACTATATTTATAATGTTTGTTGTAATTTAATTTGTAAATTTTCAATTCTTTTATTTAGCTTTACTGTCACCCTTTTTTAAAAATTATGGAGCATAGATTTTTTGAAATGGTCAAAAAAATATTTAAGGACAGAAAATCTATTGGAGACGCAATGATTTTCTTGAATTGCAATCAGATAAAGATTATTATGAATCAATGACTAAGCTTTATAAATCAGACTGGGAGCCTTTATCTAAGGATTTAAGAAAATCTAATATATCTAATATTTGAAATAAAAAATATCTTCAAAATAATTAATTATTATATTATTCTAATGATTCATACTCTTTTATTCGTATAATCAATCGCATATAAGAAATTTTTATTTCTACTTATATTCAAACTATCGATTTGAAATGAACTAAGCATTTGTTATGTTTCTTGTGATCCGGTTTTCGTTCATTATTTGAAGTTTCTTCAGTAGTTTAAATTCCATTTTACGTGATGTGTTAAACTGATAGTATATAGAGCAATATTGCAATCAGTGTTTTATATAGAACTTTTTGGAATATATATGGGCCTAGAGTGAACAAAAGTTTTTGAATTTAACTTTGTCTTCTAGATCTTATTTAATTTTACTCTGATTTAGGTTTGTGTTCTTTGAGAAACATGTTATTTTCTATTTAGTTACTTAAATTTTGTTTTTTGAAAGGTGTGGTAAATTTAAAGACTATGTGTGTGAAAAATTATGCGAATCATTTAAGTATCAAGTTACAATGAATGATTTTTAAAATTAGGGTTGAAACTTTATTGTTATCTTTCTGTAACATATAAATGTTACAATTCAGATGTATTTAAATAAATTAATATTTTTGTGAATAATTTTGTATCGAATAATTTTTAGTAATTTCTTCTTATTATTTTATAATTTTGTACGATGAAATTATGTATAAATTTTTCTATCTTATTTATATTATTTTAAAATTAGCTTATGCTTCTCATTATCAATAAAATTTATAACAATTTAAATTAAACTAAAATTATTTTAAAAAACTGAAAAACGAAAACTTTATTTTAATTATGCATTGACAATTTTTAAGATTTGCATTAATTATTATTAAAATATTGTAATAAATTTGTAAAATTTGTATTAGTGCAGTTATGAATAAGTTAATCGACAGAAGGGAAAAAATTATGCATCTTGAAATATAGTAGTATTAAATGTATTCAGAAATATGAGGTTAAGATATTTTTCTTAATATATTTGAAGCTTTATCTTTTAAATATTTTTTTTTATTGATATTTTGATTCTTTGCTTAAACATTCTGTCATCTTGATTATTTTGATAAAGGCAGAAAGAAAAATGCTTATATGCTATGTAATTATAATATATAATTAATAATTAGTGGTTTCTTTGAATTTGTTTGTGTTTTTGATGTAGGTGTCATGTATTCCTATTAGTACAATTTTCTTGTCTACCAAAATAGCATTGCCAAAGATTTTTTTATTCCATAAAGTTTTAAATAGTACAACTTGAATGGTTAAATGTCAAAACTTTAAATAAAAAAAAGCTTGAAAAATTTGAACGAAAAATTAGTTTTCAGAGCTACTTCCATGATATATTTGCTAGAATTACTAAAAGTGAATGTTGCAAAATATTTTTAATATTCTTGATCATGCCAAGGGGGTAGAAATTCTAGTTATCAGGAAAAAGTGAAAAGATACCAAAATATTCATTAAATTCAAAATTAGACTGTATGCTGTACTGTGGTATATTTCAAGACAAATGAAAAATGCTAAATAATGACATCAAAGTGTTAATTTTATTGTCTAGGAAAACATGAAATTATTATTTATCTGTATTAAAAAAATTTAATTTTGTTTTCCTAAAAACTCTTAAATGTTTAAAAATTGAGTAAAGAAATTGTATTTTTAATTTTGTTTGCATAATTTATAATTATATAGAGTGTTCAGAATGTAAGTTACATTTGTTCTGCCAGAGCGATGACATCATTGTGTGAGAAGAGTGACACTTGCACAGAATATAATTGAGTTTCCATTTCAGATTGAATTGTTGATTTGTGATACAATAAAAAATGGCGCATCATCTAGTAACTTACTCCAATCTTAATCAAAGTTCCTGAGAACAGTATATTTTTGTAGGCAAAATGTTTAAAAAGTACAGAGATTCATTGTGAAATATTAGCAATATCTGGGCCATGGGCAATGTCACGCCCAGCTATTGCGAAATGGTGCCAGCAGTTGGAAGATGACCGCACTGACTTGACTGATGAAAAAAGCTGAGGGAGGCTAACGACAATGAACACATTATACATGGTATAGTGGGTGGAAGTATTTATTCTCACCAATTATAGACAGAGCATAGCACTCATTGAGCAGAAGTTGGAAATATCTGTTGGCAGTATTCATTTTATCATCCGTTGCCAACTAGATTATTGAAAATTGTTTTCGTAATGAGTTCCATATTCTTTGAGTTCCAAATATAAAGGAGCAAGGTTTTCAGCTTTTCTGGAATTCCTACAATGTTATTCTGCTGAAGGCAATAATTTCTTAAGCCACATCATTGCAGGTGATGAGATGTTGGTGCATCATTTCACTCAAATGAAGCAAGTGTTGATGCAATGGAGACACACATTATCACCTGTGAGAGCAAAATCCAAAGTCCTCCCATCTACCAGTACAGGCATGGCTACTGTGTTTTTATATTGTGAAGGAATTGTTTTTATCAAGTTTATGTGGAAGGGCACAACAGGTAAAATTTTACCATGTAGTTACCCTTGGCGAAATTTTAAAAAAAATCGCAAGGGTGACCATATGCTGAATTTTCAATTGGGAAAAACAGCGGGAGGAAAATGACTGAAATAGTGACAAATATTTCATACATTGTTGGTATCTAACAATATGCTCAACTAATTTTACAAAATTAACAAAAAGTGCAGATTTATAGATTTCAAACATCAATGGTAAAATAATAAGTTGATATGTTAAATTATCCATAAAATTTTTTGATTAAATTTTATATTAATGAATCTTAATTGCTAAATATTCATGAAAAATTAATGACAAATAGGGTTGCAAAATACTAGCTTGCCGGGTTTCCAGTAAAAATGTTCGCTAAATTTGGCGTCAAAAAAACATGCCAAGTACAGTAAATCTGATCCCGCACAACCATTAATACTGAGTCCTACTTCAAAACATTAAGTGGTTTGTGCAAATATGAAAATAAGCAAAGTGGAAAGTTAAGTAAAGACATTGTCCTCCTGTACTATTGTTCAAGACCTCACATGGCATGCACAGCACAGGATTTGTCTCGCAGTTTTGGATGGAAGATCTGGAAGCATTCATTGTACAGTTTCGATCTGGTGCCTTGCACCTTTCATGTGTTCGACAAGCTCAAAAAACATTTAGGTAGAAGACAATTTTCCAACCAGGGTTAGTTCTGCATTCCGACAAATGTCTATAGCGACTGGAAGATTATATAAAGAAGTAGTGTGTTGTATGTATGTGTGTCATATTGTATTATAACATACTTCTAGAAGGAGGCTGTGATGGCCTGGTTAGTTATGGCATCTTTTTCCTTATCAGAAGGTAGAAAGTTCAAATTCTGGCTTAATTGAAGATCCATCGTTTTCGCTAAAAGTGGGCATGCTCGATACCTCTGGGGTGTCATGCAAAACATCAGGGGTCTTCTGCTTAGTTCCTACTTCAAAATCACTAAGACTTCACCCGGCTGCTTCTGTCTAACTGGTAGATTCCAACTCAGTGCTAGGTACAGGGGAAGCATATAGGTGCAACTACAGTTCTCCGTAAAGTATTTTTTGACTCACATTGTTCGAGTTTAACTTACTTTTTGAATGTCTCTAGTATTAAAGTCCACTGGTGAAGTTTAAATAGAATGATGTTGAATCTTTTATTAAAATATTTAAGTATTGTTTCTTTATAATATTTTAAATTTTCCCACTTGAAGTATGGATGTTTTTAATGATTTGAAATATTTATATTTAACTTCTTCCACCTTAAGTTTGACTCCTGGTTAGGAAGAAAACCTAGGTTGCTCATTTAACTGAAGTTAATGCTTAATACCATTAGTTTTATATAAAATCTCAATTAAAAATTCAAGTATTTGTTCTAAAATACAAATCTTGCTTCAGACTAAGGATTTAGTCAAAAGTGTTCTTGTCTTATATGCATATAATAAAATTTTTAAATTTGAATTGTAGCAATAACATAAATTTCAGAATACATAACTTTAAAAAAACATTCCAACTTACGATTTAAGCTAATAATTTTGAACAAAAGAAGTTCTTGCATATTATCTTGGTAGCCATTTCTACAAAAATTTTTTAAACATTGTAATTTAGCATCATGTAAGTTAAAAACTGTTTTTATTTGTTTATTTCATTGAAGTTAAAAGTTAATTGTTATGTTTTTTCTTAACATTAAAAAAAATTGCTATACTTGATGACATTTTTTGGTTAAAATGGTAAATTGGATAATATTTAAGGACCAAAAAATGTGATGCCAGATTAAATTTTGTTTGTTTAACTTACAGTAATTTATAAATAAAAGATATATATTTAAAATATTGTTCATGCCAAAAGTATTACCAAACTAGTTTTTGTTTTTAAGTGTCTTAGAGATTTCTTTAGTGATGTGTAAATTTAATTGTGTCATCTCATTAGTTTTAAAAAAATTTTCATTTGGCAATAAATAACATTCTCATTGAATCACTTCCTAATTATAACATGTTCCATTCAGGTAACCAATGAAAACTGGCGCTTATAGATTTGCTACTTAGATACAGTTTTCAGCTCAAGAATTTTAACTTGAGCTGAAACCTCTTACCATTGCAACAAAAGCAGTATGTCATGGTAGGAGACAGTATTAGTAAATTTTGATTTCAAAATCTTATCTCAATGAATAAAAATTGTAATAATTTTTCTGAGTGAAAACTAAATTTTTTCTTGGTAGGGTAATAATAAATCAATTAGATTTGTTAATCATGTCTGTGCTTCTACTAATTATCCAACATTTGTTAAAAAATAATGGATTGAATTCACTCCTACATTTTTTAAAAAACTGGAATGAAATACATAAATGATCTGACCTTTATAATTTTGAAATCGTGTAATTGATTAATAAGTAGGTTTTTAAATATCATAACTGATATTATAAGATAAATTTTGATTCATAACTGAAATTATTGCTATGTGAATCTGCAAGAAAGTTTAAATTTTTAATAAAATTTACACCAGAGATTGATATTTAATTCTATTTTAATTTCAGTTCATATGATTTTATTACTTATTTGTATTTTTTACAACCAATTGCAGAAAATATTTGGTTTATCTAACATACTAAATTGCTACATTATGTTTGTTCTAAAGTTGTTCAATTTCTCTTGTAGAATTTTATGAAATTTACATAATCATATACCAATTTTAGTATTTTTAATCACAATAGTGTGTTTTTTGTGTTTGCGTTATCCATGCTTCCTTTTAAAATCTAAAAGTATTGCGAAAGCAATTTAAGGGTTCCTCTGCAAACGATGCATTTGTGAGTAGCTTTCCTTATCAACTTTATGAATACTTACTTTTTACACTATATATAAAACTTTAAAATAAGTTACAATTATTTTAATGAAATCAATTTGTAGAGTTCTGAATGCTTTTAATCTCAAATCTTAATGCATATTCCTATACAATATAATATATTTCTGAGTAAAATTGGTTTAGGATACTACAATTATAAGTTCTTAAAATGTTCTTGATTTATATTGTAAACCTCAATGGGTTCTAATTTTTTTGTAACCAAGGATAAAATAATTTATCATATTTTTGTTTTTTACTTTTTTAAATGATTATATTCTATTAGTTAATTGATCCATATAAATTATTGCATTTATTATTTATTACTAAGCTCTTTTCAAATATGATACTTTTGAAGTTAAATAGACACTTTTTCCTCATGGTTCTTTTTCAATCTTTTAGGATTGACTGTATTTCAATAATAAATCAAAATGGCTGTTAAATCAAGAAATCCTTTGGTGATACTAATGTTTTACAGTATCATGATGGTGACATTACCTATCGTGTCTTTTTTCGTAACTCAGTATAGTGTTGAAAAATATTTTGATGTGTCAAACTCACGTAGCTATATATATGCTACTGCAGTTAGTGTTGTTGTTGTCCACATTATACTTGGATTTTTCGTTTATACTGCTTATAAAGATGATAAAGTTGTTCCTGTGGGAGAAAAGGAAGATTAAAATCTTTTTGCCTTTATTTATATTACTTATACCAGAAATTTTAGTATAGTATATGGTGGTTTTTCCAAAAAATTAAGTTATATGTAAGTAAGTGCAGCATATTCTTGTTTAATTCATATGTTATTCAGGACAATTGATTGTGGTTTCTTATATATTTCTACATAGCTATTATCAAATGTTCCTTTCTTTTACTGAGAATTTTATTTGTTGTCATGATAATCTAGTTTTGATTTTTATTGTAAAAGATAAGTAATTATTTTGATACATGTAATAACAGATAACTAACAAAATATGTAGAAGATTTCAAATATGAAATAATTATATTTTGTTAACATTTTTTTTGCATAGAATGTTAATAATCATTTTGATTATAAATAATTTTAACCTATTGAGGCTTTTTATATTTTGTGAATATAAATATATATACACACACAAATAAATAATTATTATTTACTGAATTTTGTACCATTAAAGATTTTTCTAATTAAAATAGAAAATTGGGAAAATATTTTTTCCCATTTGATGAATGAAAATTTATTTTAAAATTATTTTGTGTATTCATATTATGTTAATGCATTCAAATAGTTTATATATTATATATATTTATATGTGAAAATTTTGTATATAAATGTTATTGGCCTTCATTATTTTTAAATTCTAAAATATTTACATGCGAACATCGGCATATATGTATATTATAAATATTTGTATTTGTTACTTGATATTTAACATAGATAATAATTTTTAATTTTTTATATGAAATTGTTCAAAATTTTAACTTCTTTAATATTATTATATTTATCTTTGATTTTAGAATTGGTTTCATTATTATGAAAGTTTTCACTGCTCTTTTTTTGTTGTCAAATCCAGTTAATATCTGTCGTTATTAATTGGCAAAATTAATCATAAAAGAATTTAAGAAACTTTTATGATTATTAGTCTTTGAATAATATACATTTCTTTTCTTTTTAATTTCTATATATTGCTCTATAATCATAGAAATTATTACATTAGGTTTACATCTTTTTATTAAATTTTTCATTACTTAAATGTCAACTATAAAATGTTTTCACTATTTACAATTGTATCTTTGCTTTAAAGCAAAACACCTATAGTTTTAATATTGTAGGATAAGGAATATTTTTATGTTGAAAATTATATTTAATTTAAGACTTAATAATAATTGAAATTATAATTTAATAATTTTATCAACACATTCGCTGCCACTGAAACCCTGAGCGTATCATCGCTACCTCGTATGCCAGCGATGCTGTGGACAATGATATTTGTTTTTAGTATGACAGTAAAGTTTAAAGAAGAGATTTTTGAAGCATGTTAGTGAAATATTTGTTTTACAGTTTATTGTGTAGTTTCTAAAATTAGTATTTAAATTTTTTATGTGGATTCTTAAAGATAGGGAACAAAAAATTCAGCTTCTGAGGATAAATATATAAATTTTATTGGCAGCAAATGTGTTAATAATTGAAGTAATTGTTCTTGTAATTACAGCACCTGTCAAAATATGAAACTGTTTATTGATAATACAATTTTCTTTTCTCAGAAAACTTTATTTCCATATTATGTTAATGCATTCAAATTATATATTTTTTGATATTTTTCATTTTTTGTGATCTTGTAATTTTAATCCATTCTTCTAAAATATTTATTGTGAATGATTACCTTTAATTCCTTCTTTTCTCTTCTCAAATGCTTTATATTTTCATTTAATTAATATATTTTATGTGCTTTTCTCTTTTACCCATTCTATTATTATTTACTCTCAGTCAATGCAGTATAACTCTGTAAGTATATATACTATAATTTGCTAACTATTTCTCTAGAAAAATTTTGTAGTTATCTATTGTATGAGATTTTAAATTGTTTGGAATAGTTAAAGATGTTTTCTGAAAGGTCTTGTATATATTTTTGATAATCTCGGTGATTCTAATTTTTTAGTAATTTTTAAACCATATTTTTTGTAATTTATGTATAATCAAGCAAGTTTGAATAACCACAATATTTGCTGCTACCCAAATTTATTAAGTTTCTAGTCATTTCTTGTGTATGAATTGTAATATATTTTGTTAAAAATGTGAAACCTATAAAAATTTGTTTTTGATCTTAGAATTTCTGATTCAGAATTGGATTCATTCCTATTAGCTTGATGTTGAAATATGATTAATTTTTATAAGAATAATTCAAAGCTTGTATTTTTAAAAAATAGTATTTATTTTTTAAAACAGATTTTTCTTTAATAACTTGTATATGCTAAGCACTAGGTGTGCATTATATTTACTTTTGTATTTAGGTAAAAAAAGTTTTTATTTTAACTAATGCAAAAATTTTGTTACTTTTATAAACAGTTTAAAGTTAAGAAAAGTGAATATACATGGATATAAGTATTCCTAGTAATTTTTAAGGCTTTTAAACAGTGATTTTCAAATTGCTATTTTAAGCATTGAAATTATTTTTCAGACTTGTGATTATATAGATTGAGGTTATTTGCTTACAAGTTTTTTTTTTGATGAGCTTTTATATTTTTATCAATTATCTCAGTAAATTATTTTTAATTAATCCTTTATTTCTGTAACATTTTTTTCAAATTTTGTTTTCTCCTTTAAACCTGTGCACTTTTAATATTTTAATAGGTTTCATATTTTGATTAATTTTTTAAGTGTTGTTTATATAACACAAAATTTAATATCTTTGAAATGTGTGAATAATATTCTTATAATAGATTTATTGTTGAAAAGCAACATTGATCTCAGTTTTTGTTTGTGATTGTCCCAATTTGAGTGTTTCTGCAATTACCAGGGCCTTGCAGTTTAATATCTCACATAAGTACAAACCATATAAATACCTTATCTAGATGAAACCTTTTTCTGGTTATAAAATTGTATTTCAACAAACTTATGAAATCAATTTTAGATAGTAGTGAAAACCAAATATGTTATTTGGATGACACTATTTTTATCAGCATTTCTTAAATTTGGTATTTATTTATTTTATGTGAATACATATTTGTTTTATGTTTATGTCTACTTATCAAATTTATGCACTATTTTTTAAAAGTAAAACAAATTAATTATTTTAGAGTTGGAATATTAATTATTGAATGTGGTATGCATATTTTTTTACTGGCAATGTTTGGAAAAGTGAATGAGTAAAATTTCATATCAGCTTAAAATATTTAGAGAAAATATTTTGCAATTATTACTGTCAAAGTTTTGCAAAATGTTTTATTTTTTAAAAATAGTGTACATAATTATGAATGTTACAACAATTGTATACTTTATTGCAATAATTTTGGTAGCAGCAGAAATATTTGTTATTTATGATTTAAGTTTCCCTACTTATTTTCTTTCTGAAAATGAATTTATGTATTTTAAGTTTCCTTTACTATTTTTATGCTGTAAATTAATTCAAAAAGCACATTGAGGTAAAAGCTAGTGAATATTGGCATGCAGTTTATATTTTGAATGCAATATGAAAGAAGTGTGTGAAAAAAATTTTAATAGTTTTTTTTGTAATATTTAAACAATATTTTTTACACTAATAAAAAATTACAATAATTTGAAATAGTTGGCTTTAATTTTTATTAAATTTTCCTAAAATATAAGTTGAATAGTATGTTAAATGCTGATTATAAAAAGTTAAAAAGATTAGAAATATATTACTGGTTTGTTATAAGAACTTAATAGGGAATTTGAAGTTGTCTTTGCTGCTTAAATATTTTTTCATTTAAAAATTAATTTAAAATGAT
This sequence comes from Latrodectus hesperus, assembly GCA_037975125.1. Classification (NCBI taxonomy): domain Eukaryota; kingdom Metazoa; phylum Arthropoda; class Arachnida; order Araneae; family Theridiidae; genus Latrodectus; species Latrodectus hesperus. The sequence continues at coordinate 17,549,752 of JAJQOW010000014.1, forward strand.
GTTCTGTTATCTATATAAATTTCTACACTCGAATAAGAATTCTTTCATATGTGCATTAATTTTAACATTGTATAACTATTTTAGTTCTCTTAAGGGAAATTTATTTGTCTAATAATAGCAATATTCTTTAATTTTCCTTCAATGAAATTCCTTTAATCATCAAAATTTCTTGCAGAATATGCTGTCATTTATCATAAATGAATGTTTATAGTAATATGGGCAAACTTTATAATAATAAGAGATATTACACATATAGATGCACACATTTTTTATTGTCTTAAATTCAACATTTCAGTATATACATTTTTTGGTTATGAAATAATAATTTCTCTTTGTACAGATCTGTTTTCTATTATCTGTTGACTAGATTTCTACAATAAAACTTGACATTTTTAATAAAAGCTTTTTACTGAAGAACCAGTTTTGTTTTTTATGATTATGTACACATTTTTACATATAATGTTTTTATTAAATTTAGAAACATTTTTCTCTCTTAATATTATTTTAAAATCATTTATTAGGTTTTTAATATTTAAGTATTGTTCTTCAATGAAATTTCAGCTACATTTTTACTAAAGTTCCTGAATAAATGTTTTTTAAGAAGAGTAAAAATTTTTGAATTAAGTTTGGATAAGAGTTAAGAAAACTAAAAAACATGAATACAAAAAATTAAATTTGAGTTTCTTAAATTCCTACAAAAAAGTGACTAAATTTTGATTTCTTTTCATATTCATTTATTAGGTATTACTTAATTATTACTATTTATATCAATGAAAATTTATAAATAATTAAATATATAATAGTGTCTAATTATTTAATAATTTATATTAGAGGCTTTTCATTACCAAATACAAATAAAATTATATGAATATGATTATAAAGTATATCAAATCTGCATTTTAATATTTTTTAAAAGAGTTTTATGGGATTTTGATGAAAATTTTACCTATTAACAAGGAGGAATATTGTAAAATTTTTAATATTTGTATACAAAATTTTATATTACTATTTATAAAACATTAAATTACTGTTTTAATTACTTATATTTAATTTTTATCAATGTCAAGTTTTATATAATGTAACCATAAATGCATGCACATAAAAAGTAAATGAATATTTTGAAGGTACATGAAATCTTTCATTTATCGAAGCTCCTTAGATATAAACATTTCTTGGATATTTAAGAAACTTAAAAATTCAGCTATTTTCGCATCCATAGATTTCTATTACTCCATTATAAGTGTTGCCACAACATTAACTGGAATTATGCATCCAGACAATTATTAAAAGTTTATAAAGTATGTAAAAGTTTTAAGTTTTTATCAAATGGTTGAGATGTTTCTGAAAAAAGGCTGCATTAACTTTTGATTACTTTCTTATTAAAATTGTATGTTACACTTCTAAATCAGTCATGACCCAGTGGATGTCAGAAAATATGTCACATGTCTTCTGCTCTGTGTCTTCAAATTCCTGTTCAGCATCTCTGGTAGTGTGCCTTGATAAGGAAAGTGGACAGGGTAACATTTCAGGCATCACAGAATGGTGAGTTATGAGGGCGATGAGGCTTGTGAACTCTTTAGTAAATCCCTAGAAATACAATTGTGCTTGTCAGTTGTGGTTGATGAAAGTATTAAAATTTTTAGCAATCATTTCGCAAAGATGCACACTGATGTTGAATTTAAATGAATAATTACTATTGTTATGAGAAACTAAATCTATGTTAAGTTGGGAAGTGACATACTAATGAGTAAAGAAGTATTTAATCAGATAAAGAACGATGTTTACAGGCTGACGTTATCAGAAACAAAATGAGAGGGCAGGTGTAAGTGCGATTGGCCATCTGCCAATCTTTAAAAACCCAATGCAATCCTTGATTCGACCGATCGAATTAGATATTCGAATATTCATGCATTCCTGTTTTAAGTGAATTGTGTGTGAAAATATATAAGTTTGATTACTATAAAATCATTTTTGTCGCCTACAACACCGTATGGAAAAGTTATGGTTAAAACTGGTGACTTTGCATAGACTGACCATAGTACGAAAGTGTATGCTAAAACCACTGCTTATTCCAAGCTTCATTTATAATAACTTGCCACAAATGGTTTCTAAACATATTTAAATTTTTATTCTTTATTTATTTTAAATCACTATGATTTTCAAAAATATTTTTAATAAAAGATAAAAATGCAGATATTTTCTTTTATCTCCTTCATATTATTTCTTTTTATCTCTGAGATATTTTATTGAAAAATCAACTATCAAGTTAATATCTTTGTAATTGAAATATCTTGCTTATCATTTTTTTAACTTATGAAAATATTTCAATCAGATAATACTTCAGTAATGATTATAAATAAATTACAGATAAGATAATATAAAAAAATTTCCTCGTGCTATTTTTTTTTCTTATCTGTAACCTGAAAATAATTATTATCGTGTACTGATATTAATTTATAAAATTTGAATATTGATAAATTTGTTTAGTCGAAAACATTGAGTAAGGATTTATTTTTTCATTAATCTATTTGATCTTTTTTCATTATTATATATATTATTGTAAGCTTTAGAAAAATGTGGGAAACATTACGAATATGTATTAAAAGATATATCTCACGTGACTAAAATCGTTGGTATATCTGAGTCAGCATATTTCCGTTAATTTCTATCGCTATATTTTACAGACATTTACCTTTATTTTATATCCCTTGTTTGTGCGGAGAATTAAGTAATGGGCGATTCCATCCGGGTTCTTTCCTGGGGGCACTCTAAGCGATAGGGCGTAACATCCTGGCTTAGTAGTGCTTTCTCGTACAATGAAAGTACCTTCCGGTTTCTCTGCCAATACTTCTAGTGCAATTTCTCTAAAGAAAAAAAAAAAAAGGAATCGCATTTATGAATTTAGCTGGTTAAAAATAATTTTCAACGTAATACATACCTTTGACTAAGTCAGTGCCATTCGTCATTAAAAATAAAAAAAATTTTCGTATTCATCTAAATACAATTGTAAGTAAATATTTCTGTGATTATATTCTAATTTATAAATTATGTCAATATCCATGTTACATTATTTTATGAACTATTTTTTTCTTTATTGTGAACTAGAAACATAATCATTTGAAAAATTTAGTAATTGAATAATTGCTATCATAAAGGTTTAAATCATGGTAAGATATTTTTACGAAGCATAATTGAGATTTTATTTTAAATTGTACTAATTGTGAGAATTAAACTCGGTGGTTCTGTGGTTACGTTTCGCACTCACAAGTCACAGGTCCCAGATTCGGCCTGAAATCTGGGCAAAATCAAGCATGCTTGGGAATTAAAAACACTGGAAGTTTCGCGTTAAACTGACTACCTAATCGGGGATACATGTCCTTTGCACTCTCGGTCATGAAAACAGACATGGACAATGTAGGCCTTGTCCCATGGGGTTGTCGTGCCACTGAGTTTAGTTACATGAAATACTAAAACTGAGTTGTATATTAAATAATATTTTGGCTATATATATTGAGGATTAGTATATTTAAACGCTGGCTAACGCTTGTTGAACGTTTGATTGGTCATGGATTTTCTTCTTCTTCTTCTTAGAGTTGGATTTGTATGTCATTGAGCACCTCTGCTTTTATCAGCATTTTGTACTGGTCATGGATTTTAGTAATGTGTCTGAGTCCACACACACACCACAATTATTGTGGTTTTTTTTTGGTTTGATTGGTACATTTGATTTTTTTGGTACATTGGTTTGATTAGCTGTCGCGTGAAAAATTTTGGGCTTAAAAAAGGTGAAATATTTGCTTGTTTTCCCACTAAAATATTTATTGTTTGAATAAGGTATTACATCTTTGTATTTTAAAAACTAAAAATTGATTTCGAGATATTTTTTGTAACAAAACTGTGTTCTATGATTAACTTAATGCAGTCTCAACTTTTATTCTTGGTCTCTTATAAATAATTTTCACGGTTTAAGTGCTAAAAACTGCTTTATATTTAAAAACATTTTTATGTAGACCTTGTAACTTAAGAAACTCACACATTTTTATGAAAACAAATAATATAAGCATGTTCATGATATTTATGTCAAACATGCTCTGTTTGCTAAAATTACATTTGATTATGATATTAATAGTTATGCTAAAGTTCTTAAAAGTTAAAAGAAAATGCTTGTTAAAGCTAAAATAGTGGTGAGCAGGTTTTGCAAACAAATTTACCATATCTATAACTCTATTTTGATAAAATTTAAATTAAGTAAAACAAAAATTAAAAATGTTACTTTTGTTACTTATGACACTTGGACAAGCCAAGCTTGCTATGCCGTTGGCTATGTGAATTTAAGTCAGTAGGATGCATTTTTCGTTTGTTTAAACCAGAGCACCACAAAGGTGAAAGTATGACTTTGCTCTAAACTCCTCCGATAGATGGCACCATCAAAGGATCCCGTCCTTCACTTTTGACAATAATCTAGAGGGGAGGAAATTTTCTCCAGACCATTATACCCATGGTAACTACTCAAAAACCGACCACAGGACTTTCGATTCCACATATTTAACGAGTACGTTTATCGCATGTACTCGGTGGGTCTTTGTCGGCATTGAGAATCGAACCTCGTCCTTCCGGAGGGAAGGTCGACCCCCTAATACTAGACTACCACGACCCTTAAAATTAAAAGTAAATCTAACTAGTAAAAATTTAGTAGTCGTTGGAATCGATGCATAAATATTACTTAATCATGCAAATTATTGCTTTGCCATTTAATGTTATGATATACAATTAGAATAGATTGTATTTAATTCATAAATTTAAAAATTTGTCAAACATTTCTAGCGATAAATTTCTGTAATAACTCAAGATTGTTAAAACTACCTGACTTGTTGACCGAATGTTTATTTAAATGAAAATGAAACTTCTGTGTTTTTAGGAGAAAAAAATCAGATAACTGTAAATAGTTCCAAATTTTTGATGAAATTATGTGGAATTTAGGAAATTCTGAGCAAAAGACTCAGAAAGGAACAGAAACAATAAGTGGCAAGATTGATTTTTCTAATTTCATAGAAAAAAATTTAAATTCTGATGGACCTGAAATTAAAAGAAATGAGAATCAAATAATATTTTTTTTAATATTAATGTAATTTAGTGAACTAAGATCACTTAAAAATTTTGATTTATTCTGTACACCAGTCATCACTTTATCGAAAATTTACTTGCATAAAAATCATAATCAATAAAATGCCCATTTTACCTTGGAATTCCAGCTTGAAACCATGCTGCTTTTCGTAGTTCTTCTCTCTCTTTTCGTATTGACTCTTCACTTCTGTTGAAATCAAAATCATATGTAGAGAACATTAAACACGTTACCTTGTAACTGTTTTCATTTGAAAATAATGGTTTTTTAAAGAATGATAACTTTTTAATTTCTTCTGCAAATCATTTGCTCATTAATCACCCTAATTTATGAACGAAATAAATGCCCATAATCTGAATATAAGAAGTGAATAGTGTAAACAAACTTACAAAAATTTTCTAATTATAATTTTGTTTAGTTCAGAAATAAATGTTTGAATGCTGCGCATAGCTGTAAAATGTAAACTGTAATATGGATTTTTTTTCACCGTTTATATCAAAATATATTATTTTACACCTACCTATTTATATATATCATTAATTATATGATTTTTTTGTTTTAAATTGAATATTGTTATCATTGTCTTCTATAATATTATAGTCTTACATTCAAAATGCAAAATCCACAAAATAATGTAAATTAATTTTAATTAATTACATCCACAACCATTGGAATATAGATGGTATTCTCTATGATGGAAAAAAGATAGAATTTATATAAAATTAAATATTAGTTTAACTTTATTTTAAAGCAATTTTATGCCATAATTTATATGCTTAATGTGAAATGATTTAAATGAATCACTGTTTGGTGAATGAGTTATTTTTTATTTTTCATTTTATTTTATTTATTTATTACTTTTTTTAATGAAAAATAGAGTAGAGAGAAATGGTTGCAAAAAGAACTGAATAATATACCCTTATAATCATTCCAATATTTTATTTCCACCTTTTTTTCCCTTAATGCATAACACATATCACTATTAAAATACAAATAATTTTAATATTTGAATAAATAAAAAGAAAAAAAAAACATTTTTACGAAATCAAAAAATCCTTACGATAGAGTAAAATTTTTGATATTAATGAGCAGCAATGGCGAAATCATTCAACAAGATTCTATAGTTATAAATGAAAGTGTATCTGTAACTCATGAATTAAAGTTTAACACATTTATTATTTGTTTATGAAAACAAATCAAAAAACTTCATATTATTATTTTTAAATTGACGCTAAAACATGTTAAATCAATTTAATATAAATTAAAATTTATTATCATATTAAAATTATATATATATATATATATATATATATATATATATATATCTATATCAATAATTTTTGGTAATTAGTAAATTATTATTTTTATTACAGAATGTCTCTTATTTGCATAAACTATATAATTATTATAGTCACTTTTAGTCATAATTTACCGACATCGCATAAATAAATTATTTCACTAGATGAACTGTAGATGGCGTCACTAAATAAAATTTTAGTAGCAATATTTATGTTTTTCATACACAGTAATTTCATTTTTTATAACACACTTACAGATTACTTTAAATATTTCACTATAGCTTAAATTAATATTAAATTTCACTTTCTTATTGATTTACCATTACGTATTTCTGAAAACCGCAAGACCTAAGCCTGCACAATTTGAGATTTAAGATATGAAAGCTATGCACAAGTAAAATATATAAAATATTTTTTTCAATGAAAGACAAAAGAGGGAATTTAAATTATTGTGTATTTTTAACTTAAAATTAATTTTTCCTTCAACAAAAATTTTTTAAAATAATAAATGTTATTATTTATTTCTAAATAATCCAGTCTTTTGTTATTTTTAAAAATTATTCATCGACCTAAATGATTATTGTATTGTTGATTATATTGCTGAAGCAGAACAATAATTTATAGAGAAACAAGCAAAATAAAGAGGAAAGGATATTTTTATTTACTAAAAACATTTTTCCTTAATTTTTTCGTAAATATCTAAAATTTCTTTTTTTGTTATTGAAGATGCAAAAAAACTATAATTCACTTCTAACTAATGATTTCGTAAACATAAAAATTTAGCGCTAAAGATAATTGCTCCCTTTTAAAGTTTTAAATTAATATTCACCCAATAATCTCTAAAAGAATCCTTACTAAATTTGTCACACATTTTTCACAATTTCTAGAAGCAAAGTTATAGTTACTCAATTCAATAGCAGATGGCAGCACAAAATATGAAACAACCTTGAAAATTTAAAATGATTTTTACTTGAAAAAACATGCATTAATTTATATACAAAAATCGTTTTATTGTAATTTAACCTATTCAATTCAAATTAATGTCTAGTTAAAATATAATTGGATTATTGTTGTGACTTCAAAGAAATGGTAATTATGAGTAGAAAGAAAAATGTTAAAATTTTTATTGTCATTTTGTAAATATAGTTGGTCAAAAGACATTACTACTGATATAATTTTATAAAGTACAATATAGAATGTAAGATTAGTTAAAAATATTATGAAAATTAAAAACTGAAAGTTATTAAATACAAACTTATGTTCTACACACATTAATTTAAAATATTTGATGAATAACTTAATTTGTTAAATTTATTATTTATTTATTTTTCTGTTATGCCGTCAATTGTACTATATCTACTTAATGTTTTGAGTAGGTGGTTAATTTTTCTTATTTTAAATTTTAAAACACTTCGAAAGATTAACTATTTAACAAATATCAATTACCTAATTAAAAATGAATTTTTTTCAGACTAAGCAAGATTCTTGTTAATTTTGTTGTGATCAATTAAAAACTCCCTTTTTTACATGGAAATTTAAATGAAAAAGCAGGATTTTTAATTTAAAAATTCCTTAAATCCCCTTTTCTTCTAAATTTTATGAGCAGTATATATAATAAGCATATACGATTGTATATGATTAATATATATAAGAACTATGTTGATGACTACATGTGTAAATTCCTAAATGATAAAAAAAATTCAGTTCTTTATTCAATGGAAAAATAAAAAATATAAAAGTAAAATAATTGAAATTAACTTTCTGACATAAGAAACAAGAAATAATCAAAAAATTCTATAAGTCAATCACAACTGTTTCATGCTTTCTGTAAAATATATTTAAGATGTGTGTGAATATTCTAACATCTGCCAGCTGTTAGAAATATAATTTCATTATAACTTGACTTTTTGAAGGATTACTTGTTACCGTATTCACTTGTTACGATAGAAAGGATAATGAAAATTCCCAACTGTTCACTTTTATAGATGTATATGCAACAACCATAAAGTACAGCAACTATCTCTCATTTCTCAATGACGGCGAAAATCGAACCAGGGACTTTGTATTTTAAAGAGATTTGGCGAAATTCTTGGCGAAGCAACTGAACTTCATCAGAAAAAGAAATCTTGTTTCGTTTGTATGTTCCTATAATTATTTTAGATTGATTCAAAGAATCATGTTAGTTTCATATTTGGATTGGCTATGATCTAGTGGTAGGATCACGTTGTTCTGATTTAATTCCTCATAATGCGCAAACAATCACATGCTATTCATGAAATCATTCACAAAGTAAAAAAATCCAGAGGATGTTTAAAGGCATTATACAGTCTTCATCTTTTAAGTTGTCCACTACTTGGTATGTATTTTCTTAGATTTTATTGAGTTTAATTAAGTACTATAGAGTTATACGTGCATTATTAATTATATTATATTCAGGATGGAGTAAATTTTAAAAATTGATCTATACATTATTAAGCATTGTTGAATTTAATAACACACTCATATATATATATATATATATATATATATATATATATATATATATATATATATATATATATATATATATATATATATATATATATATATTTATATATATGTATGTATATATATATATATTATATATATATATATATATATATATATTATATTTATATATATGTATGTATGTATATATATATGTATATATATATATATATGTATATATATATATATTATATATATATATATATATATATATATATATTATATTTATATATATGTATGTATGTATATATATGTATGTATATATATATGTATATATATATATATGTATATATATATATATATGTATATATATATGTATGTATATATATATATATATGTATATATACATATGTATATATGTATGTATATATATATATATATATATATATATATATATATATATATATATATATATATATATATATATATATATATATATATATATATATATATGTATATATATATGTATATATATATATATATATATATATATATATATATATATATATATATATATATATATATATATATATATATATATATATATATATATATATATATATATATATATATATGTATATATATATATATATATATATATATATATATATATATATAAATATATATATATATATATATATGTATATATATATCTATATATATAAAAATTTCGTGTCACGATGTATGTTCCCGATAAACTCCAAAACTACTGAACGGATTTTCATAAATTTGGTAACCATTTATAATATGGTCCAACTTAAAAGATAGAATAGTTTTTATCTCTTAATTATTGATCTCAATATTTATTATACGACATTAGTGTTTATTTATTAGTTAGTTCTGTAAGTTCCTAATAGATGGCGGTTTAGCATCTAAGTTGCACAGGTATTCGGCAGATGGCGACGTGTTTATTTTTCTATCTATACCATCTTCGAGAAAATTAACGTGCGCGCGCAAGCGCGTGGTTAAATATAGAATTTACATATATTTTCATGATGTATAATCATACTGTTACAATTTTTCGTGAATCATTTTCATAATTATACTTTGTATTTTGTTATTATTGTCCAGTGTTCAGTTTGAATATTTTTAATATTATAAATAATGAAATAAAATTTTATTTATTACTGTTTTTCTCTACTAATTTTCATACCACCTCGAAAACATGTAAGTATTTCTTGACAGCTTTTTATTGATTTTTTTATTTTTATTTTATAATTTGATAATTATTAATTTATTCAGCAGTACATTTTGATCTAATTTATTTATTCAAATGATAAATTATTTTAATTTTTTTTATTTCAATATAATGTCGCGGAAAAAATTTTTAGTTTTAATAATTTGAAATTGAAAAAATAATAGTTCGATGTCAATGTTATCACCTTATTTATAACAATTTATTTTTAGATGTTTTTAATTTATATAGTATATTTTATAAGTAAGTCACTGATTACAAACTATAATTTAATATAAGATGAATAAAATGTAAATTCAGAAAGTTTATGTTGATTTGTGCTTAATTTCAAAATTTCGATACGTTACCTATTACTTTTAAATATTGGTGAAACGTTTTATTTTTAATCTCATATGAATGAACCTATTTTAAATTTTTTTAGAAAATATTAATTTGATTGTACCCAAGAATTAGTGAAAAATTGATTCAATGTATTATAAAAACTCAGCCACTGCAACGCGTGGCTGGGTCAGCTTGTATATATATATATATATATATATATATATATATATATATATATATATATATATATATATATATAAAAATTTCGTGTCACGATGTATGTTCCCGATAAACTCCGAAACTACTGAACGGATTTTGATAAAATTTTGTAACCATTTATAATATGGTCCAACTTAAAAGATATAGTTTTTATCTCTTAATTATTGATCTCAATATTTATTATACGACATTAGTGTTTATTTATTGGTTAGTTATGCAAGTTCCTAATAGATGGCGGTTTAGCATCTAAGTTGCACAGGTATTCGGCAGATGGCGACGTGTTTATTTTTCTAGATTATACCATCTTCGAGAAATTTAACGAGCGCGCGCAAGCGCGTGATTGAATTATAGAATTTACATATATTTTCATGATGTATAATCATACTATAACAATTTTTCATGAATCATTTTTATAATTATACTTTGTATTGTGTTATTATTGTGCAGTGTTCAATTTGAATATTTTTAATATTATAAATATTAAAATAAAATTTTATTTATTGCTGATTTTCTCCACTAATTTTCATATCACCTCGAAAACATGTAAGTATTTCTTGATAGCCTTTTATTTATTTTATTTTTATTTTATAATTTGATAATTGGCTCTATAATCGTGCTATTTTGGCAGCAAGAAACGTTGATGTGAACGATATTAACTTCCATATACAACAGATGTTGCCCGGTGATTTAATGTCTTTTAAATCAATCGACACAGTTATTGATGAAAACGAAGCCGTAAACGTTCCAACTGGATTTTTGAATTCTCTGGAAATGCCAGGAATGCCACCACACAATCTTCAATTGAAAATTGGTTCACCCATTATTCTACTACGTAATTTAAACCCACCTCAATTATGTAACGGTACAGGCTTAGTCATAAAAGAAATGACCGAAAATATTCTCGAAGCAACAATTTTGACGGGAAAATTTAAAGGAGATATCGTCCTGTTGCCACGTATTCCACTGATAGCGTCAGAATCTCCAATACCGTTTAAAATGCTCCAATTTCCGATTTGTTTAGCTTTTGCGATGACCATAAATAAATCTCAAGGCCAAACAATGTCTATTTGCGGTTTGGATTTAAAAAACACATGTTTCTCACATGAACAGCTATATGATGCCTGCTCACGTGTAGGAAAACCATCAAATCTCTTCGTGTTAACGAAAGACAGGTTAACCAGGAATGTTGTACACAAAATAGTACTTAAATAATTTTTAGTTTTAATAATTTAAAATTGAAAAAATAATAGTTCGATTTCAATGTTATTTACCTCATTTATAACAATTTATTTTTAGATGTTTTTAATTTATATAGTATATTTTGTAAGTAAGTCACTGATTACAAACTATAATTTAATATAAGATGAATAAAATGTAAATTCCCAAGAATTAGTAAAAAATTGATTCAATGTATTATAAAAACTCAGCCACTGCAACGCGTGGCTGGGTCAGCTTGTATATATATATATATATATATATATATATATATATATATATATATATATATATATATATATATATATATATATATATATAAATTTCGTGTCACGATGTATGTTCCCGATAAACTCCGAAACTATTGAACGGATTTTGATAAAATTTTGTAACCATTTATAATATGGTCCAACTTAAAAGATAGAATAGTTTTTATCTCTTAATTATTGATCTCAATATTTATTGTACGACATTAGTGTTTATTTATTGGTTAGTTATGCAAGTTCCTAATAGATGGCGGTTTAGCATCTAAGTTGCACAGGTATTCGGCAGATGGCGACGTGTTTATTTTTCTAGATTATACCATCTTCGAGAAATTTAACGAGCGCGCGCAAGGGCGTGATTAATTATAGAATTTACATATATTTTCATGATGTATGATCATACTATAACAATTTTTCGTGAATCATTTTCATAATTATACTTTGTATTGTGTTATTATTGTGCGGTGTTCAGTTTGAATATTTTTAATATTATAAATAGTAAAATAAAATTTTATTTATTACTGTTTTTTTCTACTAATTTTCATACCACCTCGAAAACATGGAAGTATTTCTTGATAGCCTTTAATATTTATTTTATAATTTGATAATTATAGTTTTTTCAGCAGTACATTTTGATCTAATTTATTTATTCAAATGATAAAATCTTTTAATTGTTCTTTATTTCAGTATAATGCCGCGGAAAAATTTTTTAGTTTTAATAATTTAAAATTGAAAAAATAATAGTTCGATATCAATGTTATCTACCTCATTTATAACAATTTAGTTTTAGATGTTTTTAATTTATATAATATATTTTATAAGTAAGTCACTGGTTACATACTATAATTTAATATAAGATGAATAAAATGTTAATTCAGAAAGTATTTGTTGATTTGTGCTTAGTTTCAAAATTTCGATACTTTACCTATTACTTTTAAATTTTGGTGAAACGCTTTATTTTTAATCTCATATGAATGAACCTATTTTAAATTTTTTTAGAAAATATTTATTTGATTGTACCAAGGAGTAAGTAAAAAATTGATTCAATGTATTATAATTACTCAGCCACTGCAACGCGTGGCTGGGTCAGCTTGTATATATATAAAAATTTCGTGTCACGATGTATGTTCCCGATAAACTCCGAAACTACAGAACAGATTTTGATAAAATTTTGTAACCATTTATGATATAGTCCAACTTAAAAGATAGAATAGTTTTTATCTCTTAATTATTATTTTCAAGATTTTTTATACGACATTAATGTTTATTTATTGTTTAGTTCTGTAAGTTCCTAATAGATGGCGGTTTAGCATCTAAGTTGCACAGGTATTCGGCAGATGGCGACGTGTTTATTTTTCTAGATTATACATCTTCGAGAAAATTAACGTGCGCGCGCAATCGCGTGGTTAAATATAGAATTTACATATATTTTTATTATTATATTTTCATGATGTACATATATTTTCATAAATATTTTCATATATTTTCATGATGTATAATCATACTATAACAATTTTTGTGAATCACTTTCATAATTATACTTTCTATTGTGTTATTATTGTGTGTGTTCAGTTTGAATATTTTTAATATTATAAATAGTAAAATAAAATTTTATTTATTGCTGTTTTTCTCTACTAATTTTCATACCACCTCCAAAACATGTAAGTATTTCTTGACAGCCTTTTATTTTTTTCATTTTTATTTTATAATTTGATAATTATTAATTTATTCAGTAGAACATTTTGATCTAATTTATTTATTCAAATGATAAATTCTTTTAATTTTTTTTATTTCAGTATAATACCGCGGAAAAATTTTTTGGTTTTAATAATTAAAAATTGAAAAAATAATAGTTCGATGTCAATGTTATCTACCTCATTTATAACAATTTATTTTTAGATGTTTTTAATTTATACAGTATATTTTATAAGAAAGTCACTGATTACTAACTATAATTTAATATAAGATGAATAAAATGTAAATTCAGAAAGTATATGTTGATTTGTGCTTAATTTCAAAATTTCGATACTTTACCTATTACTTTTAAACTTTTGCGAAACGTTTTATTTTTAATCTCATATGAATGAACCTATTTTAAATTTTTTTAGAAAATATTAATTTGATTGTACCCAAGAATTAGTGAAAAATTGATTCAATGTATTATAAAAACTCAGCCACTGCAACGCGTGGCTGGGTCAGCTTGTATATATATATATATATATATATATATATGTATATATATATATATATATATATATATATATATATATATATATATATATATATATATATATATATATATATATATATATATATATATATATATAAGTATCATTGACGAAAATTGAAAGATACAAGAACAGATATAACACTTATGTTTAAGCAATACATTCAGCGCAAAAGTAGCTTAAATAGAATAACTAAAATATAATAGTAAATTTTTATAAAATTTATCAAAAACCAAAAGGAGAATAATAGTCAAGTACTAGATGGAGAATAATACATTGAAAATGAGAAATCAATAGATAGTTTAAAATTTAAAAGAAAATGGAACGAAGTACCAACATGGCCAGCTTCTTCAGGGGTTGTTGATCACATTGGCACAAAGTATAGCTTTTCTGCATTGGCCCAAGACTTAGTCTTAAAGAAGCCAATATACCCCAAAGCCACACTAAAAATGTCAAACCAAAATATCAAACCAGAATAAAAAAAATAAATGTCAAGCTAGAATATAACCCAAAATAAATAAGCCAAAATGTAATATTAAATCCAATGTTGCCAAACTTCGTTCCATTTTCCTTTATTCTATTTTCTTTGAAATTTTAAACTACCTATTGCTTCGTATTTTCAATGTATTATTCTCCATTTGGTTTTTGATTAATTTTATAAAAAACTACTATTAATTAATTAATTAAATAATCACACACACACACACACACACACACACACACACACACACACACACACACACACACACACACACACACACACACACACACACACACACACACACACACACACACACACACACACACACACACACACACACACACACACACACACACACACACACACACACACATATATACACACGTATATATATACATTTATATATATATATATATATATATATATATATATATATATACACACGTATATATATATATATATGTATGTATGTATATTATATAATACATGCACAACAGTTCTAAAATAATTATTTTAATCCTAAGGTGCAGCAACTTGCAATAATACCGGAAACGATTTGGACTTCTCCAAACCAATGTTTCTATTCATATATGGTTTCTGCTGCACACATTCCTCTATTATTATAGCTGTCCTGCGTTTTGTAATCCGTGCCGAGAAAGCGTCTCTTACGAGACGATTAAATGCTTTTCGGAGATTTATGCAGGAATGCGGGGGAGCGGAAATGCGGTGGAGTCAGGCCAGAAACCGCGTCATCACTTACTGAATGGGCGAACGACTTCATTAGAGGTGGCAACGGTGTTATTAAAGATGTTTCACTCAGTGCCTCGCTGTGAGGATCGCCGCCGGACCTCTGTCTTGAGAATCGACAAATGTCAGGCGTGGTGTCGAGTGAGCTGACCCATAGATTCGGAAGAAGTTCGATCTACAACTACTATAATAATTTAATCTGAGAAGCGCTGTGAACGTTTCAGTCTAGGTAATTAGTGTTCGAAAATTTACCATCAACTTTCTTAGTGGAATTATGTGTTACATCTTATTAATACTCTTAATATTTCTCGCTAGGATTATTTGTACAAAAATAGATTTTCATCACCTGTTGTAATTAAATGAGAAATATATTTGATCACTTAATAATTAATGGTTGTTTTTTATTTCTTCTGATTAGATATCATGTAATCAAAAATAAATGATACGGAAGATAACATTCTGACACAGATACTGTTCCATTTCCTCACAGTAGTTGTTTTTTTTATCTTTACTTGCTTTTATAACCATCGGTGCAGAACCTTTTTGTGGGATCAATTTGAAGACCGCAAAAACCAATGTTCTTAGATGGGAAAAACGGAAGATGTAAGAAGCTTGGCTCATTATTCCTGGTCAAACCCACGCTAAAAGTATGATCTGTAGATCATCAGCGAGGATTGCTTCTGAAATTCTGCGATGCTCTAGGCAGAAGATACGTTTAATCGTAGGCTTCATAACCGGGCACTACTATTTCAGAAAACACCTCCATAAAATGGGACTGTTTCAGCAAGACCCTATCTGCAAGAAATGTCATATGCAAGAGGAAACGGCCAAACATATCATTTACGAATGCAAGGCCCTTGCCCTCCCTAGATGAACTTCTTTAGGCATCATCCATACTAGAGAGTTACACCTAGACTCCATTAAAGGGTTATTGGACTTTATTAATAAAGTGGGTGACCCGAGAAACTGGAACTAGGAAACATTGGGTTTGGAGTTAATAGTACAAAATGCTGATAAAAGCAGAGGTGCCCAATGGCATACAAACCCAACTCTAAGAAGACGAAGACGATTGCTTTTATAAGCTTATTTTTCAACACGGGTTTTTAATTTTCACATTTTTAAATCACACTTCATGGGGTGGAGTCCATCATACATCCATTCTTTATGAAATTCTTACTATATTGTGTTTACGATTTTTAAAATAAAACTTCGAGACGAAGGATTTTGTTTAAATTTTATTAAAAACTAATTAAGAAAGATTTAACACCACGGATTTTAATCATAAGCCAATCTTAAGCTTTGAATTCCAATTTGTACACTTCCGTGATTTTATAACAATCATGCAAAAATACAAACTATTCCGTATCATTTTATCTATAGTAAAAAAGATAATAAAATAAAATAAATAATTAAAAAAGGATGCTCCTATTTTATATAAAAATACAGGAACAGATGAATTTTATCATACGTTTTGTTAATATGGATACTGATTAAAACGAGAAAAATGACATCGAAAGTAAATAGCTGGTTTTCAAGCAAAATATATATGCATATATTGTGTGATTAATAAACTTCTGTTATTAATATTAGTTAATTTGAATTATTAATTTAGCTAATTTTAATAGAATCTGATTTCCGGCTGTTGTTAATGTTTTAACATAATAAATATCATTCGTAAAATGTAAGCTATATAATTAAATGTGAATTCATTCAAATTTCGAATTTTTATGAGAGTTATATCAAGAAATATAATGCTTTTTAAAAAATTAAAGTATTACTCAGGTATTCTGATTCACGAACTAAACAACCATTTTCCCAATTTGCGACATCAGTTTGAATACCTTAGAATCTTTTAAGGAACAAGATCATGACAAGTTTTTGAAAGTAAATTATTATCGTCTTATAGTAAAAAATTGAGTAATAGCATTATAAAAGTCTGATAACAATGATTGTTCTAGAGTGATAAGATAAATATATCTTCAAGATGAATAGATTTTAAATTGCCCTAAGAATATATCGAATTTATCTCATCATCAATTGTATTCGTGTGATAAAAACATTACCTATAATCTTTAAAATTGTCTTCGTATTTGGAGGGAGTGATACAGATATTACTGCTCTATTACCGGATATCAGTACAAAACAAGTTCATGTTTAATGACCGCAGTAGACGTAATAAATAGAAAATAAACTGTATTATTTAGCTTTGGATAATCTATTAAGAAGTCTTAGACGTTTGTCTTTGATCCAAGATGTATTATAAAAAAGTATATTTATTGTCTATAATTTATTATTGCTTGAAGAGTTATTGGCAACTTATTATTTTTATGATATAGTTTATTTCATAAATGGTCATTATTTATGTCATAACAATAAACTGAAATTCGCTTTAGTGACAAAAACGTTGCCACTTACTATATTTCTGTAAAAAGTTGTCATTTTTAAATGAATGTTGAAAACTCTTTTTGAGAATGCCGAGATACTTTTTGGGTAAAATAGTTTTATACACTTTTGTGTTAAAGTAATAATACAAGCAGTGCATTTTTTTTAACAAGAAAGTATTATATGGTTTGTAAAGATGTTAGTCCATGGATTTTTTAAATTCTGATTTTTCTCTGACAATTTTTAAATTGCTGAATCACATAAAGAGTAACTATTTACTTTGGTGCAAAAGTTTTTAAATTTTTAAATATATTACTTTCTACATCGGATATATTCAAAAATACATTCATAATCATATTTTAACCATAAAGAAAATATTCTTTATAATGTAGCCAAGTTTAAATCTTGCTCTAGCAAATAAGAGTAAATTATAATGAACGACATGAATCTTGAGTTACAGAGTTCAATACTTGCCACTATAACTATTTACTTGTATCAACTATTGATAAAATATATTAAGATTAAAGAATTTATATAATAAAAAACAACTTTGGACTGAAATATCTGTATTGAGACCTTTTTCAAGCTTTATGACAAAATAATAATTTTAGAAAAAGTGCACATCATACACTTTTTTAAATTCTTAATGGTGGAATAAATTTAGTTTACGTAACATTGGAATAAAATTTTCTGCACATATATAAGATTTCCCGAAATACATTCTGCATTGTACTTAAATCCATAAATATCTTGTTGTTACTTATGAGACTTGGACAATCCAAGCTCACTCTGCGAATTTAAGTCAGTAGGATGCGTCTTTCATTAAACCAGAGGACCACGAAGGTAAAAGTACGACTTTCCTCTAAACTCCTCCGATAGATGGCATCACCAGAGGTTTCACTCCCTCAATTTTGACATTGATCTGAAGAGTAAGGAAATTTTCTATAGACCATTACACACATGGTAACAACCCAAATAAATATCTTTATATAAAGGGTTGTTAAAGAATATAAAAAAATAATTAATTATTAAAGGGTTTATTTTTTGATTTAACGAAACTCTTAATATTAATCGAAGTAATTAAATATTTAAAAGGCATATAAATTAAATGAATATTAACCACGAAAACTTTCTTTAATAAAAATAAAATAACAAAAGTTAAAATAAATGTTTGAAAGTTCGGATAAAAATTTTTTTATCACAACTCGTTCGTCCGTTTTTAGTTAATAATAAACGAGAAAGTATTAGCTTGCAAATTTTTAGAATTTTTTAAAAATTAAATATTATATAAAGTTGAAAATTATTTTTAATGAAATAAACATAGGACTATCATTATTTTTTTAACATTTACATTCAAAATTTGAAAACTATAGAAATAAAATTTTCTCTTTTATTTCTTCACAAAATGAGAGAAAAACATTTTCTTTAGAAAATAAAATATAAGAAAAAATATTAAAACATTAACTCATATTTCTTTATTCATTATTCATCAGCGAGTGAAAGGAATTAATTTGAAAATAGAAATTTCGCATTGATTCTCTTTTATGATTTTCTATTTAATTGAGAAATTATAATTAATTGAGAGTTATAATATGAATCCTATTATGTGTAAAGATTATTTAAACATGCATTATATTATAAAAATTAAGTAAAGAATAAATTAAATTAAAAAAGAGTATTTTACCTTTCATTTTCAGATATAACTGAATCTAAATCTATGTGTCTTTCCTCTAAATCTTGTTGGATTTTAACCGCGGAATCTTCAATTTGTTCTTTTGTAGGATAAAGGCTTTCTTTAGTGGAAGAATCATTTAAACTTCCGCAGCTTTCGTTTAACTTCTGTTCCTATTAAATGCAAAATGATAATAAAAATTTATTTTAAAGAGCTAAATAAAATCTGAATAGAATTTACAATATAGTTCTTAAAGACTGTTATGAAAAACAATAACAGTGTCTTATAATTTATTTTAAATTTAACAAAAAAATTAATGATTTTCATGTTTGCAGTTTTTGCATTAGAAATACTTATTTTACTGAATATTAATTTCTGCGTTTGTATGTCTGAGAACTGTAATGTAAATAAAAATTTGAATTATAATATAAAGCTTAAGTTTGAACCTCGGTCTGAGCAAAGTCGATTCAGACTTTCATCCCTTCAATGGGCCGATAAAACTGAATACCAAGCATGCTTGGGAACAAAACACTAGGGTAACCCCTAGTTATGGTTAGTTATGCGTTTGGTATATGCGTTAGGTTGGGGTCTTTGGTCAGGAAAATGCTGAAGGCTTTGTCCTACATATGGGCTGTTGTGTCACAAGTTTAGTTATATTATTACACGAAGAAAAAATTTAAAAAATAGTGTTTGGGACTTATATTTATTAATTAATGCATAAAAATATATTTTATTCAATGTTTTGTAGGTATATATTATTTGAATTGAATAAGTTACCAAATCAAACATGATATAGATGATGCAGGGATTATAAAAGTGAATTAAAGTTATAAAATATAAAATAAAGGAATGAAATTTCATTTTAATTTTAAATAAGAAACATGTTTTAATAATATACGAAGTATATAATAATTAAGCTTGTGTTTTCTTTTTAATTTAGCGAATGTTTCGTTAAACCTCATGAGTAATTTATGTAATCAGGCATCAAAAATTCATAATCTTCATTAAAAATAGTTCAGTTACTAAAAATGATATATTTTTATTAAACAAAATATTCAAAAATATTAAACTTTAGTGAATTTGTTAATTAAAGCAATTTTTTTTCGAATTTATGAATTCCTTATAATGGCTAAAAAGCTCTTTATAATGGTTTTTCAGTTTTAAGAGTTGTATTTAACTTATTGAAGAGAAAAAACACCAGTATAGCTACTATCTTTTTTTAAAATTGCAAACTATTAGTCTAATTAATAATACAAAATTTCATTTTAAAAGATGATTCATGATTTTTTTAACAGGGGAACTTACATAAATCTTTGAAATACATTCTTAAATTTATCAAATCTATATAGAATCATGAACAGCATAACGAATTTTAAGATATTTAATTTTTTTTTGAGTTTAAATATTTTTGAGTTTCAGTTTGAGCTTTTTTGAGTTCAAATAATAGCTATTTTCACATTATTTTATCAATAACTCAATAACTATCACCAACACGATACGCGATATATATATATATATATATATATATATATATATATATATATATATATATATATATATATATATATATATATATATATATATATATATATATATATGTATATATATATATATATATATATATATATATATATATATATATATATATATATATATATATATATATATATATATATATATATATATATATATATATATATATATATTAGTTATATTTCATTTCCAGCAAATATTTGGAAATTTTAAAATAATAGATTCCCTATTTCAAGATTTAAATTCAATAGCTTTATTTACTGAATTAGAAATATGTTCTAAAATATTTTATGCAAAATTTCAAGTATTTTATTTAAAACTCACAAACACACATAAAAATATTAAAAAAAAATTGTGTCATAAATGCATACTTTGGAAAAGGGAAACATTTACAGTTTTAGCACATGTTTTTAAAATAAAAAGTGCTTTAGAAAAGGTTATAATGTTTACTCTTGGGAAAATTCAGAAGTGTATGACATACACAATTTCTTTAAGCTTATCTAACTTCAAAAATATTCCTAGAACTTTGAATTCATTTCATATTCCACCAAATATTTTTTCAAGCGTTGGAAACTGAATGTGTTTATTGTTGAGAAATCAGATGGGTTTGG
This sequence comes from Latrodectus hesperus, assembly GCA_037975125.1. Classification (NCBI taxonomy): domain Eukaryota; kingdom Metazoa; phylum Arthropoda; class Arachnida; order Araneae; family Theridiidae; genus Latrodectus; species Latrodectus hesperus. Next base: position 17,571,565 of record JAJQOW010000014.1, read on the forward strand.
CATTTTGGGATGGAGAAAAAGGAACAATGCGGCAAAAAGAACAATTTTGATAAGCAACTAAAGCATTTTCTTTTAAAGAATTTAAAGCATACATTTAGAATAAAAATAATTACAGTTAAATGAGATGTTATTAAGAAATAAATGCTTATAGAACAAAAATATATGTGAATTGTGAGAAAAAAACCTATTTTATAGCTAGTTTTATAACTATGCAAACAGAAATAATTTGATTCATAAAAAGATTAAATTTTTAAATTCAATAAAAAATAATAACTGTTGATAATTAGTAAAAATATTTTCTGCTATAAAACTTAAAAAATAGTAACTTATACATTCAGAACAATAACGGTTATGCTTGAACGGTGTATTTTAAAAAATAAATGCTTATAAACAAAATATATATATATATACGAATTCTGAAGGAAAATTATGTTCTATGATTAATTTTATAATTATATGAAAGAAATAATTTATTTTGAAAAATATCTATTGTTTGTAGATTTCGAGTTAAATTTATAGCTGTTAATTTACCATCCGAGAAAAATTGTGCAGTTTTGATACTGAGATCTGACTCTCCTAAGAGTAATTGTTATGAACAATTAAAATTGTTCATAGAAAAGTTTCATGAGAGTTATAATTAAGGTATGTATATTTAATATCTATGAAAAATTATTTATTAATTTATTTGTGATTAAATGTGATTACTAAAATACATTCTGAAAACTTGCTTCTAACATAATTTTTGAGTAAGTAATTGTCATAAAGTTGTTGTTGTTGTGGCTTATCCTCCTTTTGTGTGACGAAGTCAGACAAGGTCTATAAGACCACTGACTTGAAGAAAATCTGATACAATAAGGGGGAAGAATAAAGGTCCTTCTTGGTAAGCCCCATGCAGTCAAGAACATGTTCAGGGAGGCCTGTTGGGCTCGGCATTTTGTGCATAATGAGTAGGTCTTCCTCCCCTCTAAAAAAAGAGACTTTTTGTGTGGCCGCTTTTGAGTCTTGCTATTGCAGTTCGGGTGGCTCTGTCACAGTTGAGACTGAATGATGATCCAGGTTCGCTGCTCCCATATCTGTGGTGCCTGGGTGGGTTTCTCCATTCCTTCGAAATATCACAAATGACTTTGGAATGAAGTTCTGCAAGGGTTAGGGAAGGTGGAAAATGGCTGCAGCCCTGCTTGGCTAAGTGATCCGCTTGCTCATTGCCATAGATGTCAACGTGGGATGGAATTCACTGTAAATGAACATCGTGTAGCTTGGAGATATCTTTTAGCTGAAGAAGGATAGAAATGCTGGTTTTATCTCCAACTGTGAACACGTTTTGAAGGTGCTGAAGGGCGCTGCGACTGTCAGAAAGAATCCAGAGGTCTCCGAAGTCACATTCATTGCGAATAGTCTGAATAAATTGTCATAAAGTAACTGTTCTGAGTAAGTAACTGTAATTTTTGAGTTAAGTAACTGTCATAAAGTAGTATTCTGCAAACTTGTTTCTAACATAATTTTTGAGTAAGTAACTGTCATAAAGTAACTGTAGTTTTTGAGTAAGTAACTGTCATAAAGTAGCATTCTGCTAACTTGTTTCTAACATAATTTTTGAGTAAGTAACTGTCATAAAGTAACTGTTTTGAGTAAGTAACTGTTTTTGAGTAAGTAACTGTCAAAAAGTAGCAATCTGTAAACTTGTTTTTAACATAATTTTTGAGTAAGTAACTGTCATAAAGTAGCATTCTGCAAACTTGCTTCCAACATAATTTTTGAGTGAGTGTCATGAAGTGACTGTTTGCACTTAAGTCATTTATTTTTGGTAACTGTTTGCATTTAAGTCATCTACTAAATTTTATGCATAACTCTCAGAACTTAAGACAGAACTACTGAGTACGAATTTCTCATCAGATCTGACATTTGAAACTATCAATAAAATATTAAAAATATCAAGATTATAAGTAATATAAATTGCATACCAAATCTACTTTAAACTGCTGAAATATAGAATAGAAAATTGGAAAATAAATATGAATTAAAAGTGAAGTAAGAAAATCAAGATCTTTCAATAACATAATCTTTCTGAGATTCCTGTTTATAGTTTATGGATGGAAAGTCATTAGGAAATCTATATATAAACAACAGTCCAATGTATTAAAATTAGTAAGTGAAAGAATAATTAGAATTCCAAAAATACATAGAAGCATAAATTTCAGTTCATTAACAAGTTCAGAAAGTAGATAATTATAGTAAAAAATGAGAAATTAAAAATAGTTAGATGCACGTAATCTTCCATAACTCCAAAAGAATCGTATATACTGAACAGAAAACTCAAGTGTTATGAAGACAAGAAATATATACAATTTATGTGCTTTTTCAGCAGGTAAAAGAAAGTATTTTCATGTAAAAATAAACTGTACCACAAACAGCCTTTTATTAAAGTAATCAAATAGCTTATATTATACTTTTCTGCTTATGTATTTTTTACTACCTTAAATGTTTCAAGTGAATACTTTTATATTTTGGAAAACTTTTTTATTTATATTTTTCATATACCAGACTTTTTGTTTACGTAGTAATGACATCTACGGGGACTGATAGTGAGTTTTAAACGTGTGACAACAAATTATACAAAAAGCATTCTGTAAAATAATGTGTTGAATCCCAGAAGAATTTTTCAATTAATAGTTGATTTACCAAGTTAATTAAAATTTTCAGCAAATATTTACCCTTTTTTGAGAGTTCTTTGTCAACTGATCTCTACTGCATGTCGAAATTTTCGAATCCTCAGAATTAACTTCCACGTAACCGTTGGGTTTTCCATCGGATCCTTTACCAGAGAAATGGGGATACTTACTGTTCAGAGAACTTTCTGTCAAAAAAATTTTTACAAGCAAAAAATTAATTTTAAATTTTTGACATCTTTTGTAACACTATATTTTTTATAATATTAATCATTACCTTATATAAATTGACTGGAAGAGGAATATATAAATCTTGATAAATTTAATGTTTATCGAAAAGTATCTGAAATTTCTATATATATATATATATATATATATATATATATATATATATATATATATATATATATATATATATATATATATATATATATATATATATATATATATATATATATATATATATATATATATATATATATAAAGTTTAACACATGCAAAAATAAAGTGATCTCTTTTTGCGGCTTAAGCGAAATGGAGTTGTTGAGGAATATAAATGGCTTACAGTTAACGAAAAAATTAAGATATAACTGGGAATTTTTTTAACATATAAAAAGTGAAATTTAGGAAATAATTGCTTACTGAATTATCCATATCAATGTGTTGCTATCTATGAGAAGAATTTTAACTAAAAGTAATAAGGGTTAGATAATATTTTCATTATTTGTCTTTAGTTAAATAGAAGTATTATGATGGAACTAAATACTTGAAATAAGTGGAATGAAAAATGCATGCATACAAAATTATAGCTTGTTAAACATTTTTTAGAATATAAGAAATAAAAACACTTAAACAAATAAACTAGAAAAATAGTAATAGTAAATAGATTTAATAATAACATAAAGCTCTTGATTAAAAATAGAAATGCCATGTAGCCAGAAAATTTTAATTTATATACATTGGATGTTGAAACAATTAAAATAAATCGGGTGACAACACTTATCTTGATTCGATCCTAGCTTCAGAGCCAAAATGATATAAAAATTCCTCACCATTAAAAAGAGTTGCTTAAGGTAATTATTATTCAGCTAAATTTGCTAAAAGTTTTAAGCATTTAAAATTTAACGATCAGTTTAGGCACGTTATTTTCCAGAAATTTTTTTATCATAACAGATTTAACTATAAGCTCATGAAATAGAAAGGCACTTGTTTTAAAATTATATGTCAAAAATACGTGTTATAGTGAGCCCAAAGATAGTGTGGACATGAGATGTTTTACATTGCATAATAGAGTTATTGAAGAAATTACAATATATATATATATATATATATATATATATATATATATATATATATATATATATATATATATATATATATATATATATATATATACATAGTTTTAACTTCGTTTAAACCTTGGGGACAGTTTTCAACATTGCTGGAATGTTGCAACTTTATTTATGAGATAAAACAAAAATGTATGAGAAAAAATTTTCTTTGTAATAAGTCCACAAAAAAGGCTAACGAGGTGAGGTATGAAGAGCTTTTTCTGGTGGTCAGAGCTCTATTAAAATTAAACAGTCATCGGAAATTATAGCAAGAGTTAAATTATTAGGTTTATCTAGCTTGAAATGGCTTCTTCTTATTGAAACTATCGGTAATGGTCTTGTATCTTTAGTGAAGCAACGTTGATAATGTCTTGAATTATGTCTTCATAATGTCTTGAAACGGAATTGATGGTTTAGGTAAGATAAATGGTCTTATCACTGTTGCCATTCCTATTCTAATGAAATAAATTTCAAAAATAAAATTGTTAAAACATTAAAGGGACCAGATGATTTACTCAAAGTATTATATTAGAATCAGATTTAAAAACTACAAATGAAATTCCCACGAATTTATATTTAAAAAACGAGTTTTCGCTTTTAGAAAGAAAAAAAAAGGAAAACGCATTAAATAAAGATATAATAAATTAATAATGACGTTGAACGTTTCATTATATGTAAATATAAATATAGATATGGGTTACAAATTTTATTATTCACATAAATAGAAATACAAATTGGAAAGTTTATATAAATTTGATATTAAAAATATAGTGTATAGGTGAATTACTGAGCAATAGTTTAACACACATTTAAATATTAAGAAATGCTGTCATACCTTTGGCACTCTCTTTCGGCCATCCAAAATCCACGCTCTTGTCTTCGAGGGCCGGTTTGTCCCAGTTGAAGCTATTCAAAGCGGTCGGTGAGTTATTGTCATCGCTGCTGCAATTACTGCACGGACTCCACAAGTTGGCTCTCTCCTCATCTGGGACTCGCATCGCTCCCTGAAGGAGGTTATTAGGCCTAGAGCCTTTATAATCCGGCCGAGAACATCTCCTACTCGAGTGTTCACCCATGCTGGCATCTGTGGACAAGACCCTCTTACTATTCATGGTGGAGTCGAACTTCCATGTCCTAACTACTAGTGGGGCTTTGATTGGTGGCAGACGTTTAGTGTACCGGGCTTAATGTGGCTATTATCGTCATCTGATTATTGAATGTTACAAGTCATTCACAATCTGCGGTGATTATATATGATTTGTTCAATGTTTTTCTCTGACAAAATTTGATTTTTTTTCAAATCTGTTCTTTTTTAAATGACTAGAATAAGGGTTATGAATTCAAAACTGATCGTAGCAGTATTTCTCAAATCTCCTAGTTAATATTATCTTCTTTAAATTATGTTTTAAAATGTACCTTCTGTGTAAGTGGGTTAAAGTTAGTTGTTTCATAGCGGTTTACATAATAATAAAAGGAATCGCAGAAAACTAGCTATATACTGACCATTAGGCTATATATAGAGATATATATTTCATAAACTTACACAATAAATATCACAAGTATATTTTTTACAAAAGAATGTGCATATATCACAGAGCTTAAGAATCTTAAATGAATTTCTAGTTTATGTACATAAAGTAAGTGATAATCTTAATCGAATGATATTTTCAGCTGGAATATACTGAATTGAACAATAAAGAATGAATTTATTCAATGTTTCACGTTGAGCGTTAGTTATGTATTTTATTAACTACTCAGTTGGTATCAAAATAATTCACAAAAGTTTCTTTTACAACCAATTGTATTTCTACTAGATTTGATTGAGTTAACTTTGCTTGCATGAAAAGTCAGATTTCATTATTTCTGAAAATAAAAAAATATAATTTCGTTTAATAAATAATTGAAATAAAATTGTATAAGATACAAATAATGAATTAAACTAAAATCACCTCTTAATTAATCTAATGATTTATGAATTTTGTATAAGATGTTAACCTTATTAATTCCAGGAAGTGTTCCACCATTTCTTGTAATGGAATATGAATGAAAAACTTATATAAATAATATTAAAAAGAATATGTCACTGAAAAAACATATGTTAATAACTTAAAAGTCCTTGACAAAGTATATTTAAATGCATTTTAGAATAGATATATGCTGATAAAGTTTCTGAACATACACAAGTAAAAGTTAAGAACTTAATATTGAACTACATAAATTGGAGAATAACGAAGTATTTTATCTTATGTGTTTTTTTAATGATACAATGACTGGCCATAATTTTATGAAATCTTCTAATAACGAATTATGCTCACATTTATATCATGATCAATCATTACGATTTCAGTTGATATTCTCATTAGAATTCTCTTTACAAAGTACTAATACAGCTTCTAAAGTTACTCCTGCCCATATTTTGGCCTGCATTGATTTAAATAAATGCCAGTTATTCTCGAAACCTGAGGCTGTGCTCCATTGTTTGAAGGCGTTCAGGCTCATGGACCTAGTTTGATGTTGCTGTCAACCAGGAAAGATAAAGTACCACACAACAAATTATGGTAGTTCATATTATTATAATGGTTGCTAGAAGTTGTATTGATTTGATTCTAACTTTTAGAGTTATTATGTCTCATAAATACATATTAAGACTGAAATGAAGGGACAGAGGTAGCCATAAATGCATTTTAAACTGTAAATGAGGCACTTGCAACGAGTTTGAGGTTTATTGAGACCAAGCATAATGGTATTGTCTTGCTGAAACTAATAATCTGAAAGAAGTGTATAACCATAACTGAGTGAATGTGAGCAGCAACAATATTGAGTTACTTATTCCTACTCAGAATTATATTCATAAGTTGCAAAAAGCCTAGATTACTACAGGAGGACATTTTTCATGGCATAATTCATCCACCATCAAGTAAGGAGTTACTATTTGGCAAGAGGAGTCTAAGAGATGCCTTATCTATGTCATCTTTTTTCCCCGCCATTGTATGATTAAATGGGAAATGACATTCATCAGACTATCCACAGTTTCTAAACTTATAATAAACTATTTTTTCACATTTTTTTTCAAAATTTCAATTGCATTTTTGACAGTCGTCTAATTGAAAACTTTATCTTTTGCAAAAAATGTCTTTTTGTGTCTTGAGATTTTATTTGCGATACACATCCGTTGAATTCAACAGTAATTTGTTGTAGTCTTTCAGTTGCTGGGGATTAAGTAGAACTCTTGCCATTACATTCTTACTTTTACCAACTTTTTACAAGCAAAATAATCTTTATATTAGAAATTGTTTTCTCAACACCCATTCTCTCTAAACACTATATAATACAGATGCTTGAAAAATCCATAAAAATACTAATTTTTCAGGTAAGCTGGTGTTAACTTTCTTTTCATTAACAGTCATTATTTATTTAAGATTATTTAAATCTTTCGTCTTGTGCATTTCGACATTAATTTCTGTGACAACTATACAGTCCGAAGTTGAGTGTTCCTTACGTCAGGAATTCTGCGTTGCTACGTTGCTATAATATGAGTTATTTTCAAATAAGTTGTGGTCCAAATTTTTTGGGTACATTTTATAGATAAAATATAATATTTTTTTATAGAATATGAATTGCGCTCATGGTATAGCTTTAATTCATTCCTTATATTTTACTTTTAATGTGAATAATTTATATGGATTTTCAACCAATGCTATGTATCAAACAAAATCATCACTTTATTATACATTGCGCAACTCTTGTTCGAAAAGTGTTACTGTATATGATATTTAATTAAAGTAAGTAATTTAAATATTTTTAAGTAGCCAAGGTAGTCATTTCTAATATGCTACAAACTCATATGATGGTAACGTAAAAGCTTATTGGAGAATTCTAACAAAGAAAATGAATCACTTCACCTATTTTTACAGTAAAAAGTGAAGAAGATTTTATCTGAATTATTTCTGAAGACATTTTATTAATGCTAGAATTTAATAAGTGCGAAGAATACAATACAATAAACGGCTAATAGTTATTCTTGTATTTAAAGAGCATAGACATTTTTTAATGTCATAGGTTTGCAAATGTGCTTCCATTTATAAACATTTATAAATTCATTTGAAAGGATTAAAAATAGCACGTTTACATATGTCTAACAACAATAATTATAAACATTAGTAAACACTTACATATGTTTACTAATGTTTATAATTATTATTTTACAGTTAAATATAGTGTTTCTATTAAACAAATGAATTTAAAGTAACAAAACTGAATTGCTATTCCTGGGATTCGAATAAAAGATCAGTTAGCAAAACTGATCTTTATAACGTAATTTATGACGTAATATTATATATATTATACTTTATAACGTAAAATTTACAAGGATTTTACATTATAAAGTAGCAAAACTGCTTCTTCTTCTTCTTAGAATTGGGTTTGTATGTCATTGGGCACCTCTGCTTTTATCAGCATTTTGTACCATTAACTCCAAACCCAATGTTTCCTAGTTCCAGTTGCTCGGGTCACCCACTTTATTAATAAAGTCCGATAACCCTTTAATGGAGTCTAGGTGTAACTCTCTAGTATGGATGATGCCTAAAGAGGTTAATCTAGGGAGGGCAAGAGCCTCGCATTCATAAATGATATGCTCTGCCGTTTCCTCTTGCGTATGACATTTCCAGCAGATAGGGTCTTGCTGAAATAGTCCCATCTGGTCAGAGAGTCAGTCATACTAGGGATAGCTTGCTGACTTTCACCAGAAGATGGTTTGGAGGTCATTTCTACCTCAAGTGAAGGATTCATTACTGCCCCTTTACAAGACAGCCTCTGAGTTCACTTATCTTTTTCAGCAAGGTCAACTTCAGAGGCATCACCTGTAGATGTAGAAAGGATTGTTATTTCTTGTGTCTTTTCAGCCACAAGATAACAATTTATAAGCTCAGGTAATATAAGTCTACCCAGCATTGCCTGAGATACTGGGCAAGGCAAATTACTCTAGAAGTTTGCCAGGCAACTAGAGGCTCCGTTAAGACACCAATACCGCGGTGCCAATTAGCCCTAGGCACGGAACGCATAACACCAGGGTTTACGGGAGCTGGTTCGCGGCCTCTGATTCTATATTCAAGGCTATCCTGTCATTCCTACAGGACGTTCGGTGATCCACCGCCTACCGACGCGCCTGGTAGCTGCTCAGGCCCCAGGAGCAAAACTGCTTACAGCCTTACAACGCAAAATTAGCTCTGTAACCTTTGTACTGTCTCACACAATTCTTGAGAGGGGTATATATTTTATCACTTTTAAAATATTTGAATGAATGAGAATTAAGTTTCGCTTAATTGAAATACAATTAGTTGAAATATGAAATGTTTTTTTGACGAATAAACTAATTTATCTTGTTGTAATTAATTTTTAGAATTCAGTTTCCCATCTAACTTAATGCTAAATATTTAGCTCATTATATTAAAAGCTCTTGTTAATGAGTATCAATATTAAACAACATTTCAATAAAGTTTTATAATTTATTTAGTTAAAATTGGAAAACAATCAATTGAATTATTGAATATTTTTGTGCTTTTCAAGGAAGATTTACAATAAAGAGGCAAAATTAAGTAAAGTATTATTATTTTTTGATTTTTCTTTTGAAAAAGCAATTTATTTTAAAAGTAATACATTTATCAACTCATGTAAAAAATCTGAAAACATAATTTTTACATCAAAATATTTGCACATTAATTAATGGATGGAAATGTTTCAATATATTGCATTTTGTTTTAAGTATTGTTTTTAATATACGTAGAACAAAATACAATATAACATTTAATTGCATATAAAAATAAAAGTATTCATCAATATACAATGCACATTAATATAATGCATTCAATTATATATATATATATATATATATATATATATATATATATATATATATATATATATATATATATATATATATATATCGAAAACAAAGATTGATAGAGGAATAAAGTAAACGGTATGTTTAGAGTGAAAGCTGTAAGAATTTTATACAGCAGTTTGAAATAATAGTTACAAAAGCTGCAAATAGATGGCGCTGTGATTGCCATACGTAATGCCTAGTATAAATAGTGATCCGAAGCCCAGAGCGATCAGTTCCACTATTGAAGCGTGAAAGGAGTTTAGCGTACCGAAGTAAGAGATTAAAACCATGTACTCCATTTAACAACGCGTTTTTCTGGTGCTAGAGTACCACAGGTTAAAAGAGAGTCCTACGGCAACAAGGCGCAGTTTTCAAGCACGATTTAATGTTCCAAAAGGACCCGATGCAAAAACCATTCGTACGCTCTTCGCCAAATTTCAATGAACAGGCAGCGTAACTGATGATCTAGTGGGGAATGTTGGCCGCAAGCAAACTGCAGTTACGCCTGAAAATGTCGCCACAGTTTCTGGAATTAATCAGCAAAATTCAATGTCATCCGTTCGTAGAATTGCATCTGAGACTGGTTTGAAGCGTTCCAGCACGCAGAAAATACTGAGAAAGAGCCTACACGTATTTCCATTCAAAATTCAGACTCACCAGGTCATACCCGTACGAGCTGTGCAACAAAGGGTTGACTTTGCTAATCAGATGCTTACAATGATTGATAGTGAAGGATTTGACGTTGGCTGCATCTGGTTTAAAGATGAAGCACACTTCCCCCTGAATAAACAGATAGATTCGTGAATAAACAGAACTGGCGATTTTGGGGTTTCGAAAACCCATATTGGTGTGAAAAGAAACCCCTGTATTCTCCTAAAGTTACTGTCGGCTGCAGTATGCAGCAGAGGCATTATTGACCCTTTTTTCTGCGAGAAACTGTCACTAGTGAACGTTACGTTGCAATTTTGGAATAATTTATCGCCACACAGCAAGTGTTAGAGGATCGACCACGTACTGAATGGTTTATGCAAGATGAAGCCCGACCACATCGTACCGAACAAGTGTTTCGCTTTCTTGATGAATACTTCGAGGATGGAGTCCTTGCTTTGGAATATCCTAAATTTACTGGTGCAGGCATGGATTTGCCTCCATATTCGCCGGATTTGACCTCCTGTGACTATTTTTTGTGGGGCACATTGAAAGACGTAGTCTACTCGAAGCATCCCGCTACGCTGGACGAGCTTGAATCGGCGATCTGTGTGCCACGTGAATCCATTTCTGTTGAGACACTACGAAATGTGACGGCAAATTTCATTCTTCGTTTGCGCCACCTCTGTAGTGCCAGTGGTGAACATTTTGAAGAGATTGTGATTTTTTGCAAACAATGTTTTCATACGATTATTTCATTTATGTATGCTAATTTGAGCGGTACAGCATACAGCACCATCTGTTAGCAGCTTTTGTAACTATTATTTCAAACTGATGTATAAAATTATTACAGCTTTCACAATAAACATACCGTTTACTGCATTCCTTTCCTCTACTGATCTTTGTTTTCGAGATATTCAATTTTGAAATCAGGGAGTCCTTTTCTGGACACCCTGTATGTATGTATGTATATATATATATATATATATATATATATATATATATATATATATATATATATATATATATATATATATAAGAAGAAAAAACCAATCATAAGGTTATTTTATTTACTTACTTAATTGTTATTCAAATAATTGTTGGAATCGAGTCCCAACAGTAATTCGAATCAAAAGTGTAATTATATGGAATATTATCTGTGTCCTATTTTTCTATATAAACAGAAATTTAAAAGAAGTGTTACATTTTTTCATTAATTGTTTTGACACATTTGGTGTTTACCTCATATCGATAGAAATATTCTTAATTTTATTAAAAAGTTATCTCTAAATTTTCATCCTTTCCAAGATAGCAAACTCGTAGAATATTTTTATTTATTTCTAAAATAAAAATTCTCAGCCATTCATAATGAAGATATCTAATGAGGAAAATAAAAAAAGCTAAGAGTTATTCTGTCAATTAAAAAAGTTCCACTGAGTGAGATTAAAATTTAAAAACCAATTAGGAAAAGCTTTAATATCGTAGTACTATTTTCTGCATAATAAACTACAAATTAAAAGTTAAATCAAAATGTAATTTTATTTTATTTTCTGCTTGTTTATTTTAATCATCTTTTGTGTTATCAGATAGTATAATTGCTATCATTAGTTCGACAAAATTAAGATGTCAAACAAAAGATTTTTATTATGTATTAAGGATGCTTAAATATTTCAAACTGGTTTGAAGAGATATTTTATTTTAAACGGGCATTTAATTATCTTTTCATAAAGTCTTTTAAATGCATTTTATTGTCCAAGACATGAGCTGAAATTAATGTTTATTGACATTTATACTACTTTTTTGAGTTACTTGAGATATTTTCTTAGAATAGTAATAATTCAAATTTATACTTTCATCACCATGCTAACAGAAATAGATAGGATATTAGTACAACTTACGTGAAAGATCCAAATGAACCACACTATACTTGATACTGCAAACAGAGATAAAATTTTAAACTAAATAATTTCAAAGCAATAGTTCAGGATGCTAGTAAATTAATTTCGCAAGTATACATTATACTTTGCCAAAAGACGTTTAGAAAAGATTAAGCAGCATGTGTGATTAATGTTGCATTTTGTTATTAATTTTACAAACAGAAAATTGTAACATTTTGTTATGGACTGTTCACATACGAAATATGGTTTTATGAGTTAAACGATAGAATTTAATGGTTGATATTGCCATTAAATTCTATTATTTAACTTTATTTATTTTACTCGCATGTTTTTACATATAAAATGTATGCATACATATCTGATCACTTTCTAACGGCAGTATAATAACAAATAAAATTCTTATTAAAAATTTTTATTGATTAAAATAAAAAAAATAATTCGTTGCTGTCATTCAAGATTCAGTAAATATTTGTTTGGAAACTAAAATAACATATTTTATTGAATATGAAAAATAATTTTTACAGAAATAAATTTAGTAGAAACGGTCATAGATTCATTAGAGTTCTTATTTATCAATTAAAGTATCATTTGATTGGTTTGTATAACATCCAAGTACAAATTAAATTTAAATAAAGTACATATGAATTTAAGTAAATTATTTTAAAAGTAAATATAAAAATAAATTCATTTTTTAAAATTTTTTTAACTCATGAAATACATTTAATTAACAGATTGATATGCCACGCGTAATTAATGAAAGCTCATTTATGCAGTTATAGGATTTGTTCCACGCCATTTAAAATTCTTTGAAATAATTCATAGAAAACATTTTTCTCTCTCTATATATGAATTATAAAGAATAAATAAAACAAAGCATGGATAATTTATAAACTTTAACTGAATTAATCATTGCATATATATTTGAATGAAAAACATAATTTTAAGGACAAATTTAATATATTTATTAAAAAATGATGATAAAAATGGCATAATTTGTGTGAGGAGGAAAGCCAGATATAAATTAAATCTTAAAATTAAAAAAGTGGTAGCTTTAATATTCATAAGGTGGTGTAATTAGGTAATGAACATCTTAGAAATCGCATAAAAAGATAAAAAATAACTCTTATTGGTGAACCATCCTAGTGGACGCTCTCCTTTGTATAGAATAGTTATTTTATACATGCAGTAGAAATATAATTTGATTATTGTGGTTTATTTTTATTTTGTGATGTTGTATTAGTAACTATTTCATTATGACTGGTAAACTCTTTGTGTATTATTATAATGTTAACTATAATGTAAAATTTTCAACTGATTCTCTATACGAAGGAAATCTATAAGTCGAAAAATGTGTTTCCTATATTTATGTGCATCAAAATTTCTTAAACTAATCATATCTTATTTAATCAGAATCACAGAAAAAAATGCTCAACATAATAATAGAGGTTTAAACATTAGTAGTTCGTTCATGAATTTTAGAATTTGTTCTTTCTATTGTAGGAAAAAAACTTATTATAAAATAATGAAATTTTGTAATATATCACTAAACTAAGCACTAATTTTCAAAATTTTCATTGAATGTTTTACAATATTTATTGAAAATGTGTGCATGCCTTTTCCTTGAAATGATATTTTGTGAAGATAGTTTAGTAAAATACATTACACAATGAATATAATTATAAAATATAATTAAAATTAAATATCACACATTTTCAAATTAAAAAGATAAGACATCATTTAACATGAAAAAATTAATTAGTTTACTTAAACCACAAATCATATTGTTGTAATTCTGTTGTTCTAACACTGTTGAAAGCAGATTTTTTTATCTGAAAAATGTTTCCCTGAGTAAAAAAAGAGTGTTAATTTTTCATGTGTTTAAATGATTCTTTTATGCTTATAGAGAAGACAATAAATTTGCATGGAAATGAAATAAAATTATGTTTCACGTAAAAAATGCTAAATTTGACAATTGAAGTATAAAAGTGCTAAATAAAGCAAAATTACAATTGTAGTTTTCTATGGTCTTTTTAACAACTTCTGATATTTTTACGTATCTCTTTTTCTTTATTTAATTCACAAAAATATAACTGTTTTAAGAAAAATCACTTAAAATACGGTAAAAGTTGTAAAGTACTTTGCAGTATCAAACGCAAGAAAAGGAAAAATTCCTGGCTTAACATTTATTTAATAATCTTGAAACTGTCTTTTACGAAATTATCGTTCTCTTAGAAAGAAACATGAGATAGAAAGTATGCAATAAAAAGAATAAAAAAGGTAGTTTTTTTCCTCGGCAAAAAGAAAGACACAAAATAAAGATTAGTCTTGAAGATAACAAGATAAAGAACAAATTTACCGCAAATTCGAAGGAAGCTTTTGGAATTTGTGAGAAAATTGTTTTTATTTTGATCAAAGTTGCTTTCTGTTATAAAATTAGGTTTTTTTACTGGATTTTTGTTGAATCCTAGTAGATTATATCTTAGCTACACTTTAATAATGCTTTTTAAAGAAAATTGCAATTTTTTCGTTAAGACGTCTAGCTTTCTTAAATTAATAAAATGCAAAAAAATTAAATGATTAACTAATGTTCTTTTAAAAATTGAAATAATAATCAAATTTTACTGAGATTAGATTATTACTAATATAATATCGCTAACTAGTTTAAACATTCATCTAACTAATTTAAATATTCATATCAAATTCAAATTTTTCATTTGTAAAATGAAAATTTTACAAATGAAATTTGTAAAATGTTTCATTTTCATTTTTCATTTGTAAAATGAAAATTTTTCATTTGTAAAATGAAAAAGAATGATCAGTAACTGTGAAATGATATGATTATGTGATTTTATTAGTATAATAATATATTCTAGCTTCATTTTTTATAACTTGTCCTAAACAATCACATAGTATAATTTTATGACATTTAAGTGTTTAACTAAGTAAACAATTTTAATAATGAATTGCAATTTGAAAGCAAATTTTGTTTTACGTAGTATGCAAATAAATTAGTTTTAAACCAATAGAGAATAATTAATTTTGATTATCATCTTGTACAAATTACTAAGTAAGGAAGAATTATTTTGGATTATTATGTATGTGGATTATTATGTAATGTAAGTAATGAAGAATTATTTCGGATTATGAAAGTCCAATAGCGTCTTAAAAACGAACTATTTAATGAAATAAATAACGCTTGAAAATAAATTATTTAAATTCAATTCTTTTATAAACTTATTTTCAGAACATCAAAAATATTGTAATTTTTATGTTTGAAAAATGATTTCATTTACACTACTACTGAAATGCAGATTTTAATAATGTTTGATTTTGGGTACTGAATTTGGCTATAAAATTACTCTCATATCCATAAATTAAGGATAATTTAGAATCACGCAGAAATTGAACACTAAAATAAAAATTTCCCGTATAGAATTATCTCACACATCTTGAAGAATAATATAAAAATAACAAAAAACCACCTGATGGTGCCGATAGTACGTTACAATGACGAGAGTGTAAGAGAGGGATATATAAGGAATGGTTGCAAAGAAGTAAAATTGTTCGCAAGCGCTTTAAAAGCCTTTCAGTGCAATAACCGTATAGTTATGGCACAAAGGATACATTTGGATGATGTTTTACGTGGTAGAATTATCGGCCGTTTGGAATGTGGACGTACCCAGCTGGAAATATCCGAGGAACTTGGAATCACCCAGAGTGTCATCTCCAGGCTTTGGCAATGGTTCCAAGATGATGGTAATGTGAGTAGACGTTACAGCATAGGTCGCCCCCGAGTTACAACGCCGAATGAGCACCAGTATTTGGCAGCTACTGCCATAAGAAACAGACGGAGCACAGCATCAGACCAGTCTCGTCAGCTCTCTTCAGCTATCAGTACGACAGTTTCAAGGCAGACCGTGTACAGACGCTTAGGGCACATTGGTCTATATGCTCGTAGGCCTGTCAGATGTGTTCCCCTTACCGCAACCTACTGTCGCCTGCGGTTAGCCTGGAAGTAGAGAGCATGCATTGTGGACACCACAACAGTGGTCTTGTGTGACGTTTTCCAACGAGTTCAAATTTAGCTTTCAGTCTGATTTTCGCCGGACTTTCATATGGAGAGGGTCAGGTACCCGTTACCACCAATAGAACACCATTGAACGACACCGTTGTGGTGGTGCAAGGTTGCTCGTTCGGGGAGGAATTATTCTGTGTTCCAGAACTAACCTGCATGTTCAGAATGTAACCCTGACAGGCCACTTCTATCCGGATGACAGCCTGGAACAACATGTACGCTTGTTTCGAGGCGCCATGGGTGCAGAATTTCTGTTTATGGATGACAACGCCCATCCTCACCATGCAAACATTGTAAACGAATGCCTTCAATCGGAGGATGTCACCCGTATGGACTGCTCAGCATACTCACTGTACTTGAATCCAATAGACTTGTAGGGGCATGCTTGGTCGACGAATTGCAGCCCGTCAATCCCTCCCACATGTCTACAGGAACTTCGGAGAGCATTGCTTGATGAGTGGTGTAATATTCCACAAGATCAGATCGATAATTTGATATTTAGCATGCCTAGGCGTTGTACAGTCTGTATTGTATCGTCTGGGGGGCATATTATGTATTAATCATCATACCAACCCTGTTATATTGGATTTTGTAAATAAGTTCATTTTTGAAATTTTCTCTAGGGAGTAAAAATCGCAATTATTATTAATGATGTCAAACATACAGCATCTTTTTTGCTCTTTACCTTTTTAATAAATAGACTTTACAAATAAGTAACATTTGTTTTGCTTCGTTCTCTTTATTCGCCTGAATTTGCATTATCCTTAATTTATGGACACGAGTGTAATTCTTAAATTTACAATAAGAATCATTACTGACAGACTATGAATAAATAACTGTCAATCATTGACTGATTAATATTAAAACATCTTAACTATTATGAGTTATCAATATAACAAGTTATTCTAAATATTTCTGAAACAAATATTTAATAACATGCCTCATAACCCAAAAAAATTGTAAAAATGTAGTTTGACTAAAAACTTAAAATGATTGATTCTTAAAAGCATTTTCCAAATTATCCTTTATTGGAAAGATTTTTATTAAAAATATAAAAATAAATAAAGTTATTGGAAAGAGTTTTAATTAAATCTTTGAGTAGAAATTGATGTTTTTGATCAATCATTTAATTTATTAACATAATATTTGTATTCGAAAATGAAATCCAGTCACGTTTACAACATTCATTTAAATATTTTCTGTTATTGTATACCTAAAGCAGTGTTTATGATTTCTGTTGAGAAGATTTTATTCTGAATATCTGATTTCACTCTGAAATTTTTTTCTTATGGTGATTATTTATGTAATTAGCTAATTATTTAATTTTGCATAACAGAAGTTCAAAATGTTAAGATTGGAAATATGGCATAATTTCTGTTCTTTTATTATATTTTATAGGAAAGAAGTAAATATATATTTTGTCATATAGAATAAAATATAAATAAAAGTTATTTTTTAAAAAATAAAATTTTTTTAGAACTAGAATAAACTGATATATATATATATATATATATATATATATATATATATATATATATATATATATATATATATATATATATATATATAATAACTCTTTTCTCTAAAATACTTGAATAAATTATTGAATAGTTAATCTAATATATTAACCACAAAATTAAAAATCAGAAAATATTCTAGATAAAGCATTAAAATAAAATATCGTATTTCATTTTTATATTCACATAATCACTATGCTTTTTTCCGAAAACAGTTTTGAAAAAAATATGATTATATGTTTCGAAATTATGGTTTTAAAAATGGGAAGGCACAATTACATTCTCAAGACTGTTCCATGCATTTTAATGATTTTAAGTATGCTTTAAAATTTGCTAAAGACGCTATTTATTCCCATTCATCCTTTTATTGGGTCGTCAGTGATATCATTTTCAAGATAATTTTCTCTAATGACGATAATAACTGAAAACGGTAAAAATGGAAAGAATATACTGATACACGTAAATGGGATTTTATTAATTTTTGTGTCATATAAAGCGGATAGCCTGATAGCAAACGTAAAGTTTAAATAATTCTGAAATTTTATCAACCATCTCACATGTGAAGCTATTAAATATATTAATCAATTGGGAAAGATATAATTAAAAATTATAACTCTCATTCAAGAGAGTTATAATTCTTTAAGATATAACTCACTCATATTTCACACAAGCAATAAGTTATAACTCTTTTGCTTCTATTAAATTCTTGAGAATGGCGTAAATAATTTGGTTGTAAAACACCAAATGTGTTATATTGATTAAAACAAGATTTCATTTGAAATTTTAATAATGGAAATTAAGTTTTAACTAAGGAGAAATACACTTGAAAATTTCTTTCACCCTGAATGTTTTCCAGCTCATGCGATTGTCAAATTAAAACGTCTTTAGCTCAAATCTCAATATGAAAAGAGTTAATCTAAATTGCTAATTTTAAACGATTTTCTATGGTATTAAGATTTTAATCCATATATAGTTGATATATAATACTTTTTCTGAAATATTGTAAATTGCGAATGGGATTTTGAGGCACTTATTCTTATAGACATTAAATCATGTTAATTGTGAATAATATAAATATTGTATAGCATGGAATGTTTATTCAAAAGTGTGCAAATATGCTTTCAAATTTATAGTGAAGCGAGTTTTAAGTGCTATGGAATTTCTTGTACCGGCCTATTTCAAATTGAAGAGCTTTAACATTATGTAGGATATTAAATATTAATTCATTATAAATGAAAAGTTGATACTAAATTAATCCTAAATTACGGGTAGTATTTCTTAAAAAATACTACTTCGCGTAATTTAGGATTAAAGATGTAATTAAAGATGCGAGAAGTAAGTTTTTAATTACATCTTTAAAATAAACAGTCTATATGTTACAAATTAGGATGTATTTTAAACAGTGAATCGACTTGAAATATGATAACAAGATAAATATGAAGGAAGTTTTTGTCATAAGCTGTAAAAATCACCAGAAGCAATTTTTATGATGACCCCTACTAAATAAATCAAAAGAATTTAAGATAAAGTTTGAGCTTCGTACAGGATCTCCAATCTTTCGCCATAAAAATACTTTGCGTAGTAAAAATAACAGTATATAACTATTTAAAACTGAGTAATTAAACTACAAAATTTTATTTTTAAAAAGGAAGATGGTGTTTTCAAACATTGTAATTTCCATAGTTTTTATATAGAGCTGCATTTTTAAATTTTTTTACCCTAATTAAGAACAAAAAATAACAAATTATAAAAAATAATAAAAAATACCATAATGTTTTTATAGAAGGTATTTTTTTAACTCAATAACTTTTTATTTTATTAATCAATATAAAAGTTTAAAATTTTCAATTGAGTTTAAAAGTTTAAAAGTTTCTTAAAATTGATTTAGGTTTGATAATTTGTGGGTATTACTAATAACTCCATTTGAAGTTTGCTGAATTATCTCTTCCATTTTTTTAAATACCTTAGCTTATCAAAACGAAACTAACACAGTTAAAGATGAATTGCTACATTATGTTACTATTAAATTTTAATTATAAACCTTTGATTAATTTTTTTCAGTTAAATAAAAGATCCTTATTTACAAGTCAATAAAATAGTGTTTAAAAATTAAAATTTTTTCATATACTTACAACTTTTATAAAAATTATTTTAAAGTATATCCTTTACGAAATTGATATAAGGGGCCTCATCATAATTACAAATCACTACCAGTAAGCAATTTTTTTGTTTCAGTTGAAAGGAAAATTTTATTCATGTTAAAATTATTTTAAAATGTATACGAGTTATGAGATTTTAAAAATGGTGTAACTGATTTTGAATATATGATAATTTCTGTTCTTTTAAACAGAAAATAATTAATTATTGTAAATTTCATAAGGAATATTCCCGTAATTCTTAGATTTTTAAATAATATTGATATATAAAACTCAAAACATTTTAACAATTATATATATATATATATATATATATATATATATATATATATATATATATATATATATATATGTATATATATATATATATATGTATGTGTGTATATATATATATATATATTAATATATATATATATGTATGTATATATATATATATATATGTATATATACATATGTATGCATATATATATGTGTATGTATATATATATATATATATATATATATATATATATATATATATATATATATATATATATTAAAATAAATAATAAATAATTTTCTTTTTCAATCATATAGTTTGAAGTTTATTCTGAATGATGCATTGTACGATGTACCATTTTACAGTCAGCCGCAGACCGTGACAAAACTGTCCTTTATTCTAACCCTCTTTGGACGATGTCCATCCTACCATCTGGCGTGAATGGGAATCGATGTATTCCGACTCCGTGTACTGTAATCCAATCCTTTTCTCTGTCCTTTTCATAACCAGGCAATTTATCAGATGATTTCTGTGAATGGGCCACCAGATCGCGAAATCTACTGTCTCCTCCCTAATTCCATGACTCGAGGGGCTCTTTGGAGTGTCAGATGGATCTGAATCCAAAAGGCTCTCCTGCCCTGTGCCGAAGCGTTGGGCGATTATGTGATGAATTCCTTTCCCTTTCACTTCAAGTACTGACTAGTGGTGATTCAAAGGCAGTCATTATTCAATGGAAACAATAGTGGAAGGTCTTTACCAGGAACTTGGAAAATAGTTTGAAGTATTCAGGGCTGGTAGTCTCATTTTACTGGGAGAGTTACTTGCGATTTTGTTAGATTAATTAAGAAACCTTGCGAGACATTGATTAGGCTTTAATACAAATGTCTTTTAAGTTGTATTTTGTTGTCAGATAAATTATTTCTAAATTATTTTTGAAAGAATTTGGTCAAAAAATTTGAAATTATTGCACTTAGTTGTGAAATGAATTTTTTGAAAATCTGAAAATCAACTCTAGCTTCTTCTGAATAATCAGAGATAGGTGTAGTGTTTTCTGTGCATACACATTTATCTGGAAAAATGCTGAGATTTTTCTCCCTTCTGATGTGATATTTATTTTATAGGTTAGGGATCTTGAATTACTATATTATATTGTATTGATGGTAGGTAAATGTAATATAAGACATCTTTCGGTTCTGATTATTTTTGTTGGATAATATAAATACTCACACATACAAAAGGAGAATAATTATTTTGCATCTTTTATTATTAATATACCATATTGAACCTATGGTAAGCAAATCATTTTTATATAGCAGGGAATAAATACATGAGTCCATGGTTGGGAAAGGCATGGTTCTCATTACAGAAAAGTAGTGAGTTCTATACCGACACGACTGAAAATCTCTCATGTTCAAGAAGGTCAGCTAAGGAACATAGGTGGTGAGTGCAGTGTCCTCTAAGTAAAGTGAAACATTTGGGAGGGGTAGTAGCTAAGTTTTCGGGTCCTCTACTTTGTCATTAATCCTAAGTCATATGAGGATTACCATTTTAAGAATTATTACAACACTCTCATTATGTGTATCCCACTATGCAATATACCACCAATTCAGCCCTTTGTGCCTAAAGGTGGAATCAATGGCTTCATAGCCGATTGTTCAAATACTTCAATTAAATAAAAAGATTTAATTCATACTATTTTAAACAAATGTAATTCAAAGTAATTGTAGAAATCTAAAGAAAATGGCGACTTGTATATTCTGATTTTACAAGAAATAAAATTGTAATTAAAAACTCCAAATGATTATTTTTAATAATTTTTAAGCTTCTGAAATATATACAGTTTCAAATTTAGTAATTAAGATGAAGATTTTATTTGAATAGATACTGCTATACTGCTCCATTGTATATTTTTTTATTTACTAATAAAAACTATATCGAATCATCGTTTTGTATTCAACATCAAAGTAGAACATTCTACTTTTTTTATATAAATTTATCATAAAGCAAAATAATTTTTTATATTAAAATGTTTACTTTAAAACTTCATTCATTTACTTTGAATTTAAGTCGCATTTGCAATGAATATGAAGAGCAACCATCATGATAAGAGACTAAAAAACTGTTTAGGAGATAGGTTGATGTGACACACACAATTTTTCCATCAAATAGTTTGTGATTAATCTTTTATGAATATAGTATTTTAAAGTTATCTTAAAACATGGAAAAATGAAGTAAATATCAGTATATTTCAAATGAAGATTTTGATGTGTAGAAACACGTTGATTCATTTTAAAACGTTTGATTACTTAAAAAAATAATACGATACAAGAACAATATGGTACAAGAACTTTTTCTTGAGTACATACATAAAGATAAAATACATGAAATTAAAAGGTAGGAATTTAAAATTAAAACGTTTCCATCTTTTATAAAGGTTTAAAATCCATGCGCATATAAAAGTTTTACTCGAAATGAAAGCAATGCGTTAGATGATAATATTTTGTCTTGTTTTTGACATCAATTTGAAATTAAAATCTGATTTTTAATTTATTTACAGACTTGAAATAAATTGAAGAAAATAAAATTTAAATATATGATTATTAACTCCATTTACTTACAAAATTAAAATTGTACGTTTAATAATAGTAATGAAATAATCCAAGCAAAATTTTTGATCTTCAATTTTTAAAAACTTTTAAAATGCGAGATTATGTTTAAAAAAAGCAATTATTATTATTTTTTTTTGAAAAGCTAAGCTTTTGACCAAAATTATATTTCTTCCTTTGATGTAATTCTTTTTAAGATACAAATGGCGTACTTAGAAGCTGATAAATTCTTTGAAATCAAATCTAAAATATATAATCAATTAGCAAATTTTATCTCTTATGTTTTCTAATCCTCTTATAGCTTTTCTTTATATTTTATGCTCTTTTTATAGTAATTTTATAAGATAAAATCTGATAACGAAATAGCAAATTCCATGCACGAATACTTTTAAGAAAATTTCTGTGATTTAAAGAGATTTCAATAAAGGGTATTTTTTTAGAAGATTACATTTAGTTTGGTTTTTAATATTCAGTATAAAATATAAATTCAGTTAAGAGGAATTCTGTGCTTTAGTTATTGATTATTTCAATTTTGAAATTTAGTTTATCATATTTTTACATATTTTAAGTAAAATAATGTTATCAGATAAAGTGAGTTTTTTTAGTGTCTAGGGAAAATTATTTTTGAAGAAAATTATAATGTTCATTATAGACCATTCGTCTTTTATTTTATTGAAATTTTGAACTGTCGGACATACACATACACTTTGATAAACACTTTAAATGCAAGAGTAAGGTTATATTATATAATATTACAAATATTGCAGTGTGCAATATTTTTCTATTCTTTAATATTTGACTATATTCTTGTAACGATTTATTTATTTTTTATTGTATGGTTTTTACTCACATAAGCAAATACTTTATTCAAAATACTTAATATTGAACAATTATTGATAGAATAAAAACTGTTTTTGTTGCAAGATCTTCTTTAATAAGTAGAAATTTGGAGGTAGATTTAAATTCCCTATTATTATGTTGATTTCATTTTAATATTAAACTGGAATGCATAGTGATCAAGTATGGCATATTTTTATTAAATTTAATTAGGGCTGATAGTTTATTTTAAATATAGTAAATTTTTAGAACAGGCTAAGCCTAATATCTTTGATTTAAACTTCCATTGATAATACAAAAATTACTTTGTCTAAATTCAGATTTTGTACACATGCTTTTAAACTGCTTTAGTTGTTACAACATAAAGAAGTATTTTTCTCTCTTTTAAAAATATAATTCTGAAGCTAACTATTATTATTTTATTTATTTTATCTAACTTCTACATTTCTATACTGTTGTTGCCCCAGAAAGCTTCCTTAAGTACAGGGAAGCATGCTGGTGCAACTTAGCAATGAGATAGGTTCTGCCAGTTAAGTAGAAGGAGCCAAGTAGAGTTTTTAGTGATTTTGAAGCAGGGACCAAGCAGAAGACCCTCAATACTTGGTCTGCCAACCAAAAAGGTATCATTTCGCTTAAAGGGCATTGCGTGCGCACCCAGTTTTAACTTACCCCATCCATCTTTAGCGAACACGACGGAAAAATCCGTCGTGTTAAGCCGGATTCAAACTCATTGCCTTTAGATACTAAAAACAATGCCCTAACAAACTAGGCCCCGGAGGCCCTGTACTATATTTCAATGCATGCATTAAAACATAAGTGTTTAATTATATATACTGCATTGTTGGTTACTTAAAATGCAACTTTGTGAAAAAAGCATGCAAAATTTTCAGCTTGTATTTGCGGTGATAAGATAAGCAAATCATTACCATTATGTATCCCTATAACGGGGGATTATGGAACCATTTGCAAGCACTATGTATATAGAAAAAATTTTCTAATTTAAACAATACTCATTGTTTTATGTAAGGCGCTTAATGATAGCCTATACAAAACATCGAACGTCTTTCGAGCAAGTTTTTGAGATCGACTAAGGAAAAGAATATTAGCCTATGGATTATCCTTCCGAAAAATCAGGCCTCATGTTGAACGAAATCAAGAAATCGTGATGCAGATTTAAAATTGTTGGATACAGGAGAGAACGGCGAATTGACGAGATCGATCACAAACATTTCGTTACACCACTGCAAGAGATGACAGGGATGTATCATTCAACTACATTACGAACTATTGCATATCAGATTCAGTCTGATACGCATTATTCAGTGTCCGCTAGTACCATTCAATGTCATTTGTAGATGAGTGGAATGTCCGAAAATCATCCATTGCTTCCTTTACCCTCGAATTAAAACCACAGACACTTGCGTCGCCAATAGTGCAATGAAAGATGGTTATGAACAATGAAATGGACAGTGTCTTTACTGACGAACCCCGTTTCTGTATGCAACAATGGATAGTGTACCTAGAAGCAAGGTGCTTGGTGCATGAAAATGTTTAGTAAGCCTATGTCATTCCCTCTCAACTGGCTAGTAAAAGAATAAAAAATGATTATAGCTGGAGTCTGTTAAATTATGAGCTCGTGGGAGAAATTTGGTATCATTTGGTACATGTTCAGTCCATGAGGGTCTTCATTATTTTGGTTATGAAACGTTGAGAGGGTCTAGAGATAATGCAAAACTGAAGATGTTGGATATGAGGAATGTCTGATGGATGTGGTTGCTGTCTGTCATGAAGCAATCGAAGATATAGTGTTCTGGGTAACTTTCTTTACCACGTAAACATATAGAAGCTTCACTTCCACTGAATCGCTTATAACACGATATTATAGACCATGGCTTGAAATGAAATAGTTAAGCTATGCTTTAATATCAAAATAAGTGATGTATACTTTAAGAAGATGAGTGGCAACACCAGGATGGTTGGATTCGAGTCTGGAGACACCGCTGTAAGAGTCTCTTGAATTGTTGATTTATATATCACTAAACTCCTCCTGCATCCATTGTCAGGGCATGGAGTGGTATTAAATTTCACTTCCGTATCCTTCTAGTACTTATTGTCGGTACATTACGGTACGGTGCCTCCAGCATTCGTTGGCGATACATTATGATATGGTGCCTCTAGTACACATACGGTACCTCCAGCACTCATTGCTGGTACATTATAATACGGTACCTCTTGTACTCATTGCCGGTACATTACGGTACGGTGCTTCTGGTACACATTACCGGTGCATTATGGTACGGTGCCTCTAATACACATATGATGCCTCCAGTACTCATTGCCAGTACATTGTGTTGTTTCTAGTACTCATTGTTGGTACATTACTGTGCCTCTAGTACTCATTGCCGGTACATTATGGTACGATGCCTCTAGTACTCATTGCCAGTAATTTAATTTGCAGCTAGCGCTGCACTTCCTCAGGTGTTGAACCCTTTAGTTTTTCCATAATTTCAGCGCTTGGCATGAGTCATATTTAGGGGAATAAGGGGTAAACACACTTGGAAATTATATTTCAAGAGTACTTTACCTAACAGATTGAATTGCTTCTTTGACATGCACTCTACCAATTTATCTCCAATCGAAATATGTTTATACAACTACTAGCCCAGGATACATTACTTGCTGCTACACCAAATCAATTTTGGTGATATGTGGAAGCCGCATGAACTACTATTACCCGAGGATACATCAAAAGCTTCTTTGATTCTATGTCAAAGCGTGTGACAAAGTTTTAGCCAACAACGGTGGCTGAACTAACAAATGATTTTGTCTTCATCCCTCCTTCACAAAAGAGTTGCAATTTAAATTTGATTTTTGTACAGCGTGATACTGACAAATACGTTTTATTTTATTATCTCAGGTTTCTCTTGTGCTGCATTTTGAATGGTCAGCAGCTTATTAGAGATTCATATTTAATTCACTAGATTAGAAATGTTTAACTCCTCAGCAATTAACAGAGAATTTAATGTGAATTGAGAATTTAATTTACCGTGAAACAATTCATAATTAACGCAAGAATTTATTGATATAATATAAAATAAGTAAATCAGTTTTAATTAGCTAATATTAAGTAACGTGTTTTTTATTTTTTTATTACAATTAAATTGTTTTTTCTTTTAAAAGTTCGTGCTAAGAATATTCAGGATTTTGCAAGCAAAGTTGGCATAGTAAGTGAATTTCAGTCACGCAATTAATGAATCAATTAATAAGAATGAAAATATTCATTGAAATGGTAAATTTGTTCGTTTCAACGTTGAATGGTTCTACAGATATATATTTGTAAGCATCAAAAATAAAAGTCTCCCTCCTATGATTAAAAAACAGCAATGTTTTCCTTATTAGCGGATACTTTACACAATGAATGTTATTCAGATAGAAATGAAATATTGAAACTACTTCACCATTTTGCTGTATATCATATTTAACTTAAAAAATATGTAAGGTGGGGATTCCTTTAATTAGTAAAAATAATTACTTTATGCGAATTAGTCATTCGGAATGCTAATATTCTGTAAAACTGGTGTGTGATTTTTTTATTCCTTCAAGTGATTAAAATAAGCAAAACAATCTTAAAATTCAAAAGTATTATTGGCGAAAATTAATTGCTCTTCTTTTCAAATTAATGTACAAAAGAACATTGTGTAAAATATTTTTATTTAGAACTCGCATTGTTTATTAATGTGCTATTACATTACGTATTCTCTTGAAGCATGTTATTTAAATTAGGTGTTTTTTGAAGCAAAAATCTAATTAGTGTAACAACACGAATTTATCGAAGTAACTGTTGTCACCAATAAATATGTGTATAAACATTGGTGTGTAATTTATCTAATTAAATCTTTATTTGCTGATCCAATGATAACATAATTTGATTTAAGGAAGTTGAATGTAATTTGTTATTATTCTCTAGCTCTTCTCTATTCTTTTCTGTTTTATTCGAAAGGATTTGTTTTCAAAAAAGGATTTCTTAATTACAAATGAGGATTATTTTCTTAAATTTCTCATCAGAAGAAAGTTTTGTTACAGATGACAATAAATAATAGTGGAATAGTAAGGTTTACATTTATTAATATTTTTTTATTTGAAGATAATATTTTTATGAATGCATAATTTCTCAGCCAAGGCAATTGTTTAAAATTTAATACATTAGTTCTTACAAAACACTCATATTTTATCATAAAAGTGATTTATATCTCTGTTTAATAAATGTATTTGATGCTATAAAATTTTTCGTTAATTAACTTTTTTAAATATTTATTTTAAAAAATTATGATATAATTAAAAGGTTATTTATAGAAAAAGAGTAATAAAAACGAGAATAGTGAATTTAGATTTATATATTAAATAATCTTCAAATACGTTTGTAACAATTAAGCTTACAATTCAAATGATTTATCAAATGCATATTTATTTCCCTAAAGATTAAAATTAAGTTTCATATGTAGACTTCAAAAATATTATTACAAAGCAGAAAACGCTAATTTATTTAAAAAAAATTATTTTCGCATTTCAGTTATCCATTTTATTTATGTTATGTCGAATTATTTGTTTTTCTAAATTAAAATTTAACTTTAATGATTGACCACAAAACAAAACTATAGTTTATAATGAATTCTATTATATTTATATTAAAATTGTATTGTTTATAAGTTACAAAATACGGAAACAACTTTCTGCAGAAGTATTTTACATTATGAGTCATTCTTAGTAAAAAAATAATGGTTTTTTAAATTGGAATTTGTGTATATCATTATCTTACATAAAATCTCCTATAATTTGCTATTCAAACATTCATATAACAAATGTCTACTTAATCAAAGTATATAATCGTTTTTGTTTAAAGATTATATATTTTGCAAGTAAAAAAATCTGTAACAAAATATTCTTTTTTAATTTTGTTCTTGATTTATCAAAGAATTGTTGAGATGGAATATATTTATAATAAATGTGCATCCGCGAGAAATATTATAACGGGTGCTAGAAATGAACATGAACACACACACACACACACACACACACACACACACACACACACACACACACACACACACACACACACACACACACACACACACACACACACACACACACACACACACACACACACACACACACACACACACACACACACACACACACACACATTTAAAGGAATTTTTATGTACCAAATCAATTAATTTTGACATACTAGCATTTTTTCATATATGTCTATTGATTGATTGAAAGATTATTAACGTTAAAGACAATATTCTTGTGAATGTGCATAATAATTTTAATAAAAATTAACAATGTTACACTACTTCACGTTTTTTAGAGAATTTTAAATTGTCATTATACGTAATTTTTAATTTTTGAAAATTAAGTTTTCCGGAACTTAATATTTTATGTTTACAAGTGTTAGATTTCTGATTGCTATATATTTTATCATTTCATGTTATACAAGTTAGATTGTCAATGTAACATGTTATCAGGTTGAGAGTTTAATTATTTTATTTCAGCTTACAACAAATGTTTTAAATATTTCAATATAGCTAAATAATTTTATGAATTTTGGATTTATATTTATGCCATATTTATAAATAACAATTATATATTTATAACAATGCCATATTTATAAATAACAATAACAATTTATTGTTATTTAAAATTAATGCCATATTTTTAAATAACAATAAATTACATCATTTTTATGCCATACTTTTAATCAAAAAGAGATAATTGCATTTTCAAATTATAAAAATTATTCACCATGCAAACTTATCAATATACTGAGATTTTGTGATGGAGAATTCGCAATTTTTATTGAATTCAAGACTCATTCCTAATTATAGACTGAATAAGAAAGGGAAGTTTTGAAAAAAAGTTTTTCATCTCTTACTCTCAAAGAACCCCTTTCGTATACGTGTGTACTTCTGCACGAAGTATTTTTGGAAATGAATAAGACATCCATTGGACGTTCATAGGACGGAATTTTGAAATCAGCTTTTTGGAATGCATCAAAGCGTGTGAATGCTTTAAAGAAAGGAGGACAAAAGGGGTATTTTGGCGAGAGAGCGGGAAAGAATAAGAGTTGGGATATTACAGAAGTTTGCGATTTTTTTTCTTTTCTGATTTCATTTCATTTTACAATGGATCATGCATTTGCTCTCGCTTTTCTTTTGACTATTTACTATCCAGATATTGACAATATGACTGATGACATTTTTCAAAAAAGTTGATGATTGTTTTTCCGTATATGCTCGTGTGATAATCTGTATGGTAATATTAAGTTGATCCACAAAGATGGCTTTCATGATATATGGGAGATGAATGAAGTTAATAAGAATCTGCCGTTTGCCAAATAAAATATATTAACTTTGTTGTTGATACTTATGATGTTTGTACAAGCCAAGCTTTCTATGTCGTGGTATATGGGAATTTAAGTTATAGGATGCGTCTTTCGTTTAACCAGAGCACCACGAAGGTGAAAGTACGAATTTGCTCTAAGATTCTTCTGATAGATGGCGCCACCAGATCACTCAATACCTTAAGTTTGACATTGATCTGAATTTTCTCCTGACCATTACACCTATGGTAACTGCTCTGTGACTAACCAAAGGATTTTCGATTCCATAGAGTTAACGAGCACGTATATTCCATATACTCGTTGGGCCTTTAGCGGCATTGGAAATCGAATCCCGCCCCTCCAGACGAAAAGATGATACCCTAACCACTAGGCTACCATAGCCCTTTAATAACTTTAAACTACGTAACACAAGCTATTCAATAATAAAAAAATCTTTTAGTTTTGCAACACGCATTTAAATTAACAACTTAAATTTTTTTTAAGGTTATAGACAAATTAGGTAATACTTTGGAAGTTGAGGAACTTCCCAACCATTTACTTACAAAAACGAAGAAAATTTAAATTATTTTAATTAATCGAAAACCTTTAAACTATTTTTTTTTCAAATGGCGGGAACAAGAGGGTTGAACCCTATGCCACAACAAGGCCAGAGATTGCTACTCATTTGTTAATACCCAGCTGGCACCTGTGAACCAAGTCCCGGAGGTGAATAGCGTTACCCGCGCCATACCACTGCAAACCTGTTTATAGGGTGGGCCACATTCATACAACAACACAGAAGAAAGGACAGAGAAACACAGAGAAGGAAAGAAACATCCATGCCTGAACCGGGATTTGAACCCGGGACCAACAGCTTAGGAGTCAGGAACGCTAACCACTCAGCCAATCGGTCGGCATCTTTAAACTATAAAAATAGCTATTTTCAACCATGATATTTTTGTATAAAGAATAAGACCAATACAGAGTTCAATGCTCATAGAAATATTTTTATGGTACTACATTTGTAAAGTTTAAGCTCTGGTGGCCAAGAATTATATCAAGACTTCTGGACACATTTCGCCATCTTCGAAAGTTCATTTCATAGACTATAAAATGCGCTCTTCAATTCACTAAATTTGATGTAAATACAAAAATATATCTTGATAATATGTTATGGTAATGCTTAAAACTAATATAAACACTTGATTTCAAGTATTAAATCCTAAATTATTCCACCTATATTTTAAGACTTTACTACATAAGAAAAAGTCTGTGTTTTCATAGATTTAGAATCAGTACATCGGATTTAGTAAACATATAAAAAGGTCATAAATCAGATTTCTATAAGTTTTAGAAAACCAAAGTAACTTTTAAATAATCTATAAATGTAAAATAATTGTTTTTAGCACTCTCTCTTTTGACAAGGACTTCACGCGGAGTGGTGCAGTTTTAAAGTTATTTATTTGACAAGACATCCTCTTTACCCACATTTGCAGATGTTCATTTAAATATTTATCAAAATGTTTTAACTGTATACATTTGAAATGCAAAATAATTTAGTTATACCTTATTTATATTTTGAACTAAAATAAATGGTTTTCTTTTGATTCTTTTCTATTGACTTCTTTCATATTAGATATAAATAACATTTTCAATAAAATCTTGATTTTATTAAAGTTAACATTGAGCTTGAGTTATGTGAATTTATCTTTTATAATTCATTTTATTGCATTCTAAAAATATTGAACATTTTTATACTTTTTTAAAGTTAGAAAACAATATTTAAAAATTATTTATTCATAATCATGAATTAGTTTTGAATATTTTCCTAAAAATACTGAAAAATAAGCAAAATTTAAACTTTTCTTCTTAATTTTTTTTATTTCAAAGAAAGTATAAATTTTAATTCTAAAACGGTTATTTATTATGTAAGAATATCCGTTTTCTTATTTTATAAATTTAAATGAAAATTTTAAACTCACGTTTAAGAGAAAATCGAATAATATATTTACATAGAATAAAAAGTATAAAATTTTATAAGTGGAAACTCTTTTTTATATGTACGTGCTTTTTAAAAAGCCTATATGTACTTGAGAGACGAATAAAAGCCTATTAATAAGACACGTCTTAGAATGACTAAATCAGTTACAATTCAAGAAAATGGGAACAAGCTTAATTAATTTAACTGTGTTAGAGACCGTGTTATATAATTTAAAATCCACTTCAAAGTTACTAATTCGAATTGTTTAAGACTTCAGTAAAACTCAAATTCAAATTCCAAGCGTAAAAGAGTTTAAGCATAATTGTATTTGCTCGATGTTATATATACACGTTTAGCATCGATAGAAGTTATGTCTGTGCAATATTAAAACTTTCTTTTGACTGTGAATTATTCAGAAAAAATTCAACGTAAAGCTTGGCTTTAAACAACAAAAGAAAGCCACAAAATGGAGCTTTATCCATGTTATAACAATTACTCTATGTGAAATCACTATATCATATCACTCATTTCAGATTTGTTTGTTACAATTTTCCCACTATTCAGGATTCAGATGTCCTATTTAGCAGTGATAGTTGAAATCGGTTTGCATATATCCTTTATTGCTATTTATTAAATACGCATCTATCATTAAATACACGTTACAGATACATGTGGATGCGGTCATGTAACTTTCAAGAGACCTAAAAATTGCCCATTAGATTCTTGTTTTGAGATAATAGTCCAAATTTAATCATGTCACCTATGACAGCATAATTTATTAATTAACACAAATGAAAAGTATTTCTACTATATCTTTACTCGTTTATTTTATTAGATATACTATAGATTAATAACTGACCACATAAGGGGTCTCTCATATCTCAAAGACAAGAAAATCTTTGAGGTCTGCTCTAAATGTAAAACTGTGTAAGCTTCTCCTTAACACATCCTGGAATGTTTGAACTCTCCAGAGAGAACATTTACTCATCCCCCCCTTTTGGTCCTCAATTTCCTCAGGGTCAATAATCTGATGGACCTTGTCTGACTTCACTAGACATTTGGAGGATAAGAAAGAACAAAGCAACAGATTTTGGATAACAGTTACCAATGTTCACTATTTGACATTTAATTACCCATGACTACATGCGAATATTTTTCTGCTTTTTTAAGCATATAGGAATGATAGTGTAAAACTCACAATTTTTTATATGATGTTAAACAAAAAAAGTACTCTTACCTTTTTTTAAAGGATAAATTACGTGTATTTACCCAAGTTCATAACAAAGTTACCATAAAAAGATTTTAAGAATCAATTGGAATCTGTACATGAGATTTACTTATGTGTATTCTCCAAAATAATATTGCACCTGCAATAATATGAATTTATTTGATTTAAAATGTTATTTAAATTTTACCAATATCAAATAATTTTTTTTTCAATTAGTGTGAAATGTCACAAATAATTTGGAAAAAAGGATTCGTAGCAGATAATTATAAAGGATTATTTAGGTAAGGAACTGTTTAATTAAGGACCCAGTTTAATAATTGTTTTAGGATACTTAATGTTAGTTAATTATACATATTAAGACAAACAATAAGCCTTTCTTTTCAAAAATCGTTTCCCTTCTTTTCTTACACTGCTTCGTTTAGACATTAATGAGCAAGGATAATGTACTTTTTACCATATGACACTTTCGAGAGCTTTTCACATTTTAAGCTAGTTATAAAAATGTAATATCCAACTTAAATATTGAATTAGTTCATTTTAATTTTAAAATTTAGTTATTATGGTGTTAAATTTTTTAACTTTATTTAACAACAAATTATTAGGTAAAGTCATAAATAACTTAATTTTTTTTTATCAGAAATTTATTTTACTTTCATTGAGTTGTTGCTGTTGGCTTATCCTCTTTAAAGATCAGACATTTGTCAAATCAACTCCATTAAATTGTTGACAGTTTGAAAGTCAATGACTTGCAGGGGATCTGAGAATAAATCTTCCCGGGAAAGTCCGACGCAATCCAGAATATGTTTCGGTGAGGCTGGTTGGTCACAGCATTTTTTTAAGTGGGATAAATTTTTGTACCACGTTTAAACGATTAACATTTTAGATGTTCACCTGAGAATCTGGCCAAGACAGCTTGAGATTTTCGGTCACATTTTATTTCCAGAAGAGTTAAAGATGTTCTAGAGTACCATTGGTGTGTTGGTGGAATTTGCCAGATTGAATGAGGTCTAGATTTTTCATTAGAGTAATGTTCCTGATGTGTAAATGATGAACTAGTGGGCGTATCTTCCTCACTGCCCTCTTTGGCCAGTCGATCTGCGGTCTCACTGCCACTAATATTTACATGGGAGGGAATCCATTGGAGATGTACATCATGGTCTTAGGAGATCATTTTCAATTTCAGAAGACTAGATAAAC
Source organism: Latrodectus hesperus (assembly GCA_037975125.1). Classification (NCBI taxonomy): domain Eukaryota; kingdom Metazoa; phylum Arthropoda; class Arachnida; order Araneae; family Theridiidae; genus Latrodectus; species Latrodectus hesperus. Next base: position 17,606,227 of record JAJQOW010000014.1, read on the forward strand.
TTGTTTCATTCTGTATAGAGGACCAGTCACTGAGATTTTGCAGTGCACTGCGGTTCTCCGACAAAATCCAAACTTCTCCAAAATCACAGTTGCTGGAAATGATAGCAGCAAGTTTTCATTAAGTAATATAGTTTGATTAATTTATTTTCCTGTCTCTTCATGAATATGTATGATATTCTTCTATCTTTTTAGAAGAATTTCCCTTTAATTCTTGTATTAAAGTTCTTTCGAATTAGGAGATAATTTCAACAGTCTGACTGACTTGTTTCTTAGAAATGAAAAAAAAAGAATTATTGAATAAAGATAAAATGAAAGTTGTCATAAATAATCCTTATATTTATCATTTGTTATAAACATGACTAAAAGAGGATCATTTTTAATCGTGATGGCTTATGGTGACTGACATGCAATTTTCTTTAGTTCGTTCATTAGATTGTTAGCAATCTAAACTTCTTGTCAGCTATCTATATTTCTGGAAATTAGTTGTTTGTGAAATATCTGATATTCCCATTGCAATTTTTGTTGATTAATCTGGATTTTGCTGCAATTTTGCTCTCAAGCTATTGACAAGACTGAAAGAACATTTCCTCCAAGGTTCTTTTTTAAAGTCATATCTCCAAAATTAATCTGTCTTATCAATTTTACTGTTAAATTATTTAGAAGATGTGTGTTCACAATATATACTGCATATCTTTTCTTAGCAGTCGCTTTAGCATTATTGCTTTGCTTAAATTCCCAAAGAATCACACGAAGAATACAAAATTTTTGACTTACCATATTTGAGGTTGTAAGGGACAATACATCTAAACAATACAAAATAACTGTCAATATTATCGAATTCTTTACTACATAATGAAAGTAAGAAATTACGCATTTCAGTAATCCCTCATGATCGTCATCAGTAATCTCACAAACTAGATTCTAGTTACTGTATCGGAAGTTATTTATGACTGGATACACAGCAATTAAGGCTGCCTAAATTTTTCTTTGTTTGATTTTCATAATAAATCGTTAATGTAGCTTTATTTAAGCATATCATAACCTAACCTTATAATATGACCTGTTGGTAACAACTGCTCGTGCCAAGAGATGGCGCCACTACACAAGTGAGTATTTTTATGGATTAGAATTTTCATAGAAGAGAATACTCTCTACGTTCATGATGGCTACACATTTTTCAGAATACCCAGATCTGTTTTGATATCAACAAGGCATCCAATTTTTCTTGAATTTTTGAATTTAAATTTATTTTAAGTTATTACTATTGTATAATTTATATATACATTAAGAGAAAATTAGAAATAATTCTATGTTGAAAAAAAACCGGTGCAATAAACAATTTTCATCGTGAAAGTGAGAACCGAAAGAATATATTTATTACGTAGCTATTTAAAGTGAAAAACACTTTGTATGCATTTTTTTGGGTTAGTTTAATTCAATTTTAAAATAAATTCATTTTAGCAGTTTCTCAGAATTTATACAACAATTAATGCACGAATTTTTGAATATAATCACTATTTCTCTATTTAATCATAAGTTGTAAATATTATATTATATTAGTTGTAAATGAAACTAGCATATTTAATTCAATATTATAAGTAAAATATTATTCTTATAACATTTGTAACTGCATATATTTACTTTCTTAATGTTTTATTTATTTTTTTGTATTGTAATTTTTATGTAGATGTAATGATGTAGTACTCTCTTAAAACAGCATTCATTTATTTTGAGGAAAATACGAAATAGAATCCTGTTAATCCATAACGTAAACTGCAATTATGAAAGAACCAGATTAAATGAAAATTTTATTACGAACTATATTTCAAATTTGTACATTTGTAAAACTTTTATTCATTTGACAGTTGAAAACAAGATTTTTGAAACAAATACTACTTAAAAATATTGTATTGTAAATAAATATTGCATTAATTGATTTTACAAGAAAAAAATGATTTCTAGAAATTCATGATGATTCTAGAAATTCAAAATGACAAAGGTGATTTCGAAAGTATGGAACTTTCCATTTAGTTTTAACAACTTAATGTAAGAAATTACCAGCTTTTATAAGCAGATCAAAATGGAGATTGAATTGCTTAGAATAGATAGAGAAAAGAGCTTATATCTTATTCATGGCACGCCAATGAGTGTCAGCTTTTATTGATTGTAATATTATCATCAATAAGGCCAAACACCAGAATAAATGGAGTCATTCATTATTCTCAGAAGCATAAAATGTGAATGAATTCCAAAGTTTTTGACACCTTTCAGTTACAGAAGAAATGACAGAGTTTATATTTGACATCTCTCCTGTATATATATATATATATATATATATATATATATATATGTATATAGTGTATATGTACAATTCCTGTTTTCATCTGGAATCAATATAATCAATGAGACAAAACAAAATAATGCATTGACATTCTTTCATGCCATTAAAGATTGAAAACTTGGGCGTATGTTGTTATTATTGACCGAAATAACTATTTTGGCGACTAAAATGCATTAAAAAAAGATAAACTTCCCAATATGACAATCCATTCGAAGAAATGAGTGACTTGATATGACCCATCGAGAAGGGCAGGTGTTGGCAGGAATCAAATATTGATTGATATCTGGGGCCTCTGATGAGCAATGACCACGCCCACTCAAAGTGATTGTGCCAGATGGTCGAACATAAAAAGACCTACAACGTACCTTTTCTATAGTGCAAGGCGTGATTTTAGCGTCCACTTTCATAGCTTTCGTCATCTGGGCGTTTATTGAAGATGACTTTTGGACTGAAAGCGCCAACAAAATTTATAATAACAAAAAGTGGAACTTTCAATTATACTTGGTCCATGGTGACGCGAAATTAAAATTTAATCATTTTAAAATATTAAAAAATATATATATAAAGAAATAAATGATTTCTATAAAATATTAAATAATTTTATCGATAATTTGTTTTCTTAAGAAATTCATTTTAATAAAAAAAATTGCTTTTTGTATGATTGTGTTATTTTGTTAAAGATATTTATATAAAAATTATTATGACGTAGAAATTTGAAGTCTCGTAAATTACAAAAGTATTACATTTATCTAATAAAATCTCTAGATTAAAAAAAAAGCAAGAAATTAAAAATAACGAGGAAGAAGTGTTCAGTCTAGTTTTTATAATTGTATATAAGATTTCATAAACAACATAAGTTGCATACTATTAATTATTCCAAAGACGATTGTATATTACGAATTTGTTCAATTTATTCGTAATATTGTGGCCATATGTATGTTGTAATTAATTAATATGAAAAAAGTTCTAAAACATATTTCGACATTGTTTGATTTAATGCGACAAAAGCAGTGTAAAAAAAAGAGAGAGAAAGAAATAAGTTAAATGTAAGGAACCAATGAGGATAATATCAACCCAAATGAAATTAATAAAATTCTTGTCTTATGTTAAGGAATTATTAAAATGAGGCTTTATTGAGTAAAAAAGATGCAACCCTTAATAAATACGTGAAAAGTTACAATATTGTCATAAATTACGTAAAATGTGTAATAAAACCAAACTTTATATTGTTAAAAAGTTCTTATACTAGAGTTTTAGTACTTTATAAATGCCTGCAAATTAATTTACATTTTATTTTCTCTGCGTAGGTTTGTTATTGCAAGTTATTTGCATGTAATTTTTATTTAGATTCAATTGGAATTCAATGGGGATATATTTTATTTATCATCGTATTGTAAGTAAAATTTAATGACTAAAAGTTATAAAAAAGGAATTTAAATAATATTTTTTTAAATATCTTTGGATTACAGGAAATAGATATATTTTCTATAACATGCATTAAAAATCATAATATGATAATTTAAATTCAATCTATAATTGATGAAAATATTTGGGTTTTAAAAAGTTTAATATTCATCGTAATTACTGACATACATGTTTTTTTCTATCACTATGAAAATTACTATAAAAAATTAAAATTACTAAAAAATTTTTTTAAAAATACTATAAAAATAATTGTTTTTTTCAAACAAATTCTATTACTCATAGAGATTATAAAATTTATGCAGATTTTGCTCAATTACAATCACACAGACAATTTTTGGAATTAGCTATCCCAGCTTTTACATTAAATTACTTTCAAATTATTTTTTTAATTATTCTTTTGCTTGATTTGTAGTCTTTAAATATTTAATGAATCTTAAAATATATTTCTGGTCGTTTATCACCAAGAGAATTTAATAATTATGTTTAAAAAATCATCATTAACTTTTTCTCTTTTTTCATATTTTCTCATAAACATTATCGTGTATTTATTTATAGCGAACATGCCATCCTGTCTTCTATAATTCTCATTTCTCTGGTAGGGCTTTTGAGTGATAAAATTCAGTTCTTCAGCTAAGATTAGAAAATTACCGTTGCCATAGATACCTTTTTCTTTGTGCGTGCTAGATTGCACGCTTTAAAGCGGCCTTCATCAGTCTAGTTCAAGGTTGGTAGTGAAGCGATTGTTTACAGCTCTTCTCTTTCTCTCACTTCATTATTGTGACGCTCTAGACATCGTCCATATTAATTTAGCTCTGTGTTTAAATATTCATCGAGCTCGTTAGAACAGCTGCAAAAGATAATATCATTTGACTCTATGATAACCTATTATTCATTCTTAAGTAAACTATGCAATTAATTAAGAGCTCAAGTTTTCCTTGATAAAAGAGGCACTGTCTTTTCAAATATAGTTTATGGGGTTGAGTAAATTAGTTAATAAGAGTTATGTTCTTAAATTTTTTTAATGTCTGTCTTGTTTTTCGAATGAAAATGTCTTCAATTTTTATTTAAAAATAGGCTTGAAAACCAAGGAATTTAAACTAGGATCGAGCTCTTACTATTCCTTCAGAAAAAATAATTCCTATAACTTTGATGCGATAAACAAGTTTTTTTTTATTTTTGTTCCTTATTTTAATTTTCAAATTTTGTTACAACATAATAATAAAAAAATATTCAAACTAAAATCTGAAATTATTTTAATCCAAATTAAAATTGAGTTATTTTTTAGGTGTATGGGAATTGAATTGATTATAACTTTAACTTTAAATAATGTGAACAATTAATATTTTATTTATTTTATGGTGTTGTTATATAAGGACCTAAAATGATTGGTACAATTCATATGGATTTAGAGAAAAATCATTATTTGAGAGACACTTAATGAAAATAAAGTAGATTTATCTCTCATTCTATTATTTTGAAACCTTATAAAAAACCGAATCACAGATTTACTTTGTATATATTTTAGAAAAAAGGAATTAAGAAAAAACTTAATTTATCTTTATCAAATAATATGAAAAGATGTTAAATAGCCTTATCAAAAATTATTGTTTTGATAAAGAGTTTCTTAATAATATGAACGAAAGATTTTTAGGGACTAAATACAACAGCATTATATTCAGGGTGACTAAATGCATTAGATATCTTCAATATAAAGCAACTGAAGGATGATGTGTGACACAGTCCTGTGAATCAGATCTTTCCGTTCCCATTCTACAGGAAATGAATACTCTGTGCTGGTGATGAATCGGGACAATAAGAGATCGATTTGTCTGTAGATGGAGTCAGTCTTTATGCTCTTCTTATCATCTTCAGTTCGAATTGAGAAAAGATGTTATGAAATACACTCGAAAAGTAAAACGTTTCTGTCAGCGGTTTTTACAGATTCTTCTAGTTATTTCAACATGAAAGTTCATGAACCAATTTTTGCAATAATATGAACCGATGCAAAGATATAATTTACCACTAAAGTGAGCATTATCAAACCACGGATATATCAATATTATGAATTTGTTAAGCTAAGTGTTTTCAAATAGCAGGAGCAATATTTCAATAACGATCTTGCGTATTGTTAGCTCATTTTTCAATAGCTATATAGATCATGTTTAAATTTTGTTGTATATGACATTCAAATTGATCAGAGAAGGATTGTCAAAAATCTGTCTCAAAAATCTGTGGACTTGATTCTCTATGGTTTTAACTACATGATATGAAAAAGAGTATGCCAACTCTAAAACATTAACCACATTATTGGTTTAGAAATTTAATGTAGATAAACTATTTATCACTGATTTATAATGTTTTAAAATGAATGCAAATAAGTTTGGGCAACCATATGTAAAATATTTAAATATGCAAATGCAAATAATATGTTAATATTATTTATTTAAATCTATTTTGAGTGGTAACTTGAATTTTACTCATTTTGGAAGTGAAGATAACAATAACAATTTCGAAGTCGAGTATTCTTTCATGTTTTGTTTGTTGAATTTAGATATTACAAAACAGTGTTGCATTTTTAGGTGACGGATTTAGTATTTTGCTTTAAAATTTATATAAATATCTTTTCCCTAAATTTTCTTATTATTTAGAAAAAACTTCAGAAACTAAAAAGGAAGTTTTTTTTTATAAATATAGAAAAGGATTATATATTTAACAAGTGCGCTTCATTTTTATACTTAGGGATTTATTAGATCTATAGGATTGAACTTTATTGCTATGATCATTATGCTTGTACATCGTAAAAAGCCATATGTAAACAATCACGCTTTTTTTATAAACGCATTTGCACATTAAAACAATCGTATTATATTTTTTTAAAATCATCTTAAGACATAAGAACGAATGTTAAGTTTTTGACAATAGTTGCATTACATACATAGTTCTTTACAATATGCAAATCAGTGTTTGAGAAATAAGCTTGTATGCGATTTAGAGAAATGTTCATTAATCTTTCCCTTTATCCTCTGTTTTTTATAATTTCTTAAAATATTTCAAAAATTTTATTTGTGAAATACTTTCTACTGCAATATAATAGTAATTTCTTAAATTTCTTTTTTTTAAATATAATTTATCTAATACGAATACGATTGTCTAATAATAAAAATTGAAAATCAGTGTTTTCTCATAAATTAATTAATAAAAATTAAATGCTTTTTTTTCGTAAGAAAAAAAAAATTTAAAAATATATCTCTGATATTAAGTTAAATAATTATGGCGCAGTAAGCCAAGACAGTATCATTTATTTTTTATGCTGCGTAATTGTTTCGCAGAATCAGGTTTGCGTAAATGTTGAGCAATTATTCAAATTTCATTGTTAAAAACCTTTTGTGAATTTTGTTAATGGATAGACTAACATATATACTCCCCTTAAAAGAACGTTGCTTCCTTTTTTTAGAAGTTTATTTAGTTGGGATGATTCAGCGGTCTTTATGTTCTGAGCAGTACCAGCGTAAAGGAAAGAATTTATACAAATTGGATTAATCGTACAATCTATTTTAACGCCATAATAGGAGCTACATTCCCAACATTTAGTAAGACACAATTTTTCAACCCTGGCGTCTACTCACAGTTTGCTATCAATTTCTAATCCTTTGTTTCAAGTAAGGGGGAGGGAATAATTCTTTTGTTAGAACCGAGTCGGAAGAAGAAATAGCAGACGATTCGGTGGTTCCAGAGACAGTCAGCGTCGCGCATCGGCGGTTTCGGGAACTAAATCTTCCCGGTTTTCTTTTCAGAGCATTTAATGGAGCGAAGGAGATTCTCTGAGCCTTAACTGCTTCTAATTCGCAAGAACACTGTCAGATAATTCTTCATTTATTAAAATCCTTTTGTTAAAAGTTGACATAGAGGCGTATGTCTAGGAGCGAAATGATAAAACGTTGCTTTAAAGAAAATGTCAAAATATTTATTCACTTAAAGTAAGAGACATGTTTTAGTCACATTGCGCCAAAAATGATAAATGATTTATTAGCTATTATGAATCATTTATACAGAAATAAATAATCAAACTTTTAAGGATATCTTTGATATATATATATATATATATATATATATATATATATATATATATATATATATATATATATATATATATATATATATATATATATATATATATATATATATATATATATATATATATATATATATATATATATATATCTTCTTCTTCTTCTTAGAGTTGGGTTTGTATGTCATTGGGCACCTCTGCTTTTATCAGCATTTTTGTACCATTAACTCCAAACCCAATGTTTCCTAGTTCCAGTTGCTCGGGTCACCCACTTTATTAATAAAGTCCGATAACCCTTTAATGGAGTCTAGGTGTAACTCTCTAGTATGGATGATGCCTAAAGAAGTTAATCTAGGGAGGGCAAGGGGCTCGCATTCGTGAATGATATGCTCTGCCGTTTCCTCTTGCGTATGACATTTCCAGCAGATAAGGTCTTGCTGAAACAGTCCCATCTAGTCAGAAAGTCAGTCATGCTAGCGATAGCTTCCTGACTTTCACCAGAAGAAGATGGTTTGGAGGTCATTTCTATCTCAAGTGAAGGATTCATTGCTGCCCCTTTACTAGATTACCTCTGAGTTCCCTTGTCTTTTTCAGCAAGGTATACTTCAGGGGCTTCACCTGCAAATGCAGAAAGGTTTGTTATTTCTTGTGTCTTTTCAGCCACAAAATAACAATTTATAAGCTCAGGTAATATAAGTCCACCCAACATTGCTATATATATATATATATATATATATATATACATACATAGATATATATATATATATATATATATATATATATATATATATATATATATATATATATATATATATATATATATATACAACTATCCTAGCAAGATCTAATTTATAATGATGTAATTATGTTCTAAACTTCTTAATAAGTTATATATCTAAAAAAACATGGTAGTGTATTTATAGGTTGTATCTCGAAAGAGTAACCCGCCGACAATGAGAAAAGCCAAATCTCTCTCGCAATTTATTTGTTTTAACGACTTTAATTAAGTGATAAATATTCTTCCCCTCTTCCATTAAATAAAAAAACATTTACCAGCCCGCACTTACAATATTGCTTGTTTGGTGAAAGAAAATATGTATCTGGAATTTCGGAATTAATGTGTTTTTATTTCATGTCTTTTCGTTTTGTTTGATTAAAGAGTGTATACATGGAGAAAAATTCTTAAACTACAAGTCTCAGAAATAAATATCATCTTCTACGGATTGTGTTCTGGTGACTACCAAAATTAAACAGTCAGCGAAACCAAATAAAGTTTTCCTTTGTGGATTTTGAATGCACTTTATCAAAAGAAATTAATGAGTCTTTGAAATTTTAACAGAATAAACTACATTCTCTCCAAATGGTCACATTAATTTAATCGTGAAATAAATGAATAAAGTTGAATGAATAACCAACTACATAAAATGAATACTCTGACAAAAAAGATTAAATGTAAACAATACATAAAATCATTAAACTTTTGTAGAATACTCAAGAATAAAATTGCTTGCTTAGTTTATAGTTTAGTCCAATAGAGACTTAAGATTTTCGATTTAAAAATTTTGAATTTAATTCTCACCTCAGATATGGATGTTTATTGGATTTCAGAATAAATTTTGAACTTTAATTTCTATTGATGTTGCCATCATGTACAAATAAATGACTGTAGATCGACATATAAGCCAATCAATTAATTTAGTCATGTGGAAGGATGCTATACACATGGCTTAACTTTAACAAATTCAAAATTGTTTTTCCAAATTCTTAAATTTGTTTTAATATTTGTGTTAATGTATCATGTCTTGATTACTAACAATATTTTAATACAAATAATTTTTATATCATTATTTCATCTCATTTTAATGTTGATATTGATTTTTAATGGTTGATATTTTGATAAATTGACAAAATTGATTAAGATTTTTAGATAAAAACATTCAAGCAATCTTTTATCATTGATACAAAAGATTGAAAATTTCCAATAAGACTCATTGATTTAAATTTTAATTATATAATTTTTTTATTACCTAGATTCATGTATTTCAGTAACCATCAAAGTTTTCCAAAACTCTAATTTATTTATTTTCTTAAGGGATTTTTTGCTGGTATTTTTCTTTTTCATCACATTCATAGAATAAGTGTAAAACTTATCAAAAAGATGGAATGAAAAAATATCACTTTTTATGGATAATTTATGTTTAATTGTTTAATAGATTTCATCAATTTTTAAGTGAATGCAAAGTAAGAACTAACTTTAAACTTAACTTCTTACTTTGTGAAGAATGCAAAGTAAGGAAATAAAGCACTCTTAATTCTTAATAATAAATTTGTAATTAATTGAACTATTTTTAAATAATGTATATAGATATTTATTTTTAGACATACATAGTAAGATAAAAAATAGATTTTAGGTGGTTGTTGTTTAATTTAAATTTTTAATACCAATTATTCGTTTGTTGGATTCTTGTCGAAACAAAAATGAAATTTGTTTTGAAGATTATCCGCTTAAAATTATATCAACAAAATAAAATCTTAAAATACCTTCAAATAAGACTAGAATTTTTTAATTTCTTTAAGTAAAATTAATAAAAATGCAAAAAATTATCTAAAAATTACTTTAGAAAATTTTTATATTATTAAAAAATTGTAGCATTAAAAACATACATGTTGTTAATTTAGGGGAAGGGTTTTAATAAAATGCAAGGTTTATTAACTAAATATAAAATTTATTTTACATGCGTTAAAGAATTTAATATGAACGATTATTCGAAAACTGAAAACTTTTAATTTAATTTATTTGAGATGATAATTGTTAATGCAATTTGTTCGATTCTATCATTTTGTTTAGGAGAAATAGGCAACTGCAAAACCATCAAAAGAAGAAAGAGAAAAAGATTTGAGGTTCAGACTTTTATAAAATTTAACCATCAAAAAGCAATGTCAAAAATAATCATAAATTTTGGAGAGCATGGCAAACTTTAAATATTGGAAGATAAATTTAGTTAAAATTTCTACTAATATATTTTCTTCTGAAAGTTTAAGCGAAATACCTCACAAATTTTCTTTACTTAGCCTTTTTTATTTAATTATTTAAACTTAGCCTATAGAGAAATGTTTGCTATATCATTACGTAACATACCTTAATTGATAGAAATAAACCTGGAAGAAGTAACAATTTTATTTATTTTTTTCGCATTTTTATACATTAAAAATATATAAAAGGAGAAATATTTATAGGAAATATTTTTCAGTATATATGCTTGGAAAATGTTTTTGAAATGACTCTATATTTTGTAGACTGATAATTAAATGAAGAAGTATTTAAAAACTTTGTGATTATAGAAAAGCAACTCGAACTGAAATTTCAGGGGAAGAAAACTTAATTGTTAGAATTAGCTAAAAGTACTTTACACAGGATTCATATATAATTTCACAAACACCAATTAAAACAAGAAATAGTATTCATAATAGTTGATATTTATTTAATAAAATAAATAAATGAAACTATATTTAAATATAATTATCTAAATTAGAGGAAGTTTTTTTTTGGATTCTTTAACAAATATTTAGATATTTATATACATATTTATAAATTATATAAATCTTTTTGAAACCAATTATAAATAATTGTCTTAGAGTAAAAATGTAGAATAAATATTTTGGTTTGAATGTATTCTTGAAATCCTTCAAGGGTTTTCTTTTTAATTGAAAAGTTAAATATTTAAGAGTTAGATTTTGCTCTAGATGAGACATTTAAAATAAAAGGAATTATTAAATAATAATTCATTTCATTTTAAATTTGTCATTCCTATTTTCTTAAGTCTATTGATTATATTTTATATTTTTTATAATTTCACAAAAGTATTAATTTATAGATTTATACTATATCTTCTTAATTCGATATAAAATAAAAATACACTCATTAAACTTAATTTAAACTTTAAAGAATATATATATATATATATATATATATATATATATATATATATATATATATATATATATATATATATATATATATATATATATATATATATATATATATATATATATATATATATATATATATATATATATATATATATATATATATATTTATATATATATATATATATATATATATATATATATATATATATATATATATATATATATATATATATATATATATATATATATATATATACGTATCATGGTATACATTATTTTTTCCAAGAAACTTTATTCTATTAAATTTCATCACTAACTTATCAAAACGTATCAAACCGTATTATTTAGCACTATATGCATTATCATAGAGGTTTCGTTATTTACATGACCTCCAATAATACTGATTATTGAATATAAAGACAGATTCCAACTGAATGGTTAATGAATCCAAATCATAAATATTAAGAACATTTTGAAGTATTTTTAATGTATTATAACATTTGCATATTTTTCACGTACTTTGATGATGATTTTACTTAAAAACTGAATCCATTTCTTATTTACTAGATAACTAAAATAGCCTCATAATGATTGAGAATATTAGGTTTAGATCTCTCACTTTTCTTTGATGAAATATCTAATCAAGTATTAAACCACTCGTTCGTAAATCTACCTTTCCCCACTATATTTAAAATAATATTAAATATTAAGTACCAGTTTGTGTGTGTGCACTTTCATAAATAATCTGTGAATCACTCTTATTTAAATAAAACCATTTTTAATATAAATAACATTTTGCCATTTGTTTGTTTAGTTTTTTGATTTTAAACTCTTCAAAGCAGTATTTCTTTGAATCAATTTAAAAATGAATTGTAAGCTGTATCGTATTCTTTCAAATGATTATGTATATAAATAAGGCAACGTTGTAGAAGAAATTTAGAAAAAAATTTGTTTCTTGTTTCTTATAAAATATGTTGAATATTGTTTATCATATTAAATTTGCCATTTGGCATATAGACCAATACACAATTTTTACAGTTTTGTTGCCTTCTAAGGTAGAGCTATTGATTCAAATTGTAGTTACATACATACATTTCAAAGAAGCTATTTTGTATATGTTGAATGATACACATTCTCTCTCAGAGATATATTTTATATTATGATTAAAATTTATTTAAATACCAATTATATAATAACTGTTTCGTAGAAAAATACATTTTCTGAGGGTTATGTTATTGACTAATGTTAGTTCCTATTACTCAAAATTTTTAAGCAAGAAGTAAAAAATTGCAGCTAGAAAGTTTATTTGGAAGGTTATTCTAAATTTAATTAACTGCAAACTACTGCCAAAAGTGATGTTGCAAAGTTTATGTGGTATTTTTTTTAAATTTAAAAATAAATAATTTTGGTTGTTGATCAAACGATTTGAGCAGTTATATAGGTATGCTATGTCTACAAATACCTCTAATAACGATAGTATAGATATAATAGAAACAACAAATACTGTGCATACGTGAACAATTAAAAATAGTTTTGTTTTTATGCTAAAAATAAAACTCGTGTATCCTTAAAATATAAAAATATTATTTTTGATACGTTAAAGGAAATAGACATTTTTTGAAATTTCGGAAAGTACAGCATTTTTTGAATTCGGTCGAATAGGATAGAGTTTCCAATTATATTTTTAATTCCAGTTGAAAACTGCAGCAAATAAAAGTCTACAAATTGCGAAATTAAGAAAACTCTTTTTTATAAGAAAGCTTAACCAATTTAGATTTATTTTGCAACTAAAAAACATCTTTTTTAAAAATACTTTTTTGTTATACTAAGCAAATTAAATGGTACCAAAACATCAGCAAGCCAAATATATAAGTAATTTGTACTATATTTAATATTATAAAAATTTATATCAGTCATAATATTTTTAGAAAAATTAATTCCCTGCAGATTAATTCATAGCCATTTTTACGCATTTGTGAATAGATTAATAAGATTTTTTTTATAAATGCTCCTTGAATTAATGAACAAACACTTTTGCAAGAAAAATACCAGTTTGTTTACTTTCATCAGAGTTGAAGGGATTAGATAAAGTATAAGATAATATTTTAAATTAAAAATCATAAATGGGAATTTATTTTCAATGTCATCTAGAAAAAAAAAAGTAACATTTATGTAGGAATGAAATCAATTTTGTCATTACCATTAATCAATACTAATATCTTTATTCTCTAGAGAAATGAGATTTTTTTCTATAACAATATTTTACAAAAATAATATCTTACATTTTTGAGGCAATTTATAATGCATTGAAGAAATAAGATTTACAATAAGCCATAATGACATCATAAATACTAAAAATATATTGAAAATGAAAATAAAAGAATATGTTAGCAAAGAAATGATTATTTCCACTTTAATTTCGCTATGATCTTGAAAAAAAAAGCTAGTCTAATATTATGTGATGAGAAAAAGAACTTTAAGTCAGAAAATTCAATATTTCATAATCTCATCTTTTTAAGAAATATGAAAATCTTTCGTTTCACTTGGTGAAGTATTAAGAAATTTATACTGAATGTACCAATTGGATAGATAAATCCTTCAAAAATTTAAATTTTTCATTTTTATAAAAATGTATTTATAAATTTCAATAAATTTTAGAAGACATCATAATTTTAAATATTTTTAAAATTAAAATCATATTTTCGCGATTACGCGTCAGAGGAAAAGAAATATTGACACAATAAGAATAGTATTGGACACTATATATTATATATATATATATATATATATATATATATATATATATATATATATATATATATATATATATATATATATATATATATATATATATATATACATACATATATAATGAAAGGTTATTTCTATGAGTTGTTATTTAATATTATCTGTACTATTATTTGTAATTTATTAATAGTTTTTTAATTATTTTGTAAATTAATATTTTATTAATATTTAATATTTATTATAATAATATTATATTAATAGATACACAAACATACATATATATATTTAATAATTTTAATTTTAATGAAATGTTATTTGTATTTCAATGAGTTGTTATTTAATATTATTCTATACTATTATTAGTAATTTATTAATGGTTTTTTTAATTATTTTGAAAATTAATATTTTACCACATATTTATTGTACTTAACAAAAATCAAAACTTGAAAAATTTAAATACACTGTTAGCGAAGTATGCCAATTATTTAAGAATTAAAAAGTATTTTGACGTATATAGCATGAGGTCCTTCGTACGACATAATAACAGTTATGCAAATAAATAAATGCTTCAAAAATGCGGTACAGTTTTCCTAGCTTTATACCTATGACTGTATCTCAGGAAACTGTCAATAAGAAATGTCTTGTGCCACACGATGTTAATTAAAAATGCAAAATAAATGACCAATTAAATTTTTAGTTGCAAAACTTTGATCTTATTTAAAATAAGTTAAACTCGTAAAAAGATTCTTTTATTTAGAGATTCTTTAAAAAATGAAATCAAACCTTCCTTTTTTAATAACAGTAGACTCAAGTTTGTAGCTTGTTTTATAAAAATCAGACTGTAAAAGAAATAAAATTTAAAATTTAAGACTATTATCATTTTAGATTTTGAATTAGGCTTATTTAATATTTCTTTCACTGAAGTCAAAATTCCGAGAACCCCATAGCTTATTAATGTACTTTTTCCACTTTTTTTAATTTCCAGAGAATCGAAAATCAAACTGAAAAACAACATTTTGCCACTTGTTTTTTCTGAAAGTGTTGTGGTAAAGTATTAAAAATAATTATATTGCAGAAGAAAATGAAATTTTTTTCAATAACATCTTCCTTCAAAGAACATCTTCTAAAAAATCAAGAAACACTAATCTTGACAACCAAATCAAATGAATTATTTTTATGAGATATTTTACTTTTACTTTTTATTTTTCTATTCAAAAATGATAATTTTGAAAAAAAGGGGGGACGCATTCGGAATTCTTAATTTGATTTCGACTACTTTTCTGAATCAAGCAGGGATTTGATAAAAGGTTTGAAAGATGTAATTTTATCGGATTAAGGGGGTTTTACACCCTGCTCTTTTTCATTTGAAATTTTCAGAAGTGGGAAAAGTTAAAAGAAGAAATAACTTACTATAATCTTAAGCATCATTATGAGTCGTAGATTAAATAATATCCGAGAGTCGGAGGGGTGGAAGATTATTTAGCATTTGTCTAGATAAAGACCATGAAATTGTAGCTCCCTCTGTCGTCTAAAGAGGAAATCTAGACCATTATGGAATGTCAGAGAATAATAATTTCTGTGTAATTGATTACCCTATAAGAAGAAAAAATGATATAGGAATGACTAAAATCATTCAAGAAATTAAATTATGCTTTTATCGATACTTTTATGACATCTTTAAAGGAATGATTTTTGTGTTAATGAATTATTATTTCTATTGTTCATAGTTAATTTAGTTTTTGATTAATTATTCATGAATTAAAGAGATATTTTATGATTATGAGTCTTTTCTGTTACATTAAAAATTTATCGTGAATTGGTAGTTTAAAATAATATTAAAGATTTATTACAAGTAAATTATTTAACTTATTTTTACTAATATAATTTATATAACTCAGACGAGAATAATCTCTGTTATTTGATTTACGGTTTATTAATACCATTCATTATTTTAAAGGATTAAAATTAGTAAAGTTGATTATAAAATAAAATTTGTTGAGAAAATGATTAAAAAAAGTGTTTTGAAATATTATTATTGTCAATTTACCATTATTTCATACTTATTATTTTTTTAAATAAGTAATTTACTAAGGTAATATGAATTAGTGAAAACATGCTTTAAAATATTCATTGTTATTCTACGGAATATAAATTGTTTTTATTTTTACTAAATTGCTTAAAATAACATTTACAATTTATATAAACAAAGGTAATATAGTTTTTTTTAAAAAAATTAATAGCATATTTTTATGTTTATAAATTGAAAATTCTTGTTTTCATTGTGAAAATTCAAATTGATAAAAATGTGATAAACGAAACACAATATCGTTTTAAGAAATGTTGTCAAACTAACATTTCAAAAAACTAAATTTAAAATTCAAAACTTTTTTTTAGCTTTTAACAACAATTTACTTTTTAGATGCTTTTAATTTTCTTCTTAGTAGAATAGGTTCCATTTATCAATCACATCAGTACATTGTTAAAAGGCGATATATATGACAAATAATCGGAAATAATTTTGATTAGAGTTGCATAAATAAATAGTATATATTTAATCTCATATTATCAATATTTTCTTACAAATGATTGGCAGTAAATAGCAAATGCTTAATTTATTAATGATAAATTATTTTGATTATAACAATATAAAAATTTCTTTGATAATAAGCAATTAGCGAATTTTTTAAAGAATTTTTTAGCATGTTATTATTGATGAAAGTTATTGACAATAAATGATTTCGAATAAGAAATTATCAATAATAAAGATTAATCAATAATAAATTATATATGCATTTTAATGTTATTATTTTTAGAGAATTTTTAAAAGTAAGCTTAATTTAATATATTTTTTTTAAAAAAATTAAAATACGATGATTTAATACTTTTGTTGCGATTTTCATTTTATTGTAATTAAGAATTTGATTCTTTAAGATAGAAACAAAATTAGCTAAGTATTAGTATAATATAATGCGCAATGAATAACAAATTAATGAAGCAAACAAAATAAAAAAAGAAGAAAGATACGTGTTCAGTAAATTAAATTTTGTGGAAACAATATATGTCTCTTGTTTGAAACAAAAAGAAAATAAGAAATAAAAATAAATCTATCAAGTTTAAAGGAGAATTTCAATTACGATTATTAAAAAACTAATCTAAATCCATCGGTTGTTTATTCAAAAGCAAAAAATAACACAAGCAAAAGGGAGGAAAAATTAAACTTTTCCATCTTTAACGAAATGAGTTCTTTTATTAAGACCATTTTTGAAACATAAAAATGATTCTTTGCAAATACGAGGATTGTAGAACAATAATAATTTTTACTTAAATTAAAACTGATGAATAAATAAGTCTTTTTTTAGCAAACCTTTAAAATATGTGTACATTTGTATATGTATTTACCAATTCATATTTAAACTGCAATAAGATTCCGTATTGATTTCTCATGTAACAGAATACATTTATAAAATGTGAATGAAAATGATATATTAATAATATTTTCATTGTATTTATGTGAATATATCAAACTGTTATAAACTTCCACCTAATATCGGTGGCCACCACAACTTTTCATGTATAAGTATGTCATTAAATATTCAAAATAATAAAGCACGTAACGGTTGAATTAATTTATTTAAATTTTTGAAATACCTTTCGGTAAAATATGCGTGGTTTAAAGCGATACATTTTCATATTTATTTAAATAGATTACATTTCATTCATGTTAAATGATATAGAAATTTTTAGATTTCAATCAAGGAATATGACGAATTAAAAGTCACACATCACTTTAAAGCAACAATAATTTGGATTATATTAAGCACCATTCAGAAATTTTACCAATGAAAACTATTATGATAAAGTAAGATATAGAAAATATTGAAAAACGTTACCTCAATTATTTTAAGAATTTTTTTAAATTTTGCAATTTCTTTTTAATAATTAGAATTTTAGTAGCATTAAAATGTCTAAAAAATACTCAACTTAGAATAAAAGTTAATTTATTATAAGATTATAATAAATTAATTTATAATAAATTAATTAATATTTAAAGGAAATTTTCCTGTAAATATATAAATTTCGATTTTTTATTGAAAATCTGTTTATCTATAAATTGAGAAAATATATCGAAATGAGAAGATACTATTAGAATGGCACATGAAAAAATATATTTTAGCTGATCACTGAAAAAGTAGTTTATCTAATTTGCATAAAGCACATATGAAAGAGCAGATACTCAGTAATTATAATATTTTTTCATATAATTTACCGTATTTTTATTTCAATCATGAAATAAATTTTAGAAGTGCTAAAAAACTATACTCTTGTTATGAACTACATGACTGTCATTAAAAACTGTAACAACAATCCTCGTTACCGACTATTATACAGCAATTTTTTTAATTAAGCTCAGTTGACTCTTCACACATTTATTCTATGAGAAAAACTCAATCGAAAATGTGATTTCTTATTAAAGATTAATGGAAACAATAACAAAGAACACCACTATGAATGTGCATACACATATGAGTGTTAAGTATCTATTAGGTTGGGGAATAAGTTCGTAGCGTTTTTACCAAAGATGTTTATTTAAAAGAAAAACAATAATTATATCAATAAGTTAATCAATTATATATTCGCCGTTGCTGTTTACAACCTCTTCCCACCTCTCGACCCATTTGTTGATGCCGTTCCGCCAAACATCGCCTGGTCTGGTGTCAAGGAAATTGCTGAGCCAGTTTTTAAGGACCTCCTGGTGCACTAGGAAATGTTCGAAAAGAATGCCACAGTCAACAAGGAGCTCTACATTGCCCAGCTACACCACGTGAATGAGGCTATTCGGCTGAAAAGACCTGATCAACATGGTCAAACCATGCTCCATCACGACAACGCCAGACCCCATGGTGCACAAGTCGTGAAAGCCGCACTCCAAGAGCTCGAATGGGAGGTCCTGCAGCATCCACCGGATTCTCCGGACCTTCCACAGACCGATTACTATCTTTTCCAGCCCTTGTTAAACCATATGAAGGGCGTTACCTTCGATAACAAATAATTCTTTAAACACTGGCTCAACAACTTCTTTGACACCAGACCAGGCGATTTTTGGCGGAACGTAATCAACAAATGGGTCGAGAGGTGGGAAGAGGTTGTAAACAGCAACGGCGAATATATAATAGATTAACTTATTGATAGAATTATTGTTTTTTTAAAATAAAGGTCTTTGGTAAAAACGCTACGAACTTATTCCCCAACCTAATATAAGCGCTCGTTGTTGTGACCAAAATTTAAAATTTGGTGGACAGCAGTTTTTCATTTAAATATATAAAGATTTTCAAATCAATTACCGTATGAAAATGTTTTTATTGGGAGAGTAATATTTGAATTTCATAATTATTTTTAAAAATCTAAAGAGTATTATCATTAAAACAATATTTGAATTTTAATTCAGTTGTCATGATGGGTTTTATAACTAAAATGTTTCCAATATATTTCAGTAAAAGTTTGTCTGAACGGAAATACGGATATGATTATCTGAAGTTGAAAGAAATTATAAATGCTTCTAGTGAATATGTGCAAATATTTTGATTATTATTTGAATACATTTAATTTTGAGAAAATGATCTGTAATAAGAAAAACATAAGAAAAAGTTGATGAATACATATAAAGAAAAGAAATGAGGGAGCATTTTAAATGATGTTAGAAAAGAGTATTGTCTTCCACAATTGTGCGAATATATTTTTATATTCTCAATAAAAAATACCCATTTAGTTGCTAACGCATATGCATTCTGCCATCACCTCCAATTGAATGAGAATGTACGATTTGGAATTTCGCCAAACTGCTGCAATCTTAACACTATTTTTTTCGCAAAAATGAAACGTTTGCCTATGGTAAAGAGTTCAATTTCGCTCGAAGCCTTTAATGCAAAATATTCTTTCAGTTCCTCAATTTTTTTTTTTAAATTTTTTTTTTGGTAATTCACAATGGGAGTTTCTCAAATATAATTCAATGAAAACGCTTTTAGTTTTTAAAGCTAAAATTTGCGGTGTCGTATCATTATAAATTGTTATGTAGTTAAGGAAATAAAACAAGAAAAAAATTACTTAATTCATAGTTTCCTTTTTAAAAAATAATTTCATAATGAGGAAGGGATTTATTCATCATAAACTTGTTTTATCACGCAATACTAAATAACTCAGTTACATTTCACAAAACAAATAGTTATATATAATGAAATATATATAAAATTTTGTGTATAACGAAAAATTGTATAAGCGTTCGTATATATGAAGCCAAATGTCAGACAAATATCGATGTCAAACTATATGTATTATATATATATATATATATATATATATATATATATATATATATATATATACTTTGCACAGCTAGATTACTCGTCGGGGGTACATAAAAACTGCCCCAAGAAGCGTTCATGTACAATTCCTAGTTTTCGAGAAAAATACAAAAAACAAAGTATGTCGTCACTCCTGGCGCAAGAAAAAACACTTTATTGGACATATACACAACATCATTTTCAGATCTTTGCAGACGATAATGTTTAAAACGTTCAACGCGCATATCGCGCCCTTAATACGCGCGCCATGGAATGATATAAGTCGCCGGTGAACTGGTATTAAAAGGCTGCAACTTGCAGCTACCGATAGTCTTCGCATTGTGGCCATGTATTCCGTTCCTGACTACTGCGACATTCACTTGATGTACGTCCGATGTAATGGCAATATTTTACAAACTGCTTGAGAGTATGCCCGTCAATATCCGCTGCATTTATTGCTGTTGATAGTTTTAATAAAGTGTTTTTTCTATATATATATATATATATATATATATATATATATATATATATATATATATATATATATATATATATATATATATATATATATATATATATATATATATATATATATATATATATTAAAACAAAATTTTAAATTCCTTCTGTATATTTTCATATTAATATTTCGTAAAAGATTCAAATTATCTTTCCCCTTAGTCTAAAGTAAAATAAATGATGTGTCATTCATTAGAACAAATTTCTTTTGAAATTCATGGAATTAAATTCATAGATGAAATATGGAAATAAAAAGAATAAAAAAACTGTAAATTAAAAGTTACCTGTTGATGAAAAATTATTTCATTAGCCAAAAATTGTCTATAATTATCTAATTATATAAAAAATGGAAAAAAAAATACATAAGCGCAATCTTTTTACATTAAAAAAAATCAGGAAGAGAAATTTTTGTCTAGTTCACTATTTAAACCTTTTTAAAGAGTAAATTTTAATAATACCCCAATAACTAATAAGTTAAAACTAATTGTGTAATGTTGTTTGATTGTTTGGAAAAGTTAAAACTTATTGAATTATATTTAATTAAATGGTATGATTGTTTTCTATTTTGAATATATAGCAGGTGATCACTTTCGACTGAAAACAGAATCTCAAATACAATATTTTGTCTTCATTTTTTTCGTATTTTTTTAATTTCTGTATTTAGACAAGTTATAATATACATTTTGCTGAGATCTGTAACTGTAATACTTAATGTTTAAATTTTTTTTATATAACTATGCTTTTTATCGCATCGCATTAAATAATTTATCATAATTTTATTTTTTTAAAAGAGAATCGCTGTATTTCGCATTTAAATATATAAATTTAAAACAGGCTAGTGTGCACAATTTATTCAATAAATAACAGCTTATGTATAAAAAGTTTAACTGCTTAAATTCTTAAAAAAATTTAGTTCCAATAAATAATTGTTTATTTTACAAAATTTTAAATTGAAATGTTTTTAATAATATTATAAATTTATAACACTATTTTTAACTAAAGCATTCATTTTCACATTATGTAATCTATCTAAATTTAAGCTCTAAACTTTTATCAAACAACCATAGAAGAAAATCTTTCTTATGTACAGAAGAATTCCTCACATAAATAACACGCGATTAATTATTTTGAGAGATATTCCTTTTCACAGATAAAAGGTAAGATTATTATGATTATCAGATTGTTCTAGATCAGATCTTATACTAGAAAGATATCAGATTGTTAAAAAATTTAAATCAACGGATATAATGTTTTAAAATATACTGATGTATAAACACACACACACTATATACATATGAAGTATTTTGTTGTATAAAATAAAAGTAGGAATTTTCCAATTCCTTTTCCATTATAGATATTCTATATAATAATATTTTCAATAATATTGTTAACCAGAGGGATACAAAATTTTAAATTTGCACTATAATTAACTAATTTTCCCATCACTACGTCTCCTGCGTAAGTATAAAAGTTTTATCCAAAAAATCTCCTCTATATGTTTCCCCAGACAAAAACATCCCATCTTGATACAGTACAATAAAAATTTTAATATAAGACCAAAAACACTTGTAAAAATGGATTGGCAACATTTTAAAAGTCACTCTTTTATTTGCATTACTCTCATACAGATCAATAAAACAATTTTTATACATATATTTAAATAAAACTTTTAATTTTACAAGAAATTAAGAGAAATATTCATTTATAAACATAAAATAATAATGCTTTGCTTTATTTGAAAAATCGATAATATCTAATAGCTTACATTTTTTAAAAGCTTTTTGCCTTTTATTAAAAAAATACAAAATCTTATTAAATTACGCAAACTTTCGAAAATTAATTCAGTAAGTTCTCAAATGATAAGATATAAAAATTAATTAGATCAAATTTAAACGAAAAATTTATTGTTTCAATAAACATTTTCCATCTATTTATGGATGTATCTTGATATTAATGTTTCTTTACATAAAGCAAAATCTCTAAGTATAGCTGCATAAGTTTGTAAGTTTTATTGAATTAATCAGCAAATTTCCAGTTTGAAAAGATCTATTTTAAAATAATAATGACTCTTCTATCAATGTAAAATGGAATCATGTCTTGCCTTCGCATATCATTGTTTGCTATTGATTCTCTAAATTGAAAAACTCCTTTGATCTAAATTTGCAGCCCATTTAATAGATGTTTAACATTGATTTCTCTAAAATAAAGGATACTGAAGAATTTCCTGCGGCAATAAATCTTTCATAAAAGAATGCAAACTAATCAAAATGTCTTTGCTATCGGGAGCAGCAATTTTAGAAAAGCTACGCGCTTAATTTTACTAATTGCGTTTTGGCAATGGTTGCGATTTTCCAGCATCGTATTTTTGTTCCTACTAATTGGATGATTTGTTCACTCGGTAAGTTGATTTTAAATCCCTTAGAGTGAGTAAATGTTTATTAAAAACGGATTTATTTAAATTATTTTAGATTCATTTTTTAAAATAAATGGTTCATTATAGTTTCTGCAATAATATTACTTTTAAATCATGCTTATTAAAAAGATTTAGTCTTATCAGCATTTTTGGGTGAAAGACTTCATTAAACTTCTTCTCATACGGCAATGCCAATTTTTGTGTAGATTTATTTTTATTGTGCTCAGCAGAAATTTTAGTGATCTACTTCTAGAAAAATATTTTAATAATGAAACGAAGTGTTATTCCCTTTAATAAGCTTTTTTTGCAATAAAATATTTGCTTTTAATTACATAAATGTGATCTGGTTAAAACGACTATATAATAAATTTTATATAATTTTTTAATTATATAAAATTTATTATATAGTTATTTTAACCAGGTCATGTTAATTCTTAATTAACATTACACTTGAATTTAGTTGAAAAAAATACAAAAAGAAAAAAATTCTATTAATTGTAGAACAAAGGAATTAAGAAATACGATTTTCAATATTATAGAATTCACTTTAAAAATTTGTGTTATTAACTTTATATTATAGAAAAGAAAGATGCATTTGATGTATTATTATATCAGTAATTCTGTTAAAGTAAGATTTAATCAAGGAATGTGTGTTTATTTGTAAGCATTTCAATTGTCATAGTTTATGCTTTATTTGAAATTTAATTTATATGATTTAAATTTATTAGAATATGCATTGAAAGAAAATTAATTTTATTATGATAAAATTCATTATTAATATTTCTAAATGCATGTTCGTACTCTTTTATTTTAATTTTTCTATTGAAATATTAAAATAATTAGTGAACTAGATTTTGTAATGCTTCATGTTAAAGAAAATATTGATATTAATCATGAAATTGGAGAGTTTTAATGAATGATCTTTAAGAAATGTAAATTAATGAACACTATTTAATTGAAGATTAAATAGTAAGATAATATAAAATTAAAGACTAAGCATGATAATACCAAACGTGTATTAAAAGAATATTATAAATCATCTCTTACATACATAACAAAAAAAGGTAAAAGCAAAATTAAATTTTCTGCATATCTGCATGATGTATGGCCATTCAAATTATTCATTTTATCATTTATTACCAAAAATCAGTTATTTGAA
This sequence comes from Latrodectus hesperus, assembly GCA_037975125.1. Classification (NCBI taxonomy): domain Eukaryota; kingdom Metazoa; phylum Arthropoda; class Arachnida; order Araneae; family Theridiidae; genus Latrodectus; species Latrodectus hesperus. Next base: position 17,631,169 of record JAJQOW010000014.1, read on the forward strand.
TTGGTTGTAAATATTATATCAAATAAGATTTATTACTTAATTTAATGGAAATGAATATTACTCTTTTATACTTTTAATAAGATATATTTTTATTAGATATTTTAATAAGTAAGATTTATAAAAATGAAAACTTTGTCATAATTTTATGATTGATATTACATTGACAATTGTATTGATAAAAATAATTTATTAATTTTAAAATCAGTATAAGTTTTGTTCAAGGTCTTTGAAAAAAATCACGTTACTATATATTATTTTATTAGTAAAATAACTATATATATTATTACTATATAACTATATATATTATACTATATATTATTTTATTAGTAAGAAACATTTATCATATTTTATGTTCTTCGTCTTTATTGGTAGCAGAATTATTAAATGTATAACTACAAAATATCAATAATTTTTAAACATGAAATATCTTATTAATTTGTTTTATTAGTTGTTTAATCTAGTTTTTACTTTATTGGCTGCTAAATAAATTTGTGAAAAATTAAGTAGTTTAATCTGTTAAATTATCTAATTAAAACAAATTAATTATTCCCTTAATTTACTTATTTTATCAAACATATCCCTTAAACTTATCTAATAAATTAAAATATTACTAAACTATGTTTTAGAGAAAGAAATTTATTTGCTCATATAAATTAACTAAAAGTTATTTAATTTTTACATTGGTTAATTATTTCATTGAATTTTTAGAAATTTAAATAATTTTATTAAAAAAGCAATTTTTTGTTAAGCATTTTAAACATTAAAATTATTACAGATAAGAAAATTCTTAGCTATCATTATTTCTCATTATCAAAGGATTGAAAATCCATTAATGAATTATAAAGGGGGCATGAAAAATAAATTTCATAATCCCCATTTAAGGCTAAAATGACGAAAATATTTTGATGACCATAGAATTTCATGGCATATTTCCTAACATTCCTCGAACAAAGAATGAATAGTTAAAGCCTAATAAGTCTGACACAAAACGTCTTCGAAGATGAGCTCATTCCTCCAGGTTCTTCACCGAGGATCAGCGCATTAATAAACGCCTGCCCCTTGTTCTTCCAGGGGATAAGACGCACTCAAAAAATCATGATAGATAGTTTATCGACCGTATTTTTAATACCTCGAACATAATAGAAGGCATTCTGCATGGTATCCCCAGAGCACTGATTAATCATACCCATGGCAGATGAAACGCAAGACAAAAAAAGCAGTTAATCTTTGAGGGTTGAAGAACAGAGGAATGATGAAATTTTCACTGAATAATGTAAATTCTACTAGTCTTTGTTTCTCTCGGAAAGCTTTTGTCACCTACTTATCAAAGTGAAATCTTTCATTTACGAGTGAGCCGAGAGATACATTTTTTTAACCTTAGCAGTTGGTATTTAATATAAAATTTGGTGAAAAAACAGCATAAAATATGAAAATATTAAAAAACATTTTGATTTTTGTTCACTGATACTCTCTTTTAAAATATTTTATAGTATGTTTATAACATTTTTATATTAATTTTTTTTATAATTCTTTATTTTATCTATTTCCCTCAAATTTCATTTTATGTTTCCTTAATTTAGCTCATTTTGCTAAAACATTTATACACTGCTGGACAATTTCTAAGGACGGATCACAAATTGCAATGTAACATAACATTAAGTTAGACATGAGGCCTAGTAGGATGAAATATAGTTGCCACACTGTTCAGACATTAGAATAAAGAATATTTATTGTTCTGGAAAGTACAAAAGCTGTGAAACATCTGAAAGAAAAAAATGTTCATTTGATGCTGCATACGGAAAAATGGAACAATGCATCTAAAAGTCAGCAGGCACCTTGAAGAAAGGTATCAGTACGGGATATGTCCCTCGTGGAGTGTGATGAAACATTCCACATGTCGTATCATACTTTCCACAACATTATCCAGCAGCTGTCGAGGCAATTTATCCCATTCCTCTGGGAGTGCACGGATGAGGGTGTTCTTGTTTGTCGGAGGATAGTTTCGACCTGCAACTTGCCTCTCCAAAACGTCCCAAACATTTTCAATGGGGCTTAGATCTGGAGAACGTGATGGCTATACGAGGCCGTTGAATATTCCAATGATTCGGCCACGCATAAAATCATCTAAGTTATGTCGAGAATACACGCCAAAAATTTCAAGTTCGTCTATTAAATCTTTCCTGCAAAACTCTGACTTGAAACAACAGCTGTCCACACGCGTCAAAACCTTTAAAGCTCTTATGAACGCTATCACGTGATGAACAGACGTGGAAAAAAATTTGCATACGCATATTTCTTCGTACTATATCCCGCACTTATTCTAATTTTCCACATTTTGCATCCTTTCCTTTTGTGGTTGCTATGGATGATAGTGTTATCCGTCCTTAGCAATTGTCCAGCAGTGTAAAAGATATTAAACAAACCTTAAATTTTAAAATCACATAAAATCTGTTAAATTCATAGTTTCTTTATAATACTATAAAATAGCAGATAAGAAATACTTGTTGAATAGTAAATCCATAATCATAACGTATGCACTTTTTTGTGAGAAAATATTATGATCAGTAAAATAGTAAGTATTATTTTGGTAATCTCATTTTTATCTTGTGGTGAATCGCATTAATGAGACATAATATTATATGATATTCCCGGAAATACTTTAAAATTGAAATAAGACAGGTTTGAAGTTTTGAAATACTTTGTAAGAAGCTATGTCACGTTACCGGAACTATATTTTACATGTTTGAATATTCTACAGGGGAAGAAAGTTCTTTGGAAGTAAAATCGTCTGATAGACTCAAACTATCTTTTGAAATATTCTAAAATATTCTATTTATTTTGAAAAACAGTTGTGTGGCAATCATTAGATACCGTTTTGCGTGTAAGTTAACAATGAACAGCCTTGTAAGACATTCATCACAATTTGTTTTCCTGATGGATCTTCATAGGTAGTTGTCCATATTCACATATAGAAAAGAATAAACTCTGGAAAACATGCGACTACATATCGCAGGCAGAGAATATGTGTAAAACAAGAAGGCAACAACCATCATCAGTTCTTGTACAGCAATTGAAATTGAATTTGAAACCAATTTTTATTTATAATTTCTAATGTGATAAAAAAAAACAGTTCATTAGAATTGAGTTTGAAAGTTAGAATCTTTTACAGTGAGAAAGTCGTGTTCTTATAATTGTTATTACAGTTTTGTGTTGATTTCTTTTCTTAAATTACAGTTCTTCAAATCCAAATTAAATTTCAACTGATCAAATTATTGCATTTATCTCCACAGTAAAAGCATTTCCAGTCTTCCTTTTTATGGAATGATATGATAATGTTGTTTTGTAGCTTTTTGTGTAAATACTGGAAGTATAGTAAGACCACAAACATAATAACAGCGATTGGAAATTAGGTTTAAGTAAAGTTTATTAGTACTTAGTGAGCCAACAGATACAATAAATTGATGCACTGTACATTAGATAAAGAATTTTTGATAAAAAAGAGAAAAAAATTTTCAATATATAAATTAGACCTATTTTTCCTCTATAAATTTTTTTTCTGAATACCTATTCAAATTCATTGAAAAAAATCAGATTTTTGGAAACTATAACCGAAATATTTGCTCTAAATGGACTATATTCATATTTCGTTATCACTGATGGTGGTATTTATTAACGCTATAGCGAATTCTCCTTGCCCATTACGAGAGTTAAAATTACCTTCTGCGAAGCACTTAACCCCTCTTGATTGCTTACGAGTGACCATTACCCATTCAAAACCGCATTAAAATGGCTATCCTCGAACTCCAAAAGGAATGTTGCTTGCCCAATTCAAAATTAGTTCCGAAATGCCTCTTACGTTCCACCACTCTTCCTCGACAATGGTATGGCCAGGAGCTCAATTGCGCCATCGCTGCCGGTCTGGCCTGGTGTGGGGTAATCATGGCTCAGGTGCTTTTGGCTACTGACACCCTCGAATTTGGTCAGCCACCCTTTCAGAGGTGAGGAGCTGCTGTCGGTATTAATCAGCATCACTGCATAATGGGTTTGAAGGCTTGTTTGTAAAATTACAGAAAGCGCAGAACGTTTTACGATTCAGTTAGTTTTGGGTGTGGTGGATATATTCATTGAAAACAGAGCAGGATTCCTAAGCGCTGCTCAAACAATTGTAAATGTAATAAATCAAAAGTGAATATATATTAAAATGTGTTTTCTTTGGTTAAAAGTGTAAATATTCATGCAATATTGTAATAAATTTTTTGTGTTATTAGGGAATTTTTAAATTAAAATAAGAATGTATACTTAAGTATACAAAAATACATTCCTAAAAAACAGCTTATGAAGGTTTTTTTCTAAATATAATAAATTTAGATTTTATAAATGAATTTCTAATTAATTAAAATAATTTAATTAAAATTAAAATTCTGCAATGTATTTTTATCTTGGTTTATTGATGGATTAACCTGAATGTGATAATAAATAAGATTTTTTTAGGTGTTATGAATTTTCAGAAAGTATTTTGTGTTTATTTTTAGGAAGACAGTTTTAATAATTATGCTTTTTTTTGTTTAAGTTAAATGTTTTTTATACACTAATCAATATGTTTTGCGATCAGATTAAAATGTTTTTTATTTGAAAAATGTGGTAAGTGATCCAATATAAATAAAAAGATTTTAGAATATTGTACAGATTTTATTTTGGATCTTTATGGAAAAGAATATTTTTGCCTATGACATCAATGTACATAAATTAAATACTCTTAAGTTCTGTTTCTGATTAGATATAATCAAGCCAAAAATAAAACTTAAAAAAAAATTAAATAGCAATTTGTTTTGAGTTTGCTGTAGATAAGCTATTTTTATAATTGTTTTTATGAATATGTATTACATGCCCTTACTTTAAAATTCATGAAAATCTTGGAGAGTAATTTTATTTCTTTTAGAAAACTTTAATATAATAAGCTACTTGCATGTAAAATTTACAATACATAATATATGCTAAAAATTTAACATGAAATATACGATATTGAATTAAACTTATTTGTAAAGTTTATTATTTAAGTAATTAAATTTTGCAAGTTTTGAAACGTTAATTATTTTCCTGTTAAGAACAACGGAAAAGATTTTTTGAATTTTCTATGATTCATCATTTATCTTATAACATGAATTTTTATAATAGAATGACATACTGCTAAGAATTTTATTATTAGTATTATATCATTCAATGATAAAAATTTAAATAGAATCTTAAAAAATAAACTTTTTAAAAAATATTTTTTAAATTGTTATAAGAAAAACTTGTTTTTTGGATCTTAAACGATAGTAATCTCTAAATTCAATGAAGAAAAGTATTAAAATTTATATAGTTGGACAAAACTAGTGAACAACTCTCAAAAATACATTAGAAGAATCCAGCATGTTTTCTCCTAAAATAACACATAATTTTTTACTTCAAACTTTTTATCTCTGTAGTTTCGTCATTCTCATTTGCGAAAACTTTGATTAACTACAATTTGAACTGAAGTCATCCTATGTTTCTTATGATGATAGTTCGAAAATTCAAAATCTATTCAGAAATATACACAATTATTTCTTCAAACGAGTGTAAATATTTACTTGGAAAATTAAGAAGTTTGACTTTTACAGTAACTACTTTTAAAAATGTTCTTTTGCAAATGAGAATGACGTTATATTTCAGTAGAGTGTGTAATTCCAAGTTATTGGCGGAAGTTGCATGAACAATATTCAGCTTCAGTTTACCGTATTGGATACGTGCAACTGACGAAAGCTTACGAGTTTTGTTGCTGAACTAATATTATGTATGTAGACAAAAAATGAACGGAAAATCTACACTGCATTATAGAAACTCCTTTGTATTTTATCATGGAAATAAATATTATCATATCAGGTCTTAACATGTGAAACTTAAGATTATGTGATTAAATATTTATGAGTCTCCAAATGTAAGAAGGGTCTGCCTGGGAATTAAATGTTCAATACTCTTTGTAGTCAGAAGGAAACACATTTTTGCTTGAAAATCTGCTAAACGTGTTCATTGTTTTATTTATATAAATATTATGAATCGAAATATGTACCTTATTGAAATTAAAATAATGTTTTATTTTAATATTTTTCTAAAATTTTTAAATAAAAAATAAGAAGCTCTAAGGAAGCGGAAATTTTAAGCTTTCTTTTTGCTATGCTGCAATTTCAAAGCTACACAATTTCAATTTGTTATATTGCCTTAATAAGCTAGATTTGGGAAACATCATGAAAATGAAGCGTCAAAATTTTCCAAAAGTCATTACATTTTATCTGTTCTGTAAGTTAAAAAAAAACAGAATATGTTATAATTTGTTGCCATCTTTTGTATTTTCTGTAAAAGGAGGAATATCAAAATGAAGCATATAAATCTGATTTCATTTATTGTTTTTTTTGCATTTAAGCATTACCGTTGTAGTTTTATTTACCATATAAAAGAAAAACAACTTAAATTCCACGTAAAAACTTAAAAATCGTATGTTGTTTTATAAAGTACATTTGCGAGATTCGTGAAGAAGATAAAAATTTGCATTGCGTATTTCAGCTATAAACATTGATAAAAAGGGAAATTTTCTTTCAAAGAGTTTGTACATTTCTAAATATCAACGAGATTTGGGAGTGAAAAGATGTGTTAGTTTTAAAAGTTGACCTGAAAGTTCAACTAATCAATATATTATTTAAATATAACAGTCTGTTAAATAGTTGTTGCTGCTAATTATGACACTTGGACAAGCTAAGCTCCACCGTGACACTGGCTGTGTGAATTTAAATCAGTAAGGTGCGTCTTTCATTCAACTAAAGCAACACGAAGGTGAAAGTACGACATTGCTTTAAACTCCACCGATAGGTGGCGCCACCAAAAGATTTACTCCTTTAATTTTGACATTGATCTGAATTTTCTCCTGACCATTACTCCTATGGTAACTGCTCAACGACCAACCACAGGACTTTCGATTCCACAGATTTAACGAACACATATATCACTTATTCGCAATTGGTTTTTGGGGCATTGAGAACCGAAGCCCACCCTTCTGGATGGAAGGGCAATGCATTAACCACTAGGCTACCGCTTTTAAAATAGAAAAGTTTTGACATAGATAAGGATAGAATTTTAATAAGTGATGTCATGATTTTACCAATGAAGCTAATGCTTTCTTTCTTACAACAGATATTTAAATCGTATATCTTAGACATATTTTTATAATCATATTTGTCAAATTACATTTGTATAGTTATATTAACATTCATCTTCTTAAATACTGATTTTCCAAATGAAAATATTAAGTTTGTTCTTTTTTTCTGTTGCTCACAAAATTTTTATCTAACACATCATCGAGCATTTCTTTGCGTATAACTTTTAAGGAAAATCAAGCTCTCTGTTAGGATATGGGACAGCAGATTCCCATTTAAAGATAACCATTTATTTTAATGCTCTAACGTAAACTTAACGAACGATAGCTATAACAGAAAAAAACTTATTTAGATCAAAGTGTCGAGAACATAGCAGGTTTACAAACTCATTCCTCGTGAGGTACTCCACATTTGCTTAATTATTCCTATCCACCCAATAAAAATTATGAATTACGATTCTGTACATAGACAGTAGTGTATTCCTTTCTTACATAATTCATAGATATAGACACGTGACACGTTTTCCCTCCCTTCCTTAATAAAAGTGAGAAAAATGTTTCATTTCCTGCTAGAAATCAAAAATTGCTACTCCATCTACTTCCACATCTTGTATAACCTTCGAATATCTACAAGAAACCAATCGAATTTTTTTTTCTGTGTTTTGCACCCCACTTTTCAGGGACATTTTTTTTCATTTATTTACGCGCGTGGCGGCAGTGTGTAATAGAAGATAGAAGACCTTGTTTAGTGGATCGGGGATGAACGTTTAGGAAATGTGATGGAAAGGGGACGGTGATGGAAGCGAGTCGCTGGTGTTTTCATTGTTTCCGCTCTCATTTTTTTTTCATACTTCTATCACGCTCCCCCTTTTTCTTTCTCTTTTTTTTCTGTTCTTTCTTTCTACGTTTATATACAAAAATGTGCCCCCATCGCTTCATTTTGTTTCCTTTTGGAATTAGATGCGATGTAAAATTAATATGCAAACGCTTAAAATAAATGCAATTTCACAAAGTCAATTCATTTCCCCTCCTTCCTTTGTGAAATCTACAATTTAAAAAAATACAAAAACACACATTCATATCCTCGTCTGCTTTTATTTTTCAAACACAAACGTGACTTATCAAATATTGTTAATAATTGTTCATTTTGCTAATGTAACCATGAAAAAATAGAGAGAATATTACTCCATCAAATTGTTGACGATGTATATTGTAAGTTAATGTTAACCTGGTTAAGAGATATTTTATCTCTCTTTAAAATTTATTCACGCGTGTGGCGGTCATTTTAAAGAGATATTTTATCTCTCTTTAAAATGTTTCATATCTTTGTATTTACTTATAATTATAGTTAGAATATTGTAATTTTTTATAGGAGAACTTTATATTGCGTGACAACTAAATGCTATGTTCGATTTAATATTTTTTCACGAATCACTCTTTTAGACAGACAGTCCATTTATACAAAAAAATTGAGGATATTTTTTTTAACAGTGTTAAATTTTCTTGAAAAGTGTATTAAATTTATTTATTTCAGTAAGTCAGATTTTTATTTCAATTTATTACAATATTAATGACAAATTTGCAAATTATATTTTAAAGGATTAAATCTTCTAAAAGATAAAATTGCTCTTGCAAACATCTTTATTTTGTTATTAAATGCGTAAATGTTCCTTAAAATTGCTGATAAATATATATTATTTCCTATAGTTAATCCTTTAAAGCACTGAGAAATATTTAAGAAAGATGAACTATTTCTTACCACACAGTTTTGTTACTTTTTGTCTTTTCTTCGGATGAATGAGCAGAAGACAAGATAGTTTTACTCCAAGTTCATTTTAAAACTATTTTCTGCCTTAATTACTTCAAAGACAGTTTGAGTACATGTCCATCATCATTGTATCTTATATAACAATGTTGAATATGACTCTATGTAAATACTAATCAATAGGTAATGATGAAAAAACACATTTTGCAATAAATGAAAGCTATCTGATTGATTCAGTATCTTTATCGTCTTCTAATTTAATGCTTAAGTTTAAATTGGATTGCTTAAATAAAGTATTTTGGAACATATTTGTAGCAAATATGAAAGCTCCCATTCCGAAATATTAATTATTTTTAATAAATAAAAATATGAATTGATTTCTATTAGGATAGAATCGTAGAATAAGACATAAACGCGATGTTAGAAACTGCAAGTGATATTTTAGCTTTTTTTTTTTTAAATAACATTAGAAACACACCCTATTTAAAAAATAATTTTCGGCTTTTCATTTCTTAGTAATTCTTAGTAATATCAAACTAACTGGATGCTTATCATTTTTCAAAATAAAAAGCATTATGGTGATATGATAATTAAAAAATCATATCTCATTATTCATATTAAAAAATTATGTACCAAAATCTGCCGATGACAGATATTGCGGAAAGGTTTTTAAAAAAGCGCTTATACTTCTCTTATTTAATTTTATATCTGAAAGAAATTATAATTACTTTTTATTACTTACACAAAAAAAGGAGAATAATAAAGAAAAAATAGAATCAAGTAAAAAAATTTATATAAATTTCTTTGTTGAAAGCCTGGAGCATCTTACAATCCGGTTGACAAGTGTCTCGAGCAGGTTTGAGCCAAGAGCAACAGACATTGAAAAATAACCTTGAAGTGGCAACACTACCCCGACAACTGTGTTCACAGATCACAAAGTCGTTCATCACCTCTGGATAGATTTTCTGCAGCTCCAGGGCTTGGCTATCACAGTAGGTTGAAGAGTATTAGCAGAAGATCAGGAGACGGAAAAATAAATGGAACCTCTTCCATCTGGGTTTTCTTTAAATTTTTTCCTCTCCTCTTTTCTTCAAAAAGAATGGGTTTTTGTTATTTATTTTTATTAAAGTTTAGGCATTTCATTTAATCTCTTTTTTTATGCAAACGAAGCTTAAATCTGGAAAGAGAATGGTAAAAGACGATATTTATTGTGACTCCAAAGTTTTGATAACAATTGGATCAGAATGTGCATCGAAAGAAGTAAAATGCAGATCACTTTGCTTAGTTTTCCATTCAACCTGCATTTTCTTAAGAAGTACTCCTTAAGTTTTTGATTTTTCTCCGAGGATTTGTCAACTAAAATTCAACGTTTTTCTATGATACGCCATTACACAAAAAGTCGCCTATTTGTATGTTTGAATATAATATTTAACTGAAATTCAAAAAATATCACTCTAAAATAAGATGATTTTGTAAAATCATTTGATATTTTTACAGAAAATCACGAGAAAAGTCTACCTACTTTTTATTTACTGCATGATACTTAATTTTCAAACTATCTTCTGAAATGGTGCGTAGTACCAACTTTGTTGAGAATCTACTAAAGGTAAGCAATTTCTCCTGTCACACATACGATTCGATTTGTATTTATTTCATAGAAGTTTCATTTATAGACACAAGTGTATAACGTTTTTTTATATTTCATATTACATCCTAAGCTTCTTTTTTAATATTTAAATACCAGCAGTTTTTTAGGACGATTGTAAAAGGAAATATTAGTATAAAGGAATTTATTATAAATATAAAAATCCATTTAAGATAATTCTCATTCATTCAAAATATATCCTCATGCAATATTTTGTAGTTCTACCCTGTAGAATCTTTATTCTAACAGAACATTTCTTTGTTCCAGGCTGAAATTGTAATTGAAAGGGGACAGGTTTGGGTACAGATGCCATATAATCCAGGGTATCAAATTATGAATTTTTTAGCGATGAAGAAATGTTGTCAAAATGACGCATTGTGACGTGAGAGATGATGTAAATATGCGTATGACGTGCGTGATGAATAAGGTTGCCAAGATAAAATTTTCTGCGTAATTGTTATAGGTCTCCATATTTATGACGTAATAAAAAACAGGTGGGCAGATACATAAAAAAATCAGCCAAAAAATCATCAAACTTAGATTTTGGCATCCTGCGTTGTAAAGCATCTTTGCCCAGGTTTGATTTGAATAATAATTTGAACTGAATAGAAAATCGATGTATTTAAAACAACTTGGTAAACAGTTTTCTGCAGATTTTGAACATAAAAAGAAACATTATTAGAAAAGCTCTATGTTGAAGACATTAAAGAAGCACTGAAAAAATAAGCTATTTTTTGACTAATATTCATTGTAAAATTTTTTATGATAATTTATATCATTCGCAGCTTTGCTGATAACTTAGTAAGAGTATAGTTAATGTTACTTTTACCAACCTTCGATTGAATTGTACTAAAATAAATTATGAACGCCATTTAATTGAAATTCGGGAACACATTTCCGAAAAAGCAATTGGCACAGAAATGATTAAGTTCACACAGAAATAGCGTGATTAATCTACAATAAATAATGGATGCTGTCATATCTGTCGAAAAATCTAAGAAGCCATAAAAGATTTTTATTGAATAGGTTTGGAGCTAAGAAAACAGGAAAAATTTCAAAAGCAAATTGTGGTCATGTATCTTCTGTCATAGAAGAAGGATAGTTTCTAGAAATTGTAGCTTGATAAATGAGTTGAATGGCCTCGTAATATCAACTATTCAATTGAATTATCTTATAAAAGTCTAAGTCTATAGAATGCAAATGGTTTATGGTTACTATTTTTGTGATCCAAACAAATCAGCATGCATTAAAACTGTGTAAATTATTCCGAAAATGTTCTTATGTATAAAGAACTTATAAAAAAATCATGAGAGATTAATAAAAGTTTTGAACCAGTATGAAAGAATGATTTTATAAAATAAAATACCTCTCATTTACACAACATACTTTGAAAGCAATGTTTCAATTTTAATAATTCACAATGAGTATGTACAAGGTAAACAAGAAAGTTCTTGCCGTTTTTATTGACCCAAAAAACATGACTTACTGAAAGACTTGCCTATTGTAAGCCCTTAAAGTAATCAAAATCGGCATCTAGCTCCTTCTGCCATCTTTTCTTTAGTTGTACAATCCCCGTGCTGTAAAACTTGGGGGTTTGGACACAAAGAGGAATATGAAAGCTTGGTGCAAATCTTCTTCTTGAGTGAAGGTGGTAATCTGATGGTGCAAAGTCAGATGAGTAAGGAGTATGGCATAAAGTCTCCCAACGAAGTTGCTGTATGGTATTCCTAGTCCACCGACAACTCGTTCACCAGACACAACACACAGAGGGACAAATCTCTCTAACTGAATTAATGAAACCAAATCCTTTCCATACGTTCATTCACTGCACTATCTTCAAACGGTTGACGTATTCGGCGACTTGATGCAGCAACTGATAAGACCACTTTGAAGTCGTAAAACAAACATCACTCCTCCGCTCCTCCCATTTTTCTTAACTCCTGCATGAGTTACGAATGATAAATATACATGGTGGATCTTATATTATAACTACTGATATTCCTGTTCTCTAAATTATAATGGTGTCTCAACCACATCATACACTAATTTGCATAGTTATTCTCACTTCATTCAATGGCAATGTGAATACGGTGAGAACTTTTCTTATTTACCTTATACTAAACAAGTTATTTGTTTAAAACATGGACTTTTACTTTGGTCAACATTTCTTTTACAACATATATCAGCAGTAAAACAAAATGAAATTTAATGTACTTATATATATAAACATTACCAACAGCATTCCTCTTAAATTATAGCTCGTGGACTCATAACTTCTCTAGGTATAAGAAATACTCGAAAATATAAAATATATAAGAAATGATCCGGTTCCAACTAGTTTCGACAGTATTCAATCGTAGACATGAATAAGTAACAGCCCAATTCTTAAGATTATGTCCTTAAAAATGTCAAATTAACAACTTAGAGCTCATTTTCTTTGTTTAGTTTTGATTATGTGGAAAAGTAAATTATGCCCGAAGATCTAAGTATAAGCTAAGATAGGATAATATGTTTATTTATTCTGTTATTTTTTATATAAAATAATTTAAGTGGAAAATAATCTTAATATGTATCCAGATGGCAGTATTTTCAGAAGTTTTTTTCCCTAAGAAAATGAAAATTTTAAAAAAAGAATGGATTATGTTTCCGGGTATTATAACCTCATTGAATTAAGTGTATATTTGTTTATTTCTTAAATAAACATTTCTCAGGAAATAAACAAATGTACTCTTATTTAGAAAATAACACTTATTTCCTAAATAAGTAACATTTGTTTATTCTCTGAGTTTCGTGGACAGAAAAATCTCAGTTAAAAAAAATTCGTTTTAATCATATAATAATAATTTTGGTAATAACATTACCAAAGAGCACCGTCCCACCCGAAGGTATACGGTGGAGAACGTCGTCGGACAGTAATCATGGAGGGAACCCAGGCTCAGCACTTGGCCAGGGCGTGTGAGTAGAGCTCTAATGGACTGTCCAAACCGAAGGGGCAAAAGGGGTTCTGTTGGGACTCACTGTGGCTGGTAGAGGGCCGGATGGCCTTAATTATGAAAGATACAGCACAAAACATATGTACAAGGAAGGAGAAGGTGGAGGTTAGTCTGTGAGCTGAAAGAGGAGTTCAGCCTGCAGAATTTCCTTGGCACCTTTCCTGAATTCTTTAAGAGGGAGGAGCTGCTTGATGTGTAGTTGGTGGAAGTTCTTGGGAAAGGTTTTTCCCGAATGTTGGAGTAGCGGCTACAGTGGAAGAGAAGGTGTTCCGGATCATGTACATCGCCGTCATGTGGACAGACATCTGATTGCCCATGGAATCTGCTGCGATAGGTGCCGAAGACTCCATGCCCGGTAAGAAGCTGGTTTAGGAAGAAGTCCCCTTGTAGTCTTTTCCGTGAAACTTTCGGAAAGAGTTCAAAGAGTCTCCTGGATTTGTTGGAGATCTCCCATCTGTGCTGCCACATAGAAGTCTCGTGCTCGATGGTAAGTGTCCGGAACTGCTGTTTGCTGAATTTAACAGTGATGTCAATGTTGTCTAATTGGGTGGCCTGCTTCGCTGCAACGTCTGCTGCTTCATTTTGGGTGATACCAATATGAGCCTTGACCCAGTGCAAGGCGAATTGTCTCTCTCGTCCTTTGCAGATCTCGACAATCTCTTGTATTGTATCACTTGAGTCTTGCCTTCCAGCCAACGCCAAGAGTACTGACCTAGAGTCTGTGTGGATGTGGCATTTCTGGTAATCTTGGGAGATCGCGTGCTTGATGGTTAGCAGGATTGCGGTTGCTTCTGCCTCAAACACTGAAGCCGTGTTATTAAGTCGGGCTTGAATGGTCTTAATCAGCTCATTGTTTCTGTAGATGAGAGACGCACAGCCGACTCTATTGCCAATCTTCGAGCCGTCCGTGAAGGCGTAGAAGTCTTCGTGGACCTGTTCCATATTCCAAGTCCAAGGGTTGGTCGTCCATGGTGGGGTGAGACTTGGGACCTTGGTCCAGGCATTGCAAGGGTTCCAATCAGTCTCGTTGATGTGGATTGTGGACCCAAGATTCCACAACTTGAATCTCTTTTGAAGGGCGTCCGCTTTGAGGAAGATCGGTGGGACTCCTGCCAGGATTTGGAGTGCATCGGTGGAGGTAGTACGATAAGCCTTCGTAACTTTCAGGAGTCCAATACGTTGGATTTGCTGGAGCTTGTTGTTGATCTTGGCAGTGCTGGAATACCAGACCTGACACCCGTAGAGGATGGTACTCTCAATGACGCTGCAGTAGATGAGCTTCAGGATATTTGGCTTTAGTCCCCACGAGACTCGGGAGATTCTGACTAGCTTGTTTTGGAGGCTGTCAATCTTGTTCTTGACATTGTTCAGGTGCGCCATCCAGGTCAGTTTGGGATCCAGTATAAGTCCGAGGTACTTCAGTTCATCAGAGTAGGTGATTCTGTTTCCGGAGAGCGAGATACCTGGTCTTCGGGTAATGTCCTTACTCCTAGTAAAAATAGAGTATTTACACTTATTTAAGCTTAGTTTGAGTCCGAATTCCTTGGTCCAGTCTTCTACTATCTTGAGGGGCCTCATGGCCAACTTCGTGAATTTGAAATAGGACTTCGCATCCAACAGTATTGCTACGTCATCAGCGAAGGCCTGGCAATGGGCATTAGGGCCAAAATCTTTAGTCAGCAACTCATTGGCAATGATAAGCCATAGGAAAGGTCCAAGACTTGAACCTTGAGGAACCCCGATGTTGTATGGTACCAGTCTCTTATTATCATCTAGGTAGAATCTGTCCTTAAGAAATGAGCTCACCATCCAGTACAAATTAGCAGGTGTCTGGAATTTTCTGAGTAAACGCAGTATGTCATTCCACCTGGAACTGTTAAAGGCATTCTTAATGTCCAGCGAAATCAGGCAGGAGAAGAGGTTGTTCTGCTTATTTTGCTTGATGCGGTTGATAAGTTCTGTAAGGGCATCACAGGTACTTTTGCCCCTGAGGAATCCAAATTGATTTTTATGGAGCAGTCCATTTTCAATGAAGAAGTAGTAAAGCCTCCTCATAATGACCTTATCGAGAATCTTCCCCCATACGGGCAGGAGACAGATGGGCCTGTAAGAATCTCTGAGCGATTTATCCTTACCATCTTTTGGGATTAGAGCAACCTATGCAATTTTCCAGTTTTTGGGAAACGAACTTTGTGTTAGGCATTTGTTGAGGATTCCCAGGAACCAGTCCTTGTTGGTGTAGAACAGCTCAGCGTAGACGTCCAAACAGATGCCGTTATAGCCTGGAGCCTTATTAAAGTCGGTGTCTTTGATTGCTTCCTCAATTTCATGGACCGTGAAAGCTGGTTGAGGAGGAGAGGTGTAGTCAAGAGCATCATTCACTTTAAGAGGAGTCATGGGAAAGTGAAACTCGAGGATTGCATTGACTGATTCTGTGACATCTTTGG
The DNA here is from genome assembly GCA_037975125.1 of Latrodectus hesperus. Classification (NCBI taxonomy): domain Eukaryota; kingdom Metazoa; phylum Arthropoda; class Arachnida; order Araneae; family Theridiidae; genus Latrodectus; species Latrodectus hesperus. Next base: position 17,647,187 of record JAJQOW010000014.1, read on the forward strand.
CCAGCTCATTGTTGTCAAGTCTGACGAGGTCAGCAATCTGAGGTCTGCGGAGTTTATCTCGGATTATTTTGTAATGACTGCCGAAAGCATTTGAGTTAGTCACATTGTCAAGAAAATCCCGGAAAGCACGTTGTTTAGTATCCTGAACTCTCTTTCTATAGCAGGAGGCTGCCAATTTGAAATCCATCTTCTTTTTCTTCCGCAGTTCAGGATCCGATTCTTTCTGGAATTTACGCCGTAAAGCTCGAACTCTGCTTCTTTCCATCGTGAGTTCCTGCGTCCACCAGTAGTTAGAGTTGGAGGCTGGTTTCAATTTCCTCTTATGACGTTGACAAAGCTTACTGAGTTTCTCCTCGATCTTATCAATGGTTTCGTTGATGTCTGATATCTCATCGAGTGGGTATTCCTCAATCAGTCTTGGAAGGCTGAGCTTGAACTTCTCCCAGTCCAAGGTCTTTGTGTTCCATCTCCAGTTGTGTCGCTTATGTACCGTGTTGATTCCAATCTCACAAGTCATGAGACAATGATCACTGGCAGTAATGCAGTCTCTAATTTTCCAATTTCTGACATCATCATTAGACAGGTTCTTAGTGATCATGAGATCAATCCAGCTCTCTCCAATGGTACTGGAGAAGGTAGGATGGCTGTTGGCGTCATTTTCAACAATCAGGTCCTGACGAGCTATGAAGTCTAGAAGCAGCTCACCTCGATGGTCAGTACGTCTTGGACTCCATGCCGAAGATTTGGCATTAAAGTCGCCAAGAATGATCCATTTCTCATTGGGGTTGCTGGAAATGTGACTCTCAAGCGGTTCAATTGAAGATTGAATATTCCTTGAAGGAGGGCTGTAAATAGAGCAGATAAAGAGGAAATCATTATCTACCTTCACTTTGATGATGATGATTTCATCAGCCGAAAAAATCGGACTAATGATGAAATTCTTTTTAGCAATGATGGCTGCCTTAAGGTCTTTAGAAGGAATGATAACATAGTCCAGAGAGAAGCCTGTGATGGAATTATTGAATATGTACGGTTCATTTGCTGAGGCAAAGTCAATATCCAAGTTCTTAATGTCTTGGGAGTACAGGAGATTCGCCGCTCTACAGTGGTGCAGATTCAGGTGGCTCAACTTTAGTTCTTGCTTCTTGTCTTTAATATCCATAGTTGGTCTTGAGGATTAATTTGTTAATCTCTTTCCCATAAATATGGCAGCACTTGCTTCTGGCATCATGACCAGTACTTACCTTGGTATTTCCCTTTTGTTAAAATCAGAGCAGTTGCAGCAGTTAAGCTCGTTCTTGCAGTCTTTGCTCAGGTGGTTATCTCCACATCTCCCACAGGTTTCCTGGCCCTTGCAGTCTTTAGCATGATGGCCGTAACGTAGGCACTTGAAACATTGTGTGACTCGGAGATATTCCCGGAATCTGACGCATGTCCATCCCACGTATAGCTTCTTTCTGTCTTTGATGACGTTGAAACCTTCTCCGTTAACTGAAATGACCCAGTTGTTTCCAAATCGGCTTTTGTAGCTAAAGATTGGTTCCATTTCAACTTTTTCATCCAGTTGATTTTGTGACTTTAATTGGTGTATAATTTCTTCCTTGCAGATTTCCTTGTCTACATCAAAGAGCACGATACGGGGGTTCTTTTTGGCTGGCTTTTGGATACTGACTGCTTCCCTGATGGTGTCGTTCTTCTTCACCTCTTCGATGAGTTTGTCTAAGTCTTGATTGCTCTGGGTCTCAATCAGGACTCCTCCTTTGCGGACAGGCTTCATTTTTGCAATGTTAAATCCCATGCTGGCTGGTTTGATCTTCTTTCGAAGAAGTTCTCTGGTCTCCTCCGAAGTGCTCTCCTTGGTGGGGTAGATGACGACTACATGCTGCTGCCTCTGCCTGGACTTTTCTCTGCGGTTTCTGGAACGACTGGTCTCTCTTTGCTTTTTCTGCCCCTGTCTTTCTGGCTTGCTGGCTGCAACTTGGGCAAAGGTCTTTGCCTGTGTCTGCTGGGCCATGCTGACATGTGCTTTTACCTCTCCTTCAAGGTGGGCGTTCCTCTCGATCTGGGAAAATGCAATCTTAAGTAGCTCCGAGACTCCATTCCGGATCTTTTGCTGGAGGGGGATGCTGGCTTTGCTGTTGGCTAAAACCATTAGGATTTCTTGTTCAACTTCAAAGAGTCGTGTGGTGGCTGAAGCATTATCAACAGAACTACCGCGTTGGTAGCCAATCAGCTCATCCCCTTGCGGGGATTTACTCGAACTGTCCATAATTAGTTTGCTTTGATTGAAGAATCAAAAATGCCTTCAGCCTACTTTGATTGAAAATTTAAAATGCTTTCAGCCTACTGTGAATGAAGAATCCAAAATGAAGGCTTCGGAACTCTGAATTTCCGCTCCCATCCGGTTCTCTGATGTTTTCGTTTTTATCTTTTAATTTAGCCTCTCATGTTGATTAATATTGTATCCATTGCACAAAAATGAAAAAAAAAAAAAAGTTTTTTTTTTCCTTTTTTTTTTTTTTAAAGTGTTCAATTAATATGGTTGATAAGCACACTTTTTCTTGACGCACTATTACAAAATTTGAGCAGATTGAAAACTGAATAAATTAGCACAAATCCGTTACAATTCCCAATGAGGGGTGACCTTCAAATTAACCGTTGTATCTTTCACACGTAGCTCCGTTGCTGGGGGTGTTCGGCCGGTTGCTGGGCGGTCTTTGTTAGAAGGAACGTCCCGCTGTATTGAGAAAAGCTGTTAAATTTGCACTAAATGCTTATAAAACTCACAAAAATGATTCGAATTACGTCAAATTTTTACAGGACGTGCACAGTTTGTTGACACTCACAAAGGTATAGAAATTCTACTGTTTCTAGTAATTTTTTATGTTTTTAGAGGGAAAGTTCAGGAGCGCGGGAAAAAGACGTCCTTCTTCCTCGCGAGTTGGGGCTCGTGATCTCGTTTTAATCATATGGACTAAACATTTAAAAATATATAGATATATATATATATTGTCCAAACGAATAGAAATTTAAGTCCGTGAATGAAATAATCTTTGGTAAACGATTTTTAAATCAAATATTTGTATCGCAGTGTTTTTATAATTTTCTAAGATAAAAGCAATTTATAGATTCAAATGTAAAATATAAGGTTTTCCTGTATACATAATAAATTTAAACTGTTCCTTCAATCGTACTAAATTCAAGAAAACATTTTTATTCTTATAATTTATTAAGATAACAATGCAAGGGATTTTTCAATTAACTAAAAAGCTTAACTATCTGAAAAAGGTATTATCTAGGTTTTAACTATCTCAAAAAAGTGAAACCTATATTTCATTTTATGTTGTTTTGTTATAGGGAATTACATTAATGTTAATCTCTCAAATATATCCTCTATACAGCATATTGCATTTCATATCAGTTAATCATAAACAATGCATATGATTTTAAGTCCATATGATATACCTAGTTAATGCTAAATTCAGGTTTATCATGTGTGAATTGAAAGCAGTTCTCTGCCACCACTTTTTATATTCAGAATGTTTTTTCTTTTCTTTTTTGTTCCTGTTTAGGAAATGTTCGTTACGGAGATTAAATTTTAATAAGTGAGCTGTAAAAATGCTCCCTACTTTTATAAATGTTAAGGCTGGTCTTTTACCTGAAAAGTGCGTAATTACTTTTTAAGTAATTTTTTCTGAAAACTTTGCAGAATAACTGATAGCATTTGAAGTTTAAATTGCTGATAGAGTGAATTTAGAAAAATAAGTTTCTGCCAAACATTTCTCGGAAAACTTTCTTGCTCGATTAGATTCAACCATCTGTCGTTTCATTTAAAATACCACGCTTTGCAGAAAAGTAATGTTTTCGCCTTTTTAACTTTTAAACGATATCATTCATTAATAAATTTAAATCAATAATATTTTTTAGGAGAAACTAGTTTTAATGGTGTGCATTTTATGAAACTGCGTTCTTTTTAGTCAAAATTTAAAGAATACATTTAAGGGAGTATTACAGTCATGTATATTAATGAATTTAAGATAAATATATGTTAATATATAATACAATTTACATCATACACATAATTAAATTTATTTATCCATGCGAATATATATATATAAACAGGTGATTATCAAAATAATGGAAACACTTGTGAATAAAAGGGACATTTAAGAATTCGCTTCGTAAGCATTAAAATATAAGTTTAGCTTCCAGATTTTTTTAATATAAAAATACATATATTAGGCAGTAGGAGGGAGCTTTAGCAGAACCCCAGGGAAGTATCCTTGGGCCGATACTATACCTATTCTTCACATATGACTTCCCCATGGATGAAACAACGAAAATTGCTTTTTACGCTGATGACACGGCCATTTTGGCTGAATTAAGTAGCCCTAATTATGCAATACAAAAACTACTGTCTTCGCTCTATAATATAGAAAACTGGTGCAACTATTGGAGAATTAAAATAAATTCAGAAAAATCTCAACTGATTCTGTTTAAAAAAAATAGGAGAAATAAATTCAAACATCGGAATAAAAATGGTCTAATCTTATTTGGCAGAGAAATACCAAAAGTGTGCTCTGCTAAATATCTGGGAATTACATTAACGAGTGACTTGAAATGGACAAAACATATAAACAATGTGATCACTAAGGCAATAAGGCAACACAAGCTTATGAGTGTTTAAAAGCAATTATGGGTGAAAAATCAAACCTTTCGCTCAATTTTAAAAGACTTCTATACATTTCAATGATAAGACCAATTATAACATATGCATCCCCAGTATGGAACTTTAACAACAAAATGGATAAAGGGAAAATTAATAATTTTCAGTACAAGATATTAAGAAAAATTACAAACGCCCCATACTTTATCAGAAATAAAAATATAGCTGAAGATTTAAAAATTGACGATCTAGCCGAACATATAAGGAAATTAAATAATAAATTTTATGATAAAGCTCAGAACTGCGAAGCAGCAAACTTCAACGAAATTTTTGAATATCAATATCTTGAGTAAGACTGCAAATATAGACCAATAGCGAGATATTTTCTTAAGGAAAGAGATAAATGTAAATAGTGTATATAATGTATATATTTTCATCTACTTGTATTATTAACCGAAATTTTTATCCCAGATTTTCTCAATTTGAACTCTAAATATTATCATGCAAACTTATATCTATGTTCTCTTTCTAGATTGAAAATTCTCATTTCTGATAACCACGTTCAGTTATGAAACACTCATAACTGATTGGCTATTACACGCAGTCAGGCTAGCGCTCTCCATGAGTAAAGAAATGTTTTTTCTTCTCTTGGCGCTACTGTAGATGAAGAAGTAAAGTGCTTGCTACGCAGGCCGACATTTCGTAAAACATATTAGATCCAAGATTGGATCCGAGATCCAAGCTTTAGCAGAATTGTCTACGTTCTGAATTTCTGTTAGAAGCGTAAAATGTCAGACCTCACATATTTTCATAGAGGCCAAATTGTAAGGAGCCCGACTAGCTGGAGTAACAGTGACCGAAACATCCTAGGTTTTAGGCGTTTCTAGAGGTACGGTGTATAAAGTCATGACAGCATACACACTGCGTGGAAAGACAAACTCAGCAAAGCAAAATAGTGGACCGAAGCAGAAGCCGAGTGAAAGAGACCGACGGGTATTAAAGCGGATTGTAATGTCTAAAAAGAAAACAATTGCTACTAAAATGACCGCAGAGCTCAATCAGCATCTGGATTCTCCCGTGTCAATAATTACAGTTAGGAGATACCTTCATAAAGAGAACATCTAGGCAGAACAACAATTACCAAGTTATTTGTCACAGATGCTAATGCCAAACGTCGTGTAGAGTGGTGCCACAACCACAGAACCTGGTTGATGGATAAGTAGAAGACTGTTATATGATCAGACGAATCATGTTTCACACTTTTCCCCAAAACAAGATGGGTACATGTCTGGAGAACACCTGCACAAGCGTATGATCCTGATTGCCTCTTTCCAGCTGTCAAGAATGGATTGGGATCGGTCATGGTATGGACAGCCGTGTCATGATTTTCTGCTGGTCCAATCGTAACCCAGAAAGAAAAGATCACTGGGGAGAAATATAGACAAATGTTAGCTGACCAGGTCCATCCTATGATGCAGAATTTTTGTTTCCTGCCGGAAATAGAATTTTCCAAGAAGATAATGCCCCCATTCATGCAGGCAGAGTTCTCCAATTATGGTTTGATGAACATGAGGATGAAGTGGAACATCTACCTTGACCCGCACAGTCTCCAGACCTCAATATAATCGAACCGTTGTGGTCTATTTTAGAACTTTCAATCCGGAATCGAAATCCGCCACCGGCATGTTTCACGGAAATTTCATAATATCTCCATGAAGAATGGTACAATATTCCTCTTAACACTATTCAAAATTTGTACGATTCGATTCCCAGGTGAATCTAAGTTGTATTACATGTCAAAGGCAGTCTTAAGCCATATTAATAAAGAATTCCTTCAAAATCTAGAGTGTTTCCATTAGTTTTGATTAACCACCTGTATATATTCCAGATGAAAAATACTGTAAAAGAATACGCATGAAATTTACAACTTCAAAATTATAATTAAAATATGTTCTTTGACTCCATAAAATATTTTACACACACATTTGAATATTTATGTTTCACAAGCAGTGAAATAAAAGCGAAAGGCGACCACACAGTCAAAGAATTCACAACCTGAACTCCCGCCTATATGGATGGCTCCTCCGACTCTAATCTCGATAGAGGTGGAGCAGGAGTCCTTTATTTCGGCCCAGATGGTGAGCAGGAGTGCCTCAGTATTCCTGTTGGGAAAATTGCTTCCAACTATGCTTGTGAGCTCGTGGCCATAAAGTGTGCTTTGGAGATGTACCTATCTAAACTTGACCAGGTATCAAGCAATGTCATTAGTTTCTCTGACTCAAGATCCGCAGCACATGCGATGCAAGGGGTTAAGTGTCAACTTAGTCATAAAACTATAGAGCTTATCCACAAAATCATTGCCATTCAAAGATCTTGCACCTTACAATGGATACCGGCGCACGTTAACATCCCTGGCAACGAGATAAGCGACGAGCTCGCTAAAGAGGCCCATACGTCTCCTCAGCCATCCAAATGCTTGACCCTTGTTGACGTCAATGCAGTTACCTGCTGAAAATTAATTTGCCAGCAAGTTAGAAAGTTTTCCATTCCAGAAGTAAACAGCGAAAGAACCATTTAAACTATAATAGCCAGACTTACAATAAAACACTTGAAAGGAATGAGAATTTCTTCAGATGGACAAACGAGTTACTCCAGACTTTGTCCATCTGAATCAGCCCGAATAACACCCAACTGCCCGAATAACACCCAACTGTCTCCACAACACATCTTCAGCTGTCTATCAATGCTGGCCAAGCTTTTATAACATCAGCATAGAGGATTCCGTGCAGCTTATTTTTACAGATAAAGCTGTAGAGATCTCCTGGGCTGTCTTCGACAGCATCGGGGACATTTAAGATTTTTGCCTACTCCATGGATAGAGTATCCTCATCACAAACCGTCCTTAAAACTTTAAGTATTTTAATAGGAATTTCTTGTGTAAATTTCAAAGCTTTAACTTCAAGCACTGAAGGTGTTTCTTTTTATCCCTTAAATTATTGTTAAACTTTATTCATAAAATTTTAAATAAAAAAAAATCCTTTAAAGAATAGTAAAAAGTGAAAAGTGAAAGTAAGTAAAAGTGAAAAAGTGAAAATTTATTCTAAATTGTTCACGTTAATGTCAGAAGTAATTCCTAATATTTTAGTAAATTTTAAAAATTAATTTACACACTTAGAGTTACTGAATTTAAATGTACATAGAGCATTTAACTTTCAGAATAGAATTTTTTTATTTATCATATTTTGATATGAACAGAAAGTTGTAATTATATAAATATGAAATAATTTGTTTTATATGAACCAATATCTATCCGCTTCGAGTATTTTTTATTCTAGAATGTTTACATATTAAGAAATTAAAGGGATTAAAACAGCAAATATTGAAATGAGAAAATGATATAAATTGTTAAATATTTTAAAGTACTTCAGAAAAGATATGAATTTATTATAGTTTCTTAATAGTTTCATTTCCTAATAAAATCTACTTTTATGAATGTATTTGATATATAAATATATATCTGTGAATATTTTGAGTGTTGTTTTATTGCAGCAATTCTAGGAAATTCAAATTACTGTAAGTTAAAGTTTGTAAATATAATTAGTAAAGGAAATATCACCTGCCTAAGAAATTCTCATCAATGCGTGTTATCTGATTTTTGTTAGCGAATAACTTAAAAAATTTAGTTCCTTAACAATTTTTTCTTTTAAAGGCGCAGAAATATAAATTATTTTATTATACTTGAAACATTTTAGTAATTTATAGGCATATGTTTAAATTTTACGAATTTAGAAATTAAAAGGTTTAAATAACAAATTTTGAAATTCGATATACATAATTTAATTCGAAATATATGTTAGCAATGTGAATAATTAATGAAATTCATTTTGTTATAGATACGTAGCTTGCAGATACACGAAAATTTTCCTATATATATATATATATATATATATATATATATATATATATATATTTATATATATATATATATATATAAATATATATTTATACATACATACATACATATATATATATATATATATATATATATATATATATATATATATATATATATATATATATATATATATATATATATATATATATATATATATATTATATTTGTATATATATTAGTGTATTTTCTTAGCTATATCATGTTTGTTCTCTGTGTCTCTCTCATATACACTCATGCGCGCACAAACTCACTACATGAAAATGCAAATGAAAAAACAAAACTATCATACAAACCTTATTAGGAAAAATGTATATATCACAAGATATATACTGCATAAAGACTTTCTTTAGTAACTTGTGTTTTAATGGGATTTAAAAATTTATATATATTTTTTTACTAAATTAAATAACACAGGCATAGTTGACTTATAAATATAATTATATTATATAACAAAAAAAGAATAATGCAGAACAGAAAAAATCGAAATATTTTAAATGTGTTTGAAAATCTCTGAGGGGATATTTCTTTTATGTCTGTTTTAACAAAACACGTTTAATTAGAAAACTCGATGTAAATATTTTGAAAAGTAAATTAATTATTAATATTTTAAGCTTCTGTTTATGATATTTTACACTTTTCTGTTGCTGAAACATATTCTGGAACATTCTTCAGTATATAACTGAAAGTAAAAAAATTATCTTCTAAATATATTCCTTTAAGAATTAGAAGTGCATTTTTTATGTCGACATTTTTAAAATATGAAACTTTAACGACAAAAGAAGTTTAGTATGTAACATTTTTGCATACGTTTAAATAAAGTATATTTTGTCAATTTATTAGAAATTTTGTTATGAAATTTTTATAATTTTTTTGTACTGAAAATCTTTGTAAGAACTTTTATAAAATTCTTAAAAATTATTATAAAATTTAAAACATGGTATTTCCAAATTTAATGGGAAATTATTTGCAATAAGAATGAAGTCTTAACTAACATCCACAATGAAAAAAGATGATATATTGTTATAGAATTATATAAACTAAAGTTTAATTTTACTCAGGGAATCTTAAAAAATAACTAATATACCGTTATATATAAATTTTGATTTTCAAATTATAGTACTTGCGCTGAAACATTAGAGATCAAATTAAAAATTATGATAAAAGTTTGTCTAGTACATCGTAATTTATCATGAGATTTTAAATATTTTAAAACATTATATATATATATATATATATATATATATATATATATATATATATATATATATATATATATATATATATATATATATATATATATAATTATGCATATTAACAATAAATAGTACAAATAATATTATATTACATATTAATATTTTAATAAGGTAGATTTTGAAGTTAGTTTGCAATCTTTTACCTAGCAAATTAAACTATTAACATAAAAAACTAAGGACAATGTAATTAAAGGAAAATAGAGATTCAAACAATTCCGGATGTCGGCAGATTTCATTTTAAACATCTATTTTAACACGCGTCTTGGTAATTGCGTGACAAATAAGCTAGTTTAATGATAGAAAGTGTAATTAAGGACCAAAATCACACAAACTGACGGGCATCAATTTGATGAAGGATAGCTGAGGCTGTTAAGTAAATGCGAGGCCTGGTGGCAGAATAATAGAGCAGGGAAAGCATTAAATTTCGATTCACGGTAATCTTTTGGTAAAGAGATGAGACATCAATTACCCATTCTAAAAATTTTATCTCATTTTCCATGTCAACTTAATATATCCCTTGTAACGTATTCTCTGAAACGGATACTCTTTTGGCAGATTTCTGATAATTAGCATGAGGTGTCTAACAATGAAATTTCTTTTTTTTTTAAACCAGAATGGGAAAATTATGAATATATTTTTTATTATTTATTTTTATATAAAAAGTAAACTTAATAAAAATTTTATGAACATTTGCATTTCGCATCAACCTTAAAAAGTTTAATGTTTTAAAGAGAATGAATTATTGTTTTAATACAGAAAATTTTTTTTAAAATTTGTATCAAAATTGTTTTATTTGCTTGCATATATCATAATTTATGTGGTTGTTTCACTCATCCATTTTTATTTTGTGAAAGCTTATAAGGATATCTTACAAAATTGATGTTAATGAAAAATAATAATAAGCTACGAAAAATAAATTCGCGTCCATATATAAGGATAATGCAAGTTAAGGCAAAGAAAGAGACAGAAGCAAAACAAATATGACTTATTTGTAAATTCTATTTATTAAACAAAAGGTAAATAGCAAAAAAGATGCTTTATGTTTGATACCATTAATAAAAATAGCGATTTTTACTCCCAGGAGTTCTCAAATTTCAAAAAAGAACCTATTTACAAAAACCAATATAACATGGTTGGTATGATTGTTAACACATAGAATGCCCGCCAGACGATGCAACACAGGCCGTACAACGACTAAGCATGCTGAAAATCAAATTATTGGTCTGATCTTATGGAAAACTACACCACTCATCTGAGCAATGCTCTCCGAATTTCCAGTAGACATGTGGGAGGGGGTTGACGGGCTGCAATTCGTCGGCCAAGTATGTCCCACACATGCGCTATTGGATTCAAGTCCAGTGAGTATGTTGGGAAGTCCATACGGGTTACATCCTCCGATTGAAGGCATTCGTCTACAATGTTTGCACGGTGAGGACGGGCGTTGTCATCCATAAACAGAAACTCTGCACCCAAGGCGCCCGAAACAAACGTACATGATGTTCCAGACTGACATCCGGATAGATGTGGCCTGTCAGGGTTACATTCTGAACATGCAGGTTAGTTCTGAAATCCAGAATAATTCCTTCTCAAACGAACAATGCGGCACCACCCTAACGGTATCGTTCAGTGGTGTTCTCGTGGTGGTAACGGGTACCTGGCCCTCTCCATATGAAAGTCGGCGAGAATCAGACAGAAAGCTAAACTTAGACTCGTCGGAAAACTTCACACAAGACCACTGTTGCGGTGTCCACAATGCATGCTCTGTAATCCGGGCTAACCGCAGGCGACAGTGAGTTGCGGTAAGTGGAACACTTCGGACACGAGCATATAGACCTATGTGCATATAGACCAATGAGCCCTAAGCGTCTGTACACGGTCTGCCTTGAAACTGTCATACCGATAGCTGAAGAGAACTGACGTGACAGGTCTGATGCTGTGCTCTGTCTGTTTCTCTTTGGCAGTAACTGCCAAATACCGGTGCTCATTCGGCGTTGTAACTCGGGGACGACCTGTGCTGTAACGTCTACTCTCGTTACCATCATCTTGGGACATTTATCAAAGCCTGGAAATGACACTCTGGGTGATTTCAAGTTCCTCGGATATTTCCAGCTGTGTATGTCCACGTTCTAATATTCCAGACGGCTGATAATTCTACCACGTAAAACATAATCCAAATGCTTCCTTTGTACCACAAGTATGCGGTTATTGCACTGAAAAGCTTTTAAATCGCTTGTGAACAATTTTACTTCTTTGCAACCTTTCCTCATTACGCTGTCGTCCTTGTGACGTACTAACGGTGTCATCTGGCTTTTTCTTGTAATTTACATATTATTCTTTAAGTTGTGAGTAATAATTCTGCATGTGAAATTTTTGTTTTAGAATTCAATTTCTGTGTGATTCTGAATTATCCTTAATTTATGGACATGAGTGTATTCAAAACGCATCTTTTCTGACTGCGGGAATAAGTAAAATTAGGTTTAAAGACAAGTGAATTCAAATGAAATGAAATTCAAATAATTATAAAATCTTAGTATGATACCCCGATGTATCATCAAAGTAACATCAACAAAAAGAAGTTTTGTTGCAAACATCAAAAACACATAGAAAAAAAAGCTGCGTTATGCAAATAATTGTTATTTCAACGTAAATACACGGAGAATAAACGACATTGAAGCACTGTATTTTTTGAATAATGTTAACTTAAACACAATGTATATTTTTCAGACCATCAAAACGTAATTCCACTGCAAAGCAATAATTACAAAAAACATTTTTCTGTAATTTGAATATTTTCTGCAGACATTTTCAGTTGTCTTTCTTATTCCAGTTTTAACTTCGCTGCATTCTTTATCAAAAGATTGTAATTAAAAATGTATAAGAAAAAATTTCAAAACCTGGATCAATGTTGATAAGTCAAAAAACAATATGTTGATGATTAAATAAGTATATAACTAGCTTTGACAGTGAATGAGATTCTTCAGACATATAATTCTTTTAAATATTACATAATTTTCGAGTATACAAATATGCTCTTATATAAATGATCACATTTGATAAGGATTAAGGATTTTCACGTCAAATCTTAAGCATGCACCTTCATATATTTTACAAAGATATTTGTGCAAGTGTATTTTATATCTTCAGCAATTACGCATGTCAACATTAGGGATTGATAATCATGGACCATACAAAATAACCAATCAATTGTTAATTTCAATCTACTAACATTGATTGATTTGATAAGGCTTTATCCATAGCTGAGATGGATGTATTTTTTCATTGTTTCTTTATTTTATTTTGGAAATACTTTATCCCATAATTTTTCATACTAGTTTTGCTGATATCTAAAGTTTTCCACGAAGCGTGAATTACTAAATATACGTGATATTTAAAAGATCAGATATTCGTTCAACATTGGTAGTTCTGCATTCATTGTAATTTTAGGCATTGATCTTATGTGAAACATATAAAGGTATAAGAATATAAGCATTGAACAAAACTTTTTTTTCAGAAATTCAATCACAAAAATATATAAAGTACAATGACTTATAGTAATAAAAAGTAAGCACTTCATAATATCACTCATGAGTTCAGATATTTTTATTTTAAAAATCCGAGTAACTACATATGGTAATACTCTAGTCTTTGCTTAGACATCTGTAATGTCTTAATATATTGGGTTAAAAGTTATCAATAAGTGCTCATATTTTTTAATTATTACCAATTTCATTTTCCTAATTTTGTTTCAAATTTCATTAATTTCTAGGAAATGGGGAAAGATGTATAATGAGTTTTCCAGTTCAAAGATCTTGGTTAAGAATTTTTAAATACAGTGCACCAAAAAGACTTGAAGAACTCAGTTTCATTACATGCTGATTTAGATGTTAATATTTTACTTGTTAACCATTAATTTTTGCATATGCATCAGCAATGAATTATTGATAAAATTCTTCAATTTAATAGAAAATTCTGAATCTCTTTTGTACAGTAATTTGTTAAGTATGATTACATATTTTGGTTACTCTTCTTGTTCAATTAAAATCGTTTCGTTCAAATTTTATTACCAAAAATATTTCTTTTTATCTCTGGAAGTTTAATGTTAGGCTGACCACCTAATCCGAACACATGCCTAGGGTCTCTCGGTCAGGAAAACAGAGATGAGCACTGCAGGCCTTGGCCCACATTGGCTGTGGTGCCACAGAGTTTAATTTTATTATTTTCTTATTCAAGAAATCATTCCTATATAATTCATTTCTTTACTAACAGTAATGATAAATAATCGAAGTTTGCAATAGTTCCTAAAAGGATAAAGACATCTTGATTAGAGTTTGAAGTCTCTCTCCTTATCCGCAACATAAACTGTTATTTTTTTCTATCCTTTAAGTAGAGAAATAATAATTTCCAAACTCCAAAATTTATTTCCAAAAAAGTTGAATAGTTTTAAACAGTTGATGTGATAGGTAAGTTTTAATTCTATAAGTAAAATAATTATCAAAAGCCAATAATAATCCTTTGCGACTGTGCCAATTGTTATGATAATAAAGTGATTAGGTAATTTTTAATTTCAATAATAAAGTGGTAGACAAAGTTAAAATTTTACTAAACAATCATTAACTATAATTATATGAATATATTTGGGGAGATTGGCAAAAAATGTTTTAAATAACTTCTTAAGTGCTTTTAAAAATTGGATTCACGAAAAGTAACATTTATGTTTAGGTGAATTATAAAAACATTTCATTGTACCACAGAATGAAAAATGAATAAAGTATTGAGTTTAGCTTTCGTAATTGCAATTAGAGTAGATATTAAATTATTTTTTAATTTCATCAACATATTTACGAGACAAACAGTTTTTACTAACTGTTGAAGGATAACAAAGTTTATAAGGATATAGAACTCAACACTTCCAAAAAAAGGACTTAAAATATGACAAGTTATGAAGCTGTATAAGCAACACTTTTAAGGGAAGTGACTTTAATTCTTTACTGATAAACTAACCGTTGTAATGACTATTATATTAAGAGACAAGAATAACTTTTATAGATAGGTTAATAAAAGTTTAACTCTTTTTTACTTAGCTTTAATCTTATTGACATAAAATGTTTGCATTTAATTATTATTTCAAGAATGAGTGAATTTGTATTAATTATTTAATAATTTTTGATGGGGAATGAAGAGTTATGAATAATAAAACTACCTGATCAGAAAGTTGCTTTTTTGTTTATATTTTTGTTTATATTATGACTGATTATGCGAAAAAAAACTTGAAGTCTAATTTATATATCATTATTTTTTTACAAAATTTTATAAATAAAATTAAATGTAATAACATCTCAACTCAAAAAGGAAACAATTTATATCATCATAATAAAATTTCCTAATTCAGTCATTCAATATACAAATCCTTCAACGGGAAATAATTTATTTTGGAAATCCTTCCAAATATGGTGTCAACTATTAGGTTAAAAACAAAGTAAACAAATTGCAATAAATGTTTCCATAAACGAATGAGAAAAACTCTTTCGGTTCAAGTTCAACAGCTCATTCCAATACTTCGCTTTCAAAGTATTCTTTACCATAAACAAGCAAATAAATCGAACCTATCCTTCGAACAAAAGAAATTTTAGAACCGAAAGAAAAACATAAAAACTTATCACCTAGCTTTAAAATAAGAAGTTAAAACATTTTCTTTCTTTTCATGGCTTCTATTCACCCTTACTTTATTGATGTGTAGGTAGAGCAAGAAAAAAAAGGGTTTTGTGGATTTTTTTTTACTTTTTAGTTTAATGGATGGAGAAGAAACAGGGGATAAACAAGTGGTGGACATTCACGCGTGCCTAAGTTTTTGTGTTTTTGAGAGGAAACTATGCGTTTTGAAAAGTTTTTGAAGTGATTTGGCTTGTTTATATGCTGTCGGAAAAGTATAAGAATAAAAATTGGTCTTTAGGTTAGAAACGGGTAGTCATTCAAAGCTTCTAAAAAAAGTGAAATATTTATTCAAAGCGTTTTTGGGAGAATAACGAAATCTGCATTCATTTCTCTTTTATTTCTGTGTTTATTTCTTTAGGTAATCGAATTTTTTTTCAAAATAGCTGTTCATAAATTCATACAAAATAAATTATCCTTTATTTTAAAAGAGTTATTTTGTTAATTATGGGAAATATATAAAAAATAATTGATCATTTATCAACACCATACCTATTAAGAGTATGATCGTTATTAGTTATATGAATTCCAGTTCTTTTACCTCAAATAATTGAATTAAAATAAATAACGTGCTGATTTGCTAGATACTAGAGCTGCTCACTGAAGCATTTGTAATAGTCTGTAATTGTAAAAGAATCGAATGATGGTGTTTTTCTACAAAATCAAAATATGTGTTTTCACATTCTATACAAATCATCAACTAAGTATCTCTTGTTTACAGATGGCGCTTTCAGCACTACGAGGGAATTATTTCACAGTAACAAAACCTTCACAAAATCTCCTCTACTGTATGTTTAATAAAAATCATTTGACTTGTGTGTGTGTGCAAAATTATTCAATATACCTGATTTTATATCAGTTTCATATTCGTTTTAAAAGTTTCTGAACTCAGTTCTCATCTTGAGCTTGAATATCTGTAGTGGTGCAAAATCCTCTTTAAATTGTATATCTCCATAGAGTCAAATAATGTGAAAAAACTGAATTTAGAATGACTTACTTTTTTCGTATTTAGTAAATCAGATTTTGGTTGTAATATAAATTCTTAAATGTCAGAATCAAGTTAGATTTTGAAATAGTAGCAACAGTTTTGAATAGAATTATCTGGAAATGATTACACTTTTACTTAATTTATTTAATTGAAGATACACGATTTTGAAAAGGAAATACTGATTAATGTATTTATTTTCATTTAGATTTCTATCCGGACAGACTTAGGAAGAAATAAATTGCTTGTTTAAATTATCATGATCTGAGTGAAAAATTGAAAAATATGATTTATGGAATTATACATTGAATCCCATTTCTTTTCTCAATCCCCGAACCAATCGCACTATGAACAATATTGGATTATCTCTAGTCATTTTGTTCGATATAGTCAAAACGATTTAATTGCAAATGTATCTGGCAGCTAAATAGTTAGCGTTGTAACTTTGAGTACAAAAATTTGCGTGTTCGGGCTTCATATTTTTAATCAAGAAAGATTGTAGTAATTCGAAAAAATACTTTAATATGCAGATTAATGTTGAATTATCTTTTTTACGTGAAACAAGATCATATAGTTACAAATTATTCAATATCATGACAAATATATTAAATTTATTAATTTGTACTTAGATGACAGTCTATTGATACTGATCAACGCTCTTATAGACATCATCTTATAAATACAACCATTTGAAATCTAACCATCGTAATAAAGATAAGATATGAGAATAATGAAGCTGTAAATATATGCATAACCATTTCATAAAATAACAGAAATCGCAACAATTTTTAAAATAATATTTTAAGGGGAATTTTGAAGTTAATATAGTTTTACTAAAATTACATTATTTTTGAATCCATAACTGTTTACATAATTAGAAAAGAATATACATTTGATTTTAAACTTAATTAGTTATTTAGACTGCATTTAAATTAAAGTTAATCAAAAAATTATCAAAATGGAATTTACACACCTTACAAACAATTATAAAATAAATATATTAATTTTTTTCATGAATTTATTTTCAGATTTATATTAAGAGTGTCTCGATTATTTCATTAAATTTTATAACATTACACTTTCTTTCTGAATCATAGTTAATTTATAAAAGGCAGATGAAATGAAATTAAAACAGATTATATAACATCCCAAAACTTTTGAAATAACATCAAGATGGCCATTAATATTCACTAATAATCTGTTTCATGTCTTGTAAGTAATCGTTTCCTAACCTCCATTTATCTTAGAAATGTAGGGACAACAACGTGTCATACGAAAGTTATGCTCTGTTATTTCCTTCAATAATCGATAAGTTAATCTTCTAATGTCCCATCGTCTCAATTGGATGCACACGAAAGCAGACGACAGTTTACAAATCAGCTATCGACTCTACCATATTTCAAGACGACGATATCTACCACCGTGAATGGATGCTGACATCTCCGTTTAACTCGGAATTTGACCCTTTTACCCGTTTGCCCGTTCCCCAGTGATAAAGACACTTTATCTCCACACTTTTCCCTCCTCTAATTCTGAAGACAAATGAAAGTGAATGATAGTTAGGGAGAGAATTTGTAAGCCATCGGGAAATGGATATGTGGGTATACGATTCATGTTTTCGCAGGCAGAGATAGTATCCATAGGTTTTTCCTTGTTTTATTTTAATACTTTGGTTATTTCTTTTTTTATTAAGTACAGAAATATAGCTCTCAGTTCTGAGAATAAAATAGTTAAGAATTCAATTTCTTTAATATACATAGTTTTTTTGTCAAAATAAAAATGGTTTCATGAATTATTTATGCATGTGATATTTTTTAATTATGGTATCTATTTAACTATATAAATCTTGCTTAAAATACTAAAGCTGGGAGAAAAATAAAATGTAAGTATAACGAAAATGAGAATTTAAAATTTTTGGATCATATTGGAGAAGTATGATTTATCAACCATGATTCAAACACTAAATATTTTTTGATACATTATGATTTATTAAATACATTTCTCAAAAAATAGTGCATTTTATTATATATATACATTTTTTTTTTCTACGCCCGTCCTCGGCATCTCTTCCATTAATCGACGAGCAGCCCAATAAAAAGATGAACAAGTATAAAAACAAGAATAAAGTCCTTTAGTAGCCTCAAAAGATTTGTCAGTCATAAACTTTAAAGCTTCAGGGCAGTTCTTGAGGTGAGAAGCATCCATGCCATCTTAATTGCACAATGGACAAAGAGGATAATCCATTACACCTATTCGATGCAGATGCCTTTGCAGGTAGTCATGTCCAGTTGTCACCCGGAAACAAGCGACATCAGCAGCTCGTGGTAGCAATTTATTAATATAATTTTTTCTGAAGGAGTAGTTTGATGCATTTTTAGAAATTTAGGAAGTATAGGTTTTAATTAACATATTGAATATTGTTATAGTATACCATGCTGTTTTTGAGGGAAATTTCCTGTTCGGTAAGCCCTATCCTCCAAAAGAAAACCCGAAAAAATTTGAAACCTTGTTAGATATTCCTGCGTAAAGACATAAATGCACCTTTTATCCTATGTGGTTTATTAATTAAGTCTAAATAAATAAAAAAATAATATCTATGAGAAAAAAGTCCACTGGGTATGCACTAAAATATTTCAAATTATTAATTTGTATGTGCTTTTTAAATTTTCGTTTTACAGTTCAATGGTTGTATGCTATTTCATGAAATTGCAACTCACTAAATAGCATTTTATTTTCAGTTAATTTATTTTTTTATTAGTAAAACTTAATTCAAACTATAACGTTCAATAACTTTACATTTATTTCTACAAAAATGTGTGTTTCATAAAGCAAATACATAATACATCTTAATGCTCTATCACACTATTTTTATATTTATCTTGTTTATTTACATATTAATTGTTTTGACATTGTTTTTAGTGAGTGAAAATTGATATTCTTGAAACATATATAATGAATAAAACTACATACTACAGTTATTGATGACTTTGCTACATAAAATTGTCAGCCTAAAATTTAATAATTATAAACATAGATCTTCATACTTTTCTTAATCAAATATTACTTTACAAACAAATTTTTATAAGCAACGGAACCCTTTATTTTATCACACCGAGAGTAAAAAAAATCTATACATAATGTTGACTAATAAGTTATTTCTTCAGTAAGATAAGTAATTATTAAACAGGGTATTATTATTTTTGTCTTCAATATTTGATTTATTTTATAGACATCAAATTTGTTAGCAAAAATGTATGTAAAAATGTTTTCATTATATTGCTAAAATGAAACTACAAATATTGAGTTAATATATTAAGCACATTTTAATTTAAATTGTATAACGAATTGCTTTGCTTATATGTATGGAAATAAAATATCATTGCTTTGTGTATGAATTCAGAAGGTAAAAGTAATGCTGCGTGTGATAAGAATTTCATGAATTAATTTCAAGATACAACTGGAAACCCAGATAGATCAAAAACTGGGTATATAAGATAAAAAAACTCAATTTTTGAAATGAATGTATTTCTTATAAATAACTTAAAAATGCTTAAAATTTAATTACAAGAACATAAAAAATAATTTGAAATTATTTTAACTTTCCAATTATTTTAATTTTTTAATCAAAGCCTAAAAAATTTAAACCTAATTAAAACATTTTAAATTTTCTGAAAGAAGAAAGCATAAATTTAATTTGTTAAAGAAAATTGCATAATAATCCTTGAACATGAAGCTTATTAATTTAAAGTTAGAAAGTTTCAATGGAAAAATATTTTATATATTTTTATTTATTTTTTTACCCACGTAATAAATTAAAATAAATTGATCAAAATGTGAAATAATTAAAAAATTATTTCACATTTTGAGAAGATCATAAGTTCTTAACTTTTGGTATTTAGAACAATTATAAAGTACTTCACTCACATTGTCTAAGTTAATAACAAAATTATTTTTAAAATACTGCCAAAAAATGTTACAGTAGATAAATTAACAGCCTCGTAATAAAGAAAGAAAATCTGAAACGAAGCATACTTAAATACAAGTTTTGCATCTCATTCTTTAGTAGAAAACATAGCAAGATTTTTTAATCATAGAAGCGTATCATAAAACAAATTCAAAGGCAAAAAACTAACTCCTTAAGTCAAATCTTACTAAATAAATGATCAATGTCTATCTGAAAGATATGTTGAACTCTTGCTATTAGTTATGATAAAAAAGAAAAGCTATATTTAGGCAAGTTTTTCAAGACTAATCCAACATTAGTAGAAGTAGATTTTTCCAGTGCTAAGTACTATATCCCGCATCAACAAGAAGTTTCTAAACCACTGTAAGTGGAGTACCATTAATTTTCACTGCATCTTTCTATCTTCTACTTTTTTCGAACTACGCTACTTTTTGACACTGGTGGCTTATTTTCATCATCTTTCAGGGACCAATATCTTAAAATAATGAGTATATTTATAGGTCATTCCTGAGTTGTATGGGAAAAGTTTGTTCGATATTCTAACTCTAGAACATGTTTATTGCTTTTAACTTAAAGATGCTTACCTAAATAGTAAGATTTAAAACTTCCATATTTTTGTATTTACTTTAGATTTAATAATAACTTTTTATATTAAATTTAATACATTACTTTGCTTGTCATTTCTGTCTAAATATAAAATTTTAAAATGTTTTCTTTCAAAGCGTTTTTTATGGTTTATTAAGAGAAATTAGCATAAATTTCAATAATTTCATTTTTGAGAAAATCTTTCTTTCAAAACTCTGAGTTATTTTCATAAATAGTTCTCCTAATTGTGTAAAAAGACACGCAAAGTTTTAGGATTTTTTCTTATATTCAATGATACTTAGAATGTATCTAAATGAAATTAAAAGTAAAAGTTTCATTTGATATGTTTCACTTTTAATAATTATTAACTTATACAATAATAATTATTAACTTTGTAGAATGGTATTCAGTTAGTCAAACCATTGTTTTCAAAGAGAAGAATATTTAAAGGAAATTTAATGATAATATTTTCCCTTTAAGTATATAAAAAATCTGCAATAAATGAGGAGCATTTAAATATAATTACGTAAAATATAATGTATAATTTTTAAACTTTATTTTGATAAATATTTTCTTGATATCTTTTGACCAGCAATTTTAATGTCTAATAGTCTTAAATTTCATGACGTCTTAGATTTAAAACTTGCATAAATTTGATAAAAAATTGTTGAAATTTATCTATCGTTTCTTAAAGAATGATAAATATAATCTTGATACTAAAAATAGATGCAACCTTGCTGAATCTGTAGAATACCTTATTGTCGTATAAAATATGACAGTGTTCTAAAACATCAAAATAACATCGTATTTACGAAACAAGCTTCATCGTAAAACATATTGTTAAATTAAATAAAACGTCACTTGAAATTTTATTATCATAATTTTTTTGACATTCATACACTCTGAGAAACTCAAACATTCTGTAATTCAGCATCGTTATTTATCATCAAGCGATATATTTTTATAATCTTGATTTTTAAGATCCAGAGAAATTTTCTTAGAAACTTTATAAATGTATCAGAATAAAGGATTAAAGTTTGAAGAAACTTAACTTCAACATTTTTAATTTTATACTTGCATGCTCGTAAATAATTACTGAATGATTTTTTGGTATCTTGAAATATACTTTTATATATACTTGTTAGCCTTATTTAATTTATAAATATGATAATTACTTGTTTAATTCAATTAAATTATTGTAGATTCAATAAGTTATTAGAAAAAGCTGTATACGTAAATTATTTCTAAAATTTGGTCTCTGCTGGGAAAATACTAATTTGTATTAGAAATATGTATATTTAAAATATGTATGACAGTTATTGAATTCAACAGAAAATATTTTCATGTGGAATCTTTCTTAAATAATAAGAAGATGCTCATTTCCATGGGTATAGTAAGTTCTTACATCATAATTTTAATTTACGGTTGCTCATATGATACTATAAGCAGGTAATCACACAAATTAACATAATTTTCACATATATAAATTATATCATTATAGCTATATATTTTGTAAAATCCTCTGAGTTAATTTTCATCTGCAAGACTAATGAAAAATACTGAATGCAGGAAACACTTTCTTCAATGCACTTTGTAGAACTGATTAACTAAAAATATTATGCAAGTGCAATTATTACTTGAATATATAATTTTGATAAAAGTTTTAATGAATTAAAGTTTAACTCTAACTTATTTTTAAAATAAAAACTGTCTAGAAAAATTAAATGGCAAGAAGTGTATAGGCAAATTTGTAAGCATTAAATTATATATGTGCAATTTTGAAAGCAAACTTGTAAGCATTAAATTATGTATGTGCAATTTTGAAAGCAAACTTGTAAGCATTAAATTATGTATGTGCAATTTTGAAAGCAAATTTGTAAGCATTAAATTATATATGTGCAATTTTGAAAGCAAATTTGTAAGCATTAAATTATGTATGTGCAATTTTGAGAGCAAATTTGTAAGCATCAAATTATGTATGTGCAATTTTGAGAGCAAATTTGTAAGCATCAAATTATGTATGTTCAGTCACACAAGTTTTTGTCTTCCATTCTTTCTTAATAAATATACATAAATGAAAAAAATTCAAGCGTATGTTACAAAACGCTTCTAAATGTAGGCTTCAACAGGAATGAATGAATAGCTTATTTATGATGATTTCCATAAATAAGAAATAAAAGATTTTGAAATATTGAGCAATAAGTGCTATTTTTGTAGTCTTTTCACGTTTCACGAGATCTCAAATTTTTGGATAATTTCCAATGAAATTCAACATGGCTTTTATGGCTCAAAAATATAAAAAAATCAAAAGAAAATAACTTTTTAGCAAAAATATTTCGAATAATATGATACAAGAACTGTTCAAATGGCTTGAAGCTGACTGAGAAAAGAGAATCGAATTAACCTCTTCTAAAAGTTCGTGGCCTAGACAGTGATTAACCGTTATAAGGATCAAAAAACTATGAAGAGGTCATCGTAGGATTCCCCTGTAAGCGAAAGGAAGGAACCATTTGTCTCTTTTAGAAAAGAGGGCTAAAAGATCCCTAAAAAAAGGGGAAAAAATAAAGAAAGGGAAACTGCAAGGAAAAGAAGCGGAAAATGAAAGTTGTAGATGTGGGCGTAATGGTGGTGGGAGTAAGAATAGAACGTAGTCAAAAAGTGGTCATTGTGGCCGAAGACGGATCGGCGTTATTAATCTGTCGGCCACTTCACAAAATGCTGTTCTCCCTTCCGGTGGCGTGGATGGCTATGATATTTCTTCCTCAAAGAAAAAAGCTTGTCATCTACTTATTTATTTATTTTTTTTTTGAAAAAAAAATGATTGCAAACGATCTGAGTGCTTCGTAATTTATTGAAGTTTTCGAGTTGTCGTACAATTTTACGTCATCTGCTAAGTTAGCAAATAAATTTTTAAATGAAGCGTAATCATTATTCTTTAGAAGCGAAAAATGGGAAGATTGTATAATATTTATCTTTATCTATATTCTCTTTTCTTTAATTGGATTGTTGCTTGGATACCTTACAGAAATCTACGCTTGTTTATACATTCAGTAAGCGAATTCACATACGCTTATACATATGTACATATACTCATAATACTCAATACATGTTCTTAATTTAAGAATGATGATGGCTTATAAATTTAAATTTTGTATGCCTTTTGTTTTGAATGTGTTCCTCTCTCTATGTAATAAAGAATAGAAGAGGAAATTATAGAGCCCAAGTATTTAGAGTTTATTATTTTAAACTGTGTAGTATAATATATATATATATATATATATATATATATATATATATATATATATATATATATATATATATATATATATATTAATAATTAATGTTTTTGATTGGAAAGTATGAGAAGGAGAGAGAGATAGAGAGAAAAAAGAAAGCTAAAATAACAATATAAAATTTCAGATCAATTAGAAAAATTCAATCAATAGAATTAAGAATGACTTCATATATCATGTCATAATATTTTCTTCAAGGAAATGTACCGAATAAAAAATTTCATGAGTTTTCTTTTTTATTGTCTATTAATGTTAAGATTATATTGTCACTGATACAAAATTTGATGAATTATCTTTACGTCATCTTTTAAGAAAATAATTTTATAATTGAAACTTTAATAAATATGAATAAAACAGAATAGAAAACATTGAAAAATTAATTTATTTTTAACATTGAATATAGAGACACTTCGTTCATAGAATGAATAATTCGAATAGTAAAAAATTGCATTAAATTTATATTTCTATGAAATATTGAATGCTTTGAATTTTATGTCAATTGTTATTTATTGTGGAATATAAATACATTCATGATTTTAATTTGCATTTTATTATGCTAAGCTTTTCAATTTGTTAATAAGAAGATTATGAAAACTTATCTAATAAGCATAAATACTTCTTCAAAATATCACTTTGAATAAAAATTTTGTTGTTCACATAAATAGGTTTGTAAATATTTTAATAAAAACATTATAGAATTGGCATAAATGGGAATAAATTAATTGCATTGGAAAAAGTATATAAAAATTTTTTACTAATGTAACAAAAATTATCTCATTGTACGTGAACCTACTTTTTCATTTAATTTTCAGGTTCTTATTTTAATCTTGTCTCCTATTTTAATCGATATAAAATTATTAAAAGAACCAATCACTATTCCAAGAACAAGCTAATGACGCCATTTTTGACTACAGTCAAGGAATGAAACTTACATTTAAGTAGTCATTCTTTTCTTCAATAAATTTATTTTTGACTTTATTTTATTTAATACTTAAATACCGAAAAAAATTATAAATTTTAAAATTTTAATTTTTAGAGAAGGTTTATGCCTATAACCACTTTTTAATTTTAATTTAACTACATTTTAGTTACATTCAATGAATAATATATATGATATATAAATATATTTTACAAATTTTAAAATGTATAATCTATCTGATTTCAAGAATTATTTTGTGAAAACCTATTTCTCAATGAGATGTAAATGTTTAAATCAAAACATTGGTGATTCTATTGCCAAGCTTGAGATTATTCTAAATTTTTTGATTATGTGAAAGTATAGAATGAATATCTATTTGGCATCAAATTCTCTTAAACTGTGCCAAGAAATTTAAGAAAAGAGGGTGTGTGAGAATTAAATTCCCAAAAGAATTTTTCAACATTCCATATGCATGAACACTGTGACATTATTAATGCTTTGCAAAAACTCAATTTGAGTATAAGCATTTGGTTTACATGGGATTAGAATGAATATTATAATCTAAGGGCTTAGATTTTATATACGAACTTTTTCTTATAACTTTTCGTATTCATCTTTGTAAATTTAGTAACGAATAAATTGTATACATTACATTCCCTAATAATTAAAGTAATGTATGCTATTTTCTTGTTTGTTTTAAGAAATTGCCATAGATGACTTATTTGTTAAAGTTTTTAATTATATAATTCAGTCTTTTGGTTTACAAAAGTGCTCGTAAGCATATCTTTCGGAGAATAATTATTTCCTTTGATAAAGTTATTTACATTACACTTGATGGAATTAGCTGGATATATCACCCCAATCGTCGACTATAGCTTTTTCATCACCAAGCTGAATGCATGCTTTTTGAACGGGGAATTTCACAAAGTCCGCCCAATTGAAATGCTGAACAAAAAATTCAAACGCTGTTGCTACTGAAAAAAACAATACATATGACGCAAAAAGGACGTAAAACACGAGAAAAATGCAAACATGGCAAGAAAAACAAAAACTCAAATTGGCGACAATATAATCAAAACAATGGACGGCACTTTTGGTGAGAAATCTCTTGGGCAGATATATCATACTTATACCCACATGATTTATAAAAAAAACTTTTGAATAGGATGACAGTTTGAAAAAATATATGTTAGAAAGTTTTTTTAACCAATCATAATGAAAGCAGTTTTTATTAAGCAATGAATTCTAAAAATATATTTTCTATTAAACTTATATTCCTATTTCGCAATGTTTGTATATTTTTTTATTTAATATTTTAAATTTATTTAACTCATTTTATAAAATTGTATATTCAGATATTATGTGAAACAAGTTTCATTAAAAAAATTGTGGCTATAGTAGCCACAGTGAAAATTTAAACAATGTTGATATTCCCCACTTCAAAGATTTGCCATGTTTGTTTTTGCTGAGTTTCTCATCATCTTATTACAGAGAAAATGTTAAAAAGATTATATCAATGTTGTGATTTAATGAATTCAAAGTGATCAATATTTTCTAAAGATTGTAATAACTGCCGATGAAACTCGGGTGCATAATTTTGATTCCCTCACTAAATTCACAATAAATGTTACTAAACATACTCCCTCTGAAAAAAATTCAATAAACCAAATTTCTTTGACCATAAATATGGGCACAGGTGCCGTATAAACCATGATTCCAAATTCTGAATTTTTTTTGGCGATGAAGAATTGTTGCCAAGATGACGTATCGTGATGTGCGCGATGACGTAAAAACTAGGGTTACCAAAATAGAATTTTCTGCATAATTCTCATAGATCTCCATATGTATGACGTAATAAAAACGAGGTGGCCAGATGGATAAGAAAAGCCGCCAAAAAATCACCAATCTCAGAATTTGGCATCATGGATACATGATAATGCTTTCTTCCATGCCTCTACTTCTGTTCAGCAAATATCCTAATAATAAAATTTTGAAACTCTCCTTATATTCTAGATCTCGCGCCATACGCTTTCTAATTATTTCCAATGTTACTGGAGAAATCCGTTTCAAAACATTTAAAACAGATTTTTAAGAATTTTCATCAGTTCAAGTATTTATAATGGCAGTTTCCGGAAAATGTATCTCCATTTGTTTTGAAAAGAAGGTTGTGGGATGAGATCATAGCATAACACCTGAGGGATGATATTTTGAAAAACAAAATTCTTTCTTTTTTTTGCTGCAAATATATTTTGTAATTTGTTATGACTTAACTCTTAAATTTCCTGGAACACTCTTTGTATCATCAAGGCATAAATGGAGAAAAAAGTAATTCACTTCTTTCAAACTGAGTTCTTTCAATCTAGGGAAGTGGGAAACATTACTCGATGAGTGAAACTTTAACATATTTAGACAAATTTTCAAGGTAAACTATCGATTTTATTCTCAACAGCTTAAGAATGATTGTGTTAGATCATTAATCTTATATGACTACAAATAATTGTGAGAAATAACAGTTTGCATTACGTTTACATGATACATTTTAAATCATGTATAATGTTTATTATTAAAACACCAAACTATATTTCGTGTAATGCACATTTTAGATAGTGGTTTAAATGAATGAATTACTTTATACGTTATTAAAAATAGAATCCTAGCAATATATTGAAATGCTTCATATCTTTCACAATATTTGGTTGCGTTTTATAGCAAAATTTTTTATTTATTAGAAATTTCAAAAGCTTGCACATTATTATGTTTTTGTTGTATGACTTTTGGACAAACCAAGCTCGCTATGACGTTGGCTATGCGAATTTAAGTCAATAGGCTGCGTCTTTCATTTAATCAGAGAACTAAAAGGGGAAAATACAACTTTGCTCTTAAATCCTCCGATAGATGGCACCACCGAAGGATGCACTATTTCAATTTTGAAGAGGGGGGAAATTTTTCTCCAGACCATTACACCCATGGTAACTGCTCTATGACGGACCACAGGGGTTTCGATTCCACAGATTTAAGGAGCACGTATACTGCATGTACTTGGAAGATCTTTGGTGGATATGGGAATCGAACCCCAGCCTTCCGGACGTAAGGCCAATGCCCTAACTATTAGACTGCCATGGCCATACGTTATTCTATACAATATATATCTGATTAAAAATAAATCATTTTGACTCTCAAACTTTCCAACTCAATATAAAAATTAATTAAATCTAACCTTCATTTTTAATTTATGCAACTTGTAAATTTCATTTTGTACTCCCTGTTCAACTCAGAATTTATTAGAAGAAAATAAATTTCGATCACAAATAATTTCCTCCAGGTACGCTAAAGGTTTCGCTTTGTCATTTAATATTTTAACAGAAAATCTCCATTACTGTTTGTCGGGAATTTAACAAAAAAGTAAAATAAAGAAAGTAAAACTAAATCCCTAATCAAATTCCAAAATGAAAAATGTTTTGTATTTTAAAAAAGTGTCCCCGGCAAAAGCTGATAACCTAAAAAGCGAATACAGTTTTTAATTTTTAACTTTACTTTCCTTCCTTTATTTTTGCTGCTGTGAATTCGTACAAAGTCGTTTATCTCAACATTTGTTATATTTCTTGACGTTAGTTTTTTTTTGTTCTCGTGCTATTTTTCCGTGCGAACATTCATTTTCAATTTGTTTTGTTATTCAAATGCGATGGAAATTCATCTGTAATCTGCTTTAATATTGTTTTTCCTTCCCTTTCACTTCCCCAGTGACATTTGCTGTTTGTTCAATGCTATCATTAAAAACCATGAAAATGCATTTCTAACTCTAAGGCAAATGAATGTTTATTAGATTTTGATGCTAAAGTAGAATATGTGCATTTGAATATAATCACATCTTACAAAAAAAGAAAGAAAAAATATCGGTTTTTCAGTATTACTTTTTTCACTCAATCTGCCTATAACAACAGAGATAACTTTACTTTCTTTCTTTCCCAATGGTCATTAAATGAAATTAATATTTAAATTCCTTTTTCGTCTTCAAAAGTACGTGAAAGTAATTTTAAAGAAAACAGAAAATTTTGCTTGGAAAATGGATTAATGAAAAGCTAGGTGTTAATTAACAGTGAACAGTTTAATTGGGATGATAGAATTTCATTAAATATTTAATTGGGATATCTAAAAACCCCGAAGCGACAGCAAAAAGTTTGAAAATTTTAATCTATAAAATTGAATATTGAATTGCTTTATCTGATTAAATGGGAATTTTAAAAAAACTCATACTTGGAAATAATTGTGTTCAGCTTTCATAAGTTTTTAATATGTGATTTTTATCAGTATAGAAAATATCTAAAGTTTATAGAGATTGAGGCTTGGTTTGTTTGTCGCTCAACGGTTATGTTTTGCGCACGAGGGCTAATTAGATCAGGTTATACAGTTTAAAGAGTATTCCAAACCACTACAAGCATCCATGCCCAAGGTGGGATTCGAACCCACGAACTGTTGTTTAGAGATTGAGATCACATTTTAAAAAGATTTAAGCAAACAGAGTTATGCATTTATTATTTTAACTTAAATTTTTCTGCTAAAAATTGATAAATATTAATTGAATACTCTGGGTGAGGTTTTTCATCAAATAGTTTTTCGATGGATTGCATATATTTTTATATTATTTATCACATAAGATCATTGACATCCATAAACTAAATAGCTGTCTCAAAACACTGATAACTAGTTTAAATTAACAAAGTTGTATGTAATTTTGTCACCAAAGAAGTTCTCTAAGTTTAAAAGCTAGATGTAAAATATTTTTTGACACCATAGTTTTATCGAGTCATGCCTGAGAAAAATAAAAATATGTATCTGAATGTGTATCTGATTTGTATGAGATAATGATATAAGAAATTTAATGTTGTCAATTCAAAATTGTGATTCTAATGCCAAATGAAAAGACAAAAGACAGAAATTCACACCACTTATAAATTTCTCTCAATTATTTTTAACATGAACTAGAAGCTAACTAAGTTTACATATTATTTCATGCATAGTGTGTAAAACATCAGTTGTCGTGAAGGGAATTTTAAAAAATGCAAATGAACTTACTTACTTTTGTCAGTTATGCAACTGAATATAAGGAAAAACCATGAATGAAATTAATGTTCATATTTATTATATAATAAGGAATGATACAAATGACTATAATTTAGTTGTTGAAATGGTTAATAGTAAATAATTTATGTTTTTATTCCAAAATCTCAAAAAGCTGGACTCTACAACAAACTTGGATGTTATAGGGGTTTTTCTTAATCCATTTTAAACTGTGATGGTTCAGTTAATATTCTTATGCAAAACAGTCATGATAGAGTCAATAATCATTTCCGATATTCAAATATAAGTTTAAGTAATTTGAATGTAATAAATATGCTTAAGAGAAATGTTAACGTGTAGTATTAAACTATGTAGTAAATAAATAAGACGTATTTGTATTATTTATTTTATTATTGATTTTGAAAGCATATTACGTACTTTTCCGTTCTGCATACTAAGTTCAATAAAATATAATGATTTTTCTATTAATACATTTTCTACTTATTTTTATTATTATATTTGGGAATCAAACTAAACCAGCCAGAAAAATTAGTTGTTAATATTTTTTTTCATTAAAAACGCAATTTTTTGTACATTTTATTAAAAAAAAAGCAATTTACTCACCAGTTTTGGTAAGTAGTTTAAAAATATAGCTGGTTCTGCGTTTTCTTCGAAAATGAGCGTTTTTTTGTTGAAATTAGCGTTTTGTTTTCGAAAAAGAGCGTTAATAATACACAGTTGAAAATCTGTGTAATATACTTCATATATATATGTGTGAATGTACAAAAAAATTACACTAAAGTCAGTAAAAATGTCAGAAATATGTTTCCTTTTTTGATAAAATTTTATTTGATATTGTTTGTTTTCTTTTACTTTTCCAATGCGACTAACTTCTATAAGCTTTTTTATTTCGTAAATATTTGTTTACATTATTAATTTTTTGAATAATTGGAATAAATAATAAATGTTTATATCAATTCTGTGGATTTAAATATGTTTATTTAATTATTAAACTTAACATGAATTCCATATTTAACAATTATATTATCAATTAACCATTAGTTAAATTTATTTTATTCATATTAAAATTAATTGTTTTAGCATAACGTATGTACTTTTATTATACTTGAGTTTCTTCCTATTTTATATTACTTAAAAAGTTCATTTCTTACTGAATGAAGTTTGGATAATTCGATGACTGAATATATACAAATTAATTCTCATGATTTAAAATCACACCAAAACAAGAAGCTAATGAGATATAAGTTATCTTAATAGTAATCTCCAATTTTTGATAGAAATCTTACATTTAAATTATTTCATTTCTTACTTTATATTTTCCCACATCTTAAATTTAATTCGTAGTTTCTTTAAAAGTTCAACTATAAGAAAATTTTTATTTTTCTTAAAAGCAGCTTTAGTTTCATTAGATTTTTATTAAAAATTTTTATATTTTTTATTCAGAAAAGGGTTTTTATTAAGATATGGGATAAACACTTATTGATTTTCTAATTTCAAGCAGAGAACACACACCCACCCAAAAGATAGATTTAAATTTGTAGACAAGAATATTTATCTTTTAAAAAAATTTTTTATAATTGAAATATTTTTTATTATGGAGATGATATCATTTTAATTGTAATTCCCTTAAAACTTTGAATATGATTTATAAAAGTTTAAATTATAAAAATAGAATTATCACTACTTAGTTTCTGTTTATTGTTATCATGAAAAATAAAATCTTTGTAAGTTTCTGCTATTATATATTGCCAAAAATGTATGAAAAGTTTCGTATAATCAAAACTGTAACTTTATTTACTCAGTTGAGAGAGAGAGAGAGAGATGTTAATGAGACTTTTCATTATTATTTTTTTTTCTTTTAAATAGCTTCAAGTAGTTATTTATTAATTAGCATTTTAGTACTTATTTTTCATTTTCTTTTTATGTTTTTCTTGTATTTTTTCCTTTATTTATATAATTTGTTAATGACATACTACGAAATCATTCTTGCAACTAATATAATTTAGTTTTAATTAAAATTAAAGCTTTTAATTTCCTTACTTTGATATATTTTAATTAATATGATCAAGTTGCTTGATGCAAAACAATAAGTTTTTAAATAAAAATAATTATCACTTGTGACCAATGCAGTTTCTTTATCCTCAGTGAATTAGTTTTGTTATTAATAAATGGCTGTGAAAATAGATACAAATTTATTAATTTAATTCCATCAATATTTGTCACGAATTCTGCTTCTAAATCTTTTTTTATATTATACTTTTATTTTTATAGGCAAAAAAAACTGAAAATCATTATCGATGTATTAAAAGTTAATAGAAAAAGGTAAAAAGAAATGAATGAAGATTAAGAAAAAGTAATCAGCTTAGGAGGTAATTTCTTCATAATAATGGGGTTTCTTTTTTCTAAAACTACATTATCTATATTAGAAATAAAATTATAAAACGAATAAGTAACTGTGTTCCTTAAAAGCATTTACTTTTACTTAAAAAATTAAACTGATAAGCTAGATTTGGCTCAGAATTTTTCAATGTTTATTTTTTGACAATTTGACAATAATTAGAGATAAAAAAATTTGAATTAAGAGCTAAAATCAATTTAGAAGTCCTTATCTTCTTAATACACAAATCTAATTTCCATATTATATTGGAAAAACAAGGTGAAATAAAAGTGGAATAAAAATGTATGATTGCTACTCTGTTTTAAAAACAGTTATACTTTAAAAACGATTTCACAAATTTAAGTTGTTATAATATTAAATTACCAAAATTTTCAATCAAGCTTTAATATTAAGCATCCTAATATACAAATAATTATCTAGATTATAATAAAGTTTTGTAGATTACTTTTAATTTGAAATACATCAATGTGGACAGAAATTAACATATCTATCATATTGTTTATATTTTGTAAATTTTGAATAACTTTGGACTTACATTGGAATGTTTTATATACTTTGCATTAAAAAAAACTTGTTATGAATATTTATTTTCGTAGAATTATTTTCTTATTGAAAAAATTTATTAAAGGAACAATATATTTCTAACTTATTTATTGCGTTTAATATTTATTGTCATCTAAAACTTAATGATGAATATTACATTAATAAATCTAAATACAGACATCAGTTCTAAAATTCTTAAATTTAAGAAAATTATTTTGTGAATTTTTGAGTATAATCATTTCTTTTTCTCAGTACAAAAAATTATTTTGATTATTTCAAGCATTCTTTTCTTAATTCCATGTACTTTTTAAATTAACTGGATAAAACTAAAATTTTAGAAAATAACTACAAATAATGAAACTCATATTGGTTATAATATTATTAATTCACCATAGATGTAAATAGGAGAATCTTTTGGAATTCTCCCAAAAGATATGAGTTTGATGAATTATGCTTTTTTAAATTTTTTAAAAAAAATCAGCAAGTTGTGTTAAATTATAACATATATTTTGTTTATTTAATTAGCTTAATTTAAAAATCACATTTATTACTGCTTTTATTTAAAAAGGTTATTATTTATTAAATTTTTATCGTTCTTGATAGAATGAATAAATAAATAAATGTTTGCGGTAAATATTCCTTACATTGTAATTCAAAATTATTAAAAAAATTATCAACACAAGTTTAAAAACGTTAAAGAATAGCATCATCTTATACCTATAAATTTCATCTTCAATAAAAATTTATTCACAATACTTTATAAATAATATCGGTTTGAATACAAAAATATTAAAAAACATATAATGAGTACATTCTTATTAAAAATGCTTTGTGTGTAATAAACAATGTATACAAAAGACATTTCATTAAATATGGGAATTTTATTTGTACAGTTTATTTTATTGAACTCCCGCTTCCACTTTATTGCTTCAGAAAGGTAATAAATGTCATCCAAATTATTGAATGATTATTGGTATGGTGACTGTGAGCTCAAATATTTAGGAAATGCATAGTTATTTATTTGAACTTCACTTCATTTGAATCGTATTTAAATTATTGTTGGATGTTTTATATCTAAGGATTTCATTTTAAGGATAATGACTAAGCCGAAGATAAATGTTAAAAGCTTAATGTTGATTTTTAAAACTATTATTCACGTCTGCTGAAATTTAAACACAATGCTACATTTTATGTCCTTTAAAAATTTCAAAATAAAAACCTGATAAGTCAACATAACAATATTGCTTTACAATAAGCAATTTTTTGTTTAAATAAATAAAAATTGGTGAGTAATTCTCTTGCAAAAGTACCCTAATTTAAAAGAAAATTTGTAAAAATTTCATTGGATGAAAAGTTATTCCACGTTAACATGTTTCAACAAATAAAAAAGATTGAGAATCATTTGCTGAACAGAAAATGCTTTGCAAAAAGTAAGGAAATTGTCTCATCTAATTCTTAAAAATCAGGAAATCCCGAAACGCGTAATCAAACTTGGCTTTAGGATTTAACCAATTTTTTCCCTTCTCTTTTCATCTTTTTCTGCATCTCCTCCTCACATCTCATTCGCAGACGGACGGGATCTTTTTTCAGCTTTACTTTTTCCCCATCCTCATTGCTTTCATCCCCTTTTCTTCCCTCATAGGTGCGTCACTTCCGAGTGTCGGTCGTAATTGAAGCTCTTAGCGAAGAAACTGAGCTTGCCGCAACCCCCCTTCTCTGCCCCCGAGCCAACCATCCAGCCCAAAGCTTTTGTGAAAAAGATGGATTGTCCGCCGATGTTTCGTCTTATCCTCTTTCCTCTTCTCTCTCCCCCTCCTCCTACGCCATCCTTCTTAGGGTGCTGCTGTTGCGTATGGAGATGTGTCCGTTTCTAGGCCTGGAAAGTTGGGGGTGGAAGACAATTTATATCTTTTTCTGAAGTCTTGTTAGAAACGCAAAATATGAAACTGCTAGCTTGAATAAGGGGAGATCTTCAAAGTGCTTTTCCAGAAACATGATTCCTTTCTGGAATATTAAGAATTGACTAATAATAAAAGTAATAAAAGTTCATTTCCAGTTTTATTTAGTCATCGTTCACTTATCGTTTGCATATATTTTGATGCAGTAATTAATTCCAGTTTCTATAAGATTGTATCAAACTACAAATGTATTTTTAATAAGCATTTTTCAAATGTTTGTAAAATTATTTTTAATATTTTTATGATTATGTACATAAAAGAAGTTATATACTGTTAATTCGTATTTTTGTTATAGCAAAACATTTGTTAATATAGGAATGAAAATCATTAAAACATATTTTTATTTCAATAAAAGAAAATTTAAGAACAAACATAAAAGTTGTAAATTTATTAATAGTTTTTAAACTTAAAAACATTTATTTCACTAATATGTTCTTATGTAAAGTTTTAATGAACCAAGTTAAGTATAATGCTAGCAACTACAATATTATTTAGTTACAATTACAGTTAGGAAAAATAATTCGAATAATTCATTAAAATTTTTTTCATAATAAATAATCAAATACCGTAAAGAAATGCCTCAAATAATTAAAAGAAATGTCTTTAAAACAAAAATATGCAAATTGATTATTTATAAATAATTTGCGTTAGTTATTTGTTTTATTTTATTATTTATCAACAAAAATAATATTTAATTAACATTTTCTGTTTAAAAATAGAACATTACAAAGATTATGTAATTAAAAATTTTTTTTAACATTATTATACATGAAAGTTTTTAATTTATTTTGAAATATTTTTAAAATCTCTATTAAATAAAAATATTTCATAAAAATACAAATTTACATTTACAACATTTACAAAAGAAAATTTCTCAAGATATTATTCAATTTAACAGTACTTTTCTTCAAACTTAATGAAAAAAAAAACATTTTATTTTTTAAAATTTGATAAAAAAATATTTAGAAGCAATTATACACGTAAATAGTATTTTTAATTATAACTTTGCTTGACTAAAACTAACTTATAACAACCATATATTATTAATATTATCAAATATAAAAAAAGCATCTTTATATTTAGCATTTATTTAAAAAGCTAATTTAATATGAATGTGTATTTATTTTAAAATATGAAACTTCATCTTAGAAATAGTTTTCAATTAAAAATGAGAGTTGAATTGAAATGCATTTCAATACTTTATATTATTTCCTTAAAACAGAATTCCATAAGTTTATCATAAAATTTTGCATAATTTATCAGATCTTAAGTTAAAAAATTTTTTTTAACTTATGCTGGCATTTTAATCACTAATACAAAAATTTTAAACCAAGTCTGGTTTTTTCGAAAATAAGCAAAACAAAATATTGAAATTTGTGAATATCATCTGCAAAATTATTTTCAAATATACATAAAAATATTATTATTCACGATAATTCTTATCGGAAATAAGTGAAAGTGTAGTTTAAAAATCAATGACGTATTTGAATCAAAAATTAGATTTCAAGCTAATATTTTCAAATATGTATATTTTGATCATATTTCATAAGCTAGTTTATGGAGTGAATAATTGAAATTTAACACCAGTCGTTATGAAATTAGAATTCCTTTAATTTGTTTTATTAATCTAGAGTTTACATAAACAAGTTCTGCTTATTATTAAAAAATACATATTAATTTTACGGAGTGAATAACTGATATATAATACCAGTGGCAATGAAATTAGAAATAATTTAATTAAATCAATTATTTAGAATCATTGATCTGGAGTTCGTATAAAAACGTTTTGTTTATTGTTAATGGAAGATTTAGAACATGTCAGTAAATTAATAAAGTTTTTGTTATCTAATAATAAAGATTATGTGTGTGTGTGTTCAATTAAATAAGACTGCTTATATCTGAGCATGGTGAAGTAAAATATTTCGTCATCAAAAAATTATTACTCAGTTTCCTTCCATGGTAATTCGTAAATCACAACGCTTTCTAGAATTTGTTGATAAAAATTCTAAGAATGAATTATATAAACACCACTTAATAAAAGCCTAAATAATTCATATTATCCTTCTTAAGAAGCTCATATATTTTTTTTAGTTGTTGTTGTTGTCATGTGCCAACTAGGCTGACATTATGGAATGCGCTGCTCCAATTTTCCAACTGAACCAAATTTAGGTGTGGAGTCCGACTTCCTCAGCACGCACATAATATAGGTACCCGTTTATAGGGTAAGCAACCATTCACTCCACATTCATACAAGGAAGGGACAAAGACAGGATAGATAGAGAGAGAAAGTACATCCATCCCCGAACCAGGATTTGAACCCAGGGCCTCCCTATCCGCAATCAGGCACGTTAACCACTAGACAAGTTGGGTGGCATTTGTTTTTAGTAAATTTATAGAAAAGAAATGGGTTATCATATTACATTTTCATCAAATTTTATTATTTTATCGTATCTGAATTTTGTATTGAACTTCATCAATAAAAGTAGAAAAAATATTAATGTTTCCAAATGAAAAAAACTTAATACATTTTAGTATTAATAATCAAAGGGAGCGCTGGTTTATATCACCATCTCTGACAAACTATGTAGGTCACACTCCTAATACAAAATACGGTTACAGTTACCACTCGAATTCATCAATTGGATTATCAACATTTCCAATCACTACTCTCGGGGCAACTTAAGTGGGGACAACCCCTTTCGTTCGTCTGACGTCACTGTTAGCGGTCGTAAAAGATGTTGAAATTGCGGACTATGGGAAAGAAAGGGAAGAATGTTGAAACGACTCCATGAATAAAACAAATGGTCCTATCAATGGCCCTGTTTGTCTTGTTGTCCTCTCTCCCAACCCAAGACGATCTTCCAAAAAGATATGTAACGACAGATTTCCGATACACCCTTGCGATCAGCAGCAAAACGTTCCCCACTATTATTTCTACCCTTATAGTCTGTTGAAAGCGGGGGAGTTTTGAGTCACAAGACATTTCTTCTGGGCATTGGTTTTATGGATATTTTTCAAAATTATAGTTTGGCGAAATATTCGGAGTTATTTCTTCAAGAAATATTTTAAATGTGTGAGTTATTTTTGTAACAATAATCCAATTTTATTTAACCAGTTTACTTTCTTATGAGGTTTAAACTCAAACAAATTTAGTAATGTTTGTTTTCAATTAATGGATATAAAATTAAATATAATTTTACTGCCGTAAAACATGTCATCTTTAGTTTATTTTAGTATAATTACGTATTTGTGCAATTTCATATTTTTCATTGTGCAATTTCACAGTTTTTGTCCTGAGTTAAAAAGCTCACTGTCTTTTAAGTTACCTTTTATCCAAAACAGTTTATGAAAATACAAGTAAATATGCTGCACACACACAAAATAAATAAATTAACTAATTAAAATAAAAATAATAATTGAATGATGTAAAATTCTAATGAAAAATATTTTAATTATACTTGTGTATAGCTATTAGAATATTAAATTAAAACATAGTTTAGATTTCAACAAATAATTTTAAACCATATGTGAAATTCATAATTTTTATGAACGTAATAAAAAATAAATCGAGGAAAATATTTATTATTTTTAGTAACTTATAAATAGTTAGCATTTAATAAAATAACATTTTTAAAATATAAAAGAAATTATGTATTTAAATGCCGTCAGCTTTGATTTCAACGTAATTGGCTATCAGATAAATTGAGACTTAGTATATTGTAATAAACTTAATGATATTAAAATAAAATTCAATATTAACATGTGTGACGACTTATGAAATAACAATCATAGAAACTGAGAGATACTTGAAACTTTAACAAATACAATATTTTTGATAAATACATAAGTTAACACTTTTGTTCTTTTCCATATAAAATCTCTAAAATTATTTGCAGCCAGAAATAATCTTAGAAGTTAAATATCATTTAGAGTAAAAGCATATAAACAATATAATGCTGTTGTTGCACTAGCATGTTTTCCTGTACAGTTGCACTAGCATGTTTTCCTGTTGTTGCACTAGCATGTTTTCCTGAGTTGGGATTAACCAATAAGATAGCATTTGGGTACAATCTTCGTGATTTTAAAGCAGGGACCAAGGAGAAGACCCCCAATATTTGGCCTGCTACAACTAGAGGTATCATTTCACTTGGAGGACATTGTGACCACGCCCAGTTTCAACGTGCCCCAGCCGCCATTGGCGAACATGACGGATATTCGGTGGCTGGGATTCGAACTCACTACCTTCTGCTAAAGAGAACGACGCCATAACCAATCAGCCACCGCTGCACTCAATAAAATGCTGTAGTATCTTAATAAACAAACTGTAGAAATTTGATTTAATTAAAGAAATGAAAATGTTTTTTATTAATTAATGGAGATATATATATGCGATTTCCTATATCAATTATTAGTCTAGACGCCTTATTAAAGCTTTCATTGACAAAAATAACTGCATTATTCGTATAACCATTTTTCTTATAAATGCATTATGAATATAATATAATGTATAAAACGAGAATTGTATTATCATTATCACTATACCACTAAATTCACTATCGTTACAGCGTTTTATTGTAATTAATGTCCCAGTGATTCATTTTTAGAGATACCCTTTTGAGTTAGAAGTGCCTAATAAAGTTTAGTTCTTTTCTCGAAGGAATTGCATTGGAGGTCCTAATGACATCTTGTGGGAAATTAAGATCAATGAGACTTGCATATTTTCACTGAGAAAAATAAATAATAATTTCAACTCGCCTATCTAAAATCTCCCTCAAGAGACATTAGTTTTATGATTTTTTTTCTCAATTGTTTGTTATGCAAAACGTATTTTTCCATTCGCTTTAGTTGCTGGGATATTAATATTTTTTTTGTGCTTCATCCCGCACCCGAAGCGTTTGTCTAATACGGATGCAAATGCTTTTGCTTTGTAATGGGAAAGATATTATAATGAGAAATTCAAAAATGTTTCAGTGATATTAATATTGGACGTTTGAATTGTTCTTTTGAGTTATCTTTCTGTAGTATTTTAATCTTATGGGGTAAAAACTAAATGATTAACAAAAGAGGTGAGAGCGAAGAGTGTTGTTTTTAGGTCTTAAATAATTTCTTGGCAACTAGAAATTTTTGTATCAGAATGTTAAATTGATAAAAAAGCTGTCCATGGCACATGAGCGTTACATAAAAGAAATTCATGACATATAATTTCTAGCATAATAAGTTATAATAAAGTGAAATTTATTTACATAATATAAACGCTAATTTGTGAAAATATTGATGCTAGAAAGATTTTAAATTAAGGTTTTTCAGAAATTAATATAATATTTACCTCTTTGGTCAATTTATCAGCTTCATACTAATTCATTTCTTTTCTCGCTATATTAAAGCTATATTAATTCCTGAATATTACTGATGATAGTATAAATTTAGTTTTAATATTAATTAAATATATACAGGAAAGAATAATTCAGAAAGAAAAATTTTCTTATATTTAAGAAAATACACAGATAGTCAATAGATTCCAAATGGTAAGTCTTTCTTTCAGCTATATCATAAAAATTATTAATATTGTTTAAATTTATATGTTATGTTTAATAATTATTAATTAATATTGTATTTAATATACATTTGATAATGCACATTTTAGTGAACTATATTAGTAAAAATGAAAGGATGTAAAACTAATTTTCAGTTTAAGTTTATGAAACTAAAATTTGTACTCATTAATTTCAGATTCTACTAAAATCGAAAGAATGTAGTGATTTTATTTTATTATTTATTATTTTTATTTTATATATATATATATATATATATATATATATATATATATATATA
Source organism: Latrodectus hesperus (assembly GCA_037975125.1). NCBI lineage: Eukaryota > Metazoa > Arthropoda > Arachnida > Araneae > Theridiidae > Latrodectus > Latrodectus hesperus. The sequence goes on from JAJQOW010000014.1 coordinate 17,688,326, forward strand.
TATATATTAAATTAGTTACAGTAAAATTTTCGCAAACACTAATTGTATTGCAATTCCATTTGGAAGATAATTTAAAGTATGATTTACTTTCTGACAATTTTTTATTTGTATACGTATTTAAATTAGCAAAAACATATTAACGATATAATTCATGAGTATACAAATCTTTACTATCGAAGTTTTGAGGTACACTAGATTTATACTTTGTTTCCGCTGTATATAAAGGAACAACAGAAGGGGGAATAATGAATGTTTTTCCTGCCATTCAGTGTTCCTGCAGATCAATGAGCAGCTGTTAAGCTGTTTAAACAACATTTGTTCAGTAGTGAGTTTGACTAAAAATCACATGTTTGTATAAATAATGTATTACCCAATAATATGAAAAATTTCCGCTTAGTTATTATCTGTTTCCTGTAACTATACAGATTTGAAATTATTGTTATGGAAATGAACAGCTTAACATTATTAATTATAGAAAGGATTATTTCGTGGGAAGTTTATACAAACATTGATAATCTGGCACACATTTTTAAAATTATATGCTTATAACCTTTTTGAAAAATGCATTAAAATTTTTATGCCACTTTTTTATTTGTTTATTTTTTTATCTAGCGAGTCCAATTACGCTTTTGTACAAACATTAAATTTTTGTGACCTTCATATATGTAAAAATGTACGACTGAAATCTATTAAAGTTTACCATAGAAGAAAGAGTCTTTTGCATTTCATTTGGAAATTCCATTTCTACTTTATAAATGAAAGATTTGTGGACTTATTTTGCTTTCTGACGCAAAATTGGTTTTAGGAAAAATATTAGATCATCAATGCATTTACAACTGATTTAGAGAATATCACAGTAGTGTTGTGCAGACTTTATTATTGCTTCTACAGAATAAAAGTGCTATGAACCAACGCTCTTATTAATAGTGGTAAAAATACTCGACTTTCTGGATTCAATTATAAAAATTCTCTATATAAATATGGCCAAAATAACTAAATACGTAATGTAAAATTTCATCTTCATAATACTAATTTTTTTAAATACAGTATGGTATAAGAGTATTAATAACAAAATATATTTTGCTGTGACTATCGCTTATATAAATATTCAACAATTATAAGTATAAATTTTAAAATTTCACAAAATGTCTTTATTGCATATTATTTTACACAAATTTTAAGAAATGTTCATCGTTAGGGGTGGTACAAAACACGTGCCATATATATTGTGGTTATACTAGTGGGAAAGAGGGAGAGAGGTTGTTTTGTTGATGTGTCAGAGGCAGCTGACTCCCCTTGCCAGCAGCAGACATCGAAATTAGGAGGGTCTTACCACTGTTTTAACCCTCTGATACTGATTGTCGGGTCACATTTATTTGCTCCAGTGGTTCCAATTTTTCTTGAGTTTACTGAAACGTGATCTCTAATTTGTTGGCATCAAATAGAGCAATGCAGTAGAGTTTTAGTATTTTTCTCAATTTTTACAGCCATTTATTTAATTCTAAAAAAATTCCAGCAGCATATTTTTATAGTTCACTCAACTTAACACTTCTTTTAAGTATATCTGTGTCAACATTGCACATATGTTTTCTCTAACTAAATAAATCATCGTTGAATGTCATTTTAAGTTTATCAAATATTACTATTTAAAATATTTTCAAAAGAGGCCGAAAATTAGTTTTCACTTATAAAATAGCAATATGTGATTTAATGTTATGAACTACTCTCGTGTTCTGTATTGATTTGAATATACTTTTGAAAGAATATGAGCTTAAATATTTTAGAAAATTACTGAAATAAAATGTTATAATTAAGATATTTAAAAAAGATATTCATATTGTTATAAGTAAAGAAATTAATACTGACCTGTGTAGTAATTTATTTTTTGGAAATTCAAAAGATGACTATGAAATGCTGTATGGTAATGTACGTGTTCAGAAACTTGACTGAAGATTTTCCTATGAAGGATAAAATTTCTATTTTAAAATAATTGTCAGTGTTTAAAAATATACATATTTCACAGACACACTCACACACACTACATATATATCTTAAATGCAAATGGCAAAAGTATTTAATGTCTTCAATTTAAATTAAAATAAATTATTATTATTAAAAAGTAAAATGAAAAAATTAAAAATTTATTGATCATATTTTGAAAAAATTATGTTTATTGCATTTATGAAATATCTGATTTCTTAATTATTAATTTACATAGAAGCATTATTTTTGATTTCAAAATTAAATGAATGTAAATCGAAATGTTATAATTAAATAAAATAACACTTACAAAGTTAAACTTTACTAGGTAAACCTAATTTTAAAGTTTTTTAAAGAAAATAACCGTTTATCTGAAAATCAAATAACAAATAATAATTATAGATAAAAATTTTATATAAAAATATATATAATATATATTACATGATATATGATTTTAATATATAAATATATATAAATAGTATTTAAATAGAATAAACTTTTAACATATTTATTTGTTTTTACGCATTTTTTATTTACGAGCTGTATTTGTTATTCCATAAAAGAAATCAGGTTATAAGAAAATACTTAATTCAAACAGATGATTTATGCGGAAAAATAAACTGAAAAAGAAGCATATTTATATACAATAATGTTATTACCCGAAAGTTATCACTGACAATTAGTTATGAAGATGCTAAATTAACTTATTGCATACCGAGTGAAAATATTTTCTTCATTTTCTGATCGCGATTAATTATTTCACTACTAATAGCTTTTAATGAGCTATCTTGAGTGGCGCCACCTTCTTAACAAGTTAAATTAACGCGATCTTCCTTTCTCAAAACTATTTGAATTTTGGTATCATTTCGCTACATACGCGGTGGGAGAATTTAATAGGGGTTTGTACCAATTAGCGGTGATTGAGAAGCCCCTTGGCAAAAACTCTTAAAACTTGGCACAAGTTGTTTGACTATTTCTCAAAGAATCGGCTTTCTGATGCTCCTACTTAGGCAAACCAAAACTTGAGGACCAGTTTGTTGGAGGGTACTTCCTCAATTTCTAAGTCGCTTCCGTTTGGTGAAAGTTTACCGGAAATTAAGCAGGCCCTTGGGAGAAGCTCATGAATATTCCAAATAGATGTGGGACCATTCATTGTGAGAGCGCCAATCGGTTGTCGGGTGTGAATTAATAAGTGCTCAAAAGCACGAGGAAGTAGTCTTCATTTGTGTTTGGTGAATTTCAATCCTTTTGCCCGATTCTAACACATCTCATTTTCTGTTTGTTTTTTTGTGTTATAAGCCTGATCAAATATTGTTTAAAGTCCTAAAAGTTCCGGTTTCTTCGCAGTCTTTAATATTTTTAATAATTGCCTGACACAACCATATTTTAAATACTGGAGCATAAATTAATATTTATCTGATGGTATTATAAGAAAATCAAAATTCTGGAAAAATTGCTTATATACATATATATATATATATATGTATATGCAATTTTTCCAGAATTTTGTATGTATACATATATATAAATGTTATCAAGAAAATATATATATATATATATATATATATATATATATATATATATATATATATTTCTTTTTTTTCTTGATAATGAAAAAATATATGTATACATAAATGTTATCAAGATGACGTAATGTTAGTGCGCGATGACAAAAATACTAGGGTTTCCAAAATAGAATTTTCCGCATAATTTTTATATGTTTCAATATCTATGACGTAATAAAAACAAGGTTGCTAGGAATATAAGAAAATCTACCAAAAAATCATCAAACACTGAATTTGGCATCCTGGATTATACAGCATCTGTGCTTATATATATATATATATATATATATATATATATATATATATATATATATATATATATATATATATATATATATATATATATATATATATATATCGTATTTATTACACACTGGAAAACTATTAACAGTAAAATGTAGTGCTGACTGCACGATATATGTTCATTATAAAAATTAATTCACACGCCATGAAAAGAAAAAAGTGATACTCAGCTAAATCTTTAAGATAAATTATGAAGTAAATGATTGTAAACAGCACATGCAATGTATCATAGTATTTGTAATACGTTTTTAACAGATTTTTTAAAGCTGAGAATAAGGTCTTACTTTTCCTTCAAAATTAAAAATAATATTTGTTTACAGCACAGTTGATGTGTGTGTAATTATGAATTTTAATTTATCTATATATATAACATGCTTTGTATTTATGGCTATGAAAGAACGCCAACTTCAAATCTCAGAGCTCATTTTTTAAAAGTTTCTATGTTTTTAACCTTTTTATCTGTAAAAGATATTTTCAGATATAGGTTGAACACAACGAAAAACATTAGATAAATTGTTAAGTGGTTGATTTGAATACTAACAAAAGATAATTTATTATATATTTGTACCAAGATAATATTGTTAAATCTGCTAAAGCATTGTTTTAAATGATTTCCTTAAAGTTTCATTCTATGTTTTTATTCTTTTAAAGATACAGATATAAATTTTAAATTAGTTTTAACTAATTAATATTTTAATCTGTATAAGAATGTGTAATGTCAATTAATTTTCCCTTTTATATGCATATAATGAAATTAATCTGAATATTTCTTAATTTCATAAAAATTTAAAATTATATACAACAATAAGTGCAAACTTGTTAGCAAAATTCTAGTAAAGAAATAATCAGAGTATTGCATTAATTATTTATTTCGATTGAATTTTCAAAAATATAATAAAATTTTATCAAAATGAAGGGATTTATATTAAAAGGAATCTTGTGTTTTAGTAATTCCTAAAATTTAGTATTAGAAATCATGCATTTTTTTCTAACGACTGATTTTATTAAAGTAATTAATTTAATTTTTATTTATTATATTTTATTTTTTGAAGCACTAATTTAAAAAATTAAGAACAACAAAATTTTTATAATTTTAAGAGTCATATTATTATGATTAAACGAATATATTTAATAATTTATTCTTCAACAAATGGACTTCTTTGGATGATAATGAATTTTGCAGCAAACAGTTAAACCAGCTAATAAATTTAAATAGCAAAAGGATTTATTTAGTTCTATTTTATAAATAACAAAATGAGTTTTTTAGAATAGAGAGTAGAATCTGGCGTAATATGAATACATTGTTGATTCAGATTTCTGCAATTTTTATGCACGGTTGGTCAACTTTATCTAAGAAATTGTGTCAAATTCTACTTTCTAATCAAAAAAGAAAATTTAATCTTAATACACGGATAATGATGTGGTATTCAGATACAGCAATATGCCAGAATAACTGTATAAATTATACTACATCACTTGAATGGAAATGTAATTGAATTTTATTCTAGTATAAAAGTTAACAATTTTCAATATTTTAAGTTTAGCATTTCATTAAATTTTTGGTCATTGTTTCTTAAGTTCAAATTCTAATTTGTATTGTTAAATTTTTCCCAATTTCATCTATGAATATTCTTGGTCATGTAAAATTCATTGTGTAAGAAACCTTTTCAATTCTAGTAACTGGTATTATAAGGTTGAAATCCAATATTAGTGGTTGGAATCAAAATAAACGCACAAGAAATTGTGCAATAAATAGTCGCGCAACGAATTAAATCATCAACTGCAACATATTTTTTAAAGTTTACAGATGAGATTTCACCGGCTTTTAAGTTTAATTGAGTTTTGAGGATACGATGATGCAAAAGTTGTGCATACAGAGTTGGGATATAAATACACGCAAAATAGCAACCTTTGATCTGCTTCTGGCTGATAAGACCCTTTCTGCATTCCTTCTGGAGTAAGCTGAGAGGAAGATGTTTTGGGGTAGGACTCCATTGCGTCTCTGGAAACCACCCCTCCCAATCTTCCTTCTGGAGATCCGGAGAGCGGCATTTGAAATATTTTAATTAGGATGCATAGTGGAGATCTTCCGTAACAGGTTCAGCCGTTTGTCCTCCTCGCTCTCACTAGGGGTGTCGGCGCAATAAGCCGATAATTGTCAGAACCACCCTTGCAACCGGGACACCAGACGACAGACAAAAGCTGCGTAATGAATTCTTCTTCACGTATCAATAGCCTAACTAAGATTCGACTGTGGAAATGGGGGCGAGATCTAATGGAATTTCACTTCTGAGGAATTCGTGGGGGAGTTCGGAAAACTTTCCAAGCTCGAGTGAGATTTGTCCTCCCCTACCAAATTCTATTTTAATATTCTTTTTGTGGATTGAGTATCATAAGAATGAACTGAAAGTGACTCGGAATTAATGAGTCTTCTCTCTGAATGTGATTGAATTTTTGAACTCGTGGATGCTTGTTATTTAAATCAGGTATAGGAAAAGGAAATTTGAAATTTATCTTCAGTTATATTTTTTTCAATACTTATCTTCACATAAGTATGAAACAGGATGAATATGTGTTGATTTTTATGACATTGAATATTGTACATTGAAAATAACATTTTCCCTGTTTAACCTAACTAGCATAACTAAATTCTTCTATATTTGATATAAACGAGTTTGTTAAAAAACAAAATTCTAGAAATTAGTAATAGGTTAATATTTTTTTAAATATATGGAGGTATTAATGAATTTAAAAATAAGTTTATCGAAATCATTAAATTATTCCCATAAGGCCCATAAGGAAATTAAAATTATTATAATTTTCCAGTTATTACTTTATTACCAGTTATTATTACCTGTTATTAATATCAGTTATTACTACTTATCACAAATTTTATATAGTAACAAATGCACAAACTTAATCTACGCAAAAATTCTTATTTAGAATATGATGTATTGCACTTTAGAATTTTGGACAAAATACCTATGTAAATAAAAGCAAATAAAAATTGTAGAAGGATGAAAAAATTAATATTTGAATGATTTTAAATGAATAATGAAATATAAGATAAATTAGTGGGACAGTGTATCTCGTGATATTTACTAAACCTTTTATTGAAAATAAAATATAAAGAGTCAATTTGATAAAACCTATACACATACATGATTTGATGTAAAAAGTGGCCGGATAAAATTTGGATGAAAATTCACTTGAAATATTTCTTAATATACTATAAATATATCTTCATAATATGAAATATTTCTTAATATATATTATATGTTTTGTTAAAAAATAGCCGAAGTTAAGATCAAAATATCAGTTGAGATATTGATATTTAAAATTATATATTATCACTAAAATATTTTACAGACGAAAAATACTTTCTAATATGAGCAGTAATACTTGATTAAAAATATGTATGTAAAATTTGTAACTTCTCGGGAAAAGCATTTTCCACCTATTTTTTTTATCTAAATTGTACCTCAATAATAAGTTTGAATGATCTCAAAATTAGAGATTTTTATATGCTAAATTTGTCAACATGATCAAATTGCCTGTTATTAATGGAAATTTACTATAAGCATATAAAATATAGCTCAAAGATTTACACATCCACATTTTTCCTACAATGTATCTCAAAATCCAATTTTTCAGTAAAAATATCGCGGAATTTGACTGAAAATAGATATTTTCGTTTCAATGTTTTGAAAATTTATCATGTGTTGCCTGCTCTAAGTTTTTGTAATATTTTCTAAGAAGAAAGTAAATAATAGTGAAAACTATATTTGTTCATTTGTTCGAATAAAGTAGAAAAACCGCGCTCGTTGAGTGCTGTGTCATCATAACAGAAAGAAGTAAAATCGCTGGAAAGATTGACACGTGAATATTATTCTTCAATTTTTCGAAAAATCTTTCTACGAAACCAAAAATATACAATATTCGCAGATCTTACTCGCTGCCAGTTACGAAAAAAAGTTCTACATTTGCGAAATGCCTGTATTCGATGCTCTAGTACCCAAAGCGTCTAGTTTTATTAAATATTTAAGCTGTGAGAGTTTATAAAAGTTCTGTCCTAAAATACCAATTTTCACGTCGTTTTTTGCCTATTTATTTTTTCCTTTTTTTAATATGACACGGCGTAAAATTCGGGAAGTAACGTTCGAAAGTTATGACTGGTAGAAAATGGCTTCATAAATCTTCGAATTTAAACTAGAGATTTATTTCTTGAAATTAAATACTTTCTCACAAGCTTTAGGTTATATGTCATAAATTTTATGTGACAATTGAAATTCCTGTCATAGCATTTGTTTTGTTTATTCATAATTTAATATTTCTTATATACTTAGATATATTTTTCAAAAAGCACATTCGAACATTATTTGAAGATTTATCACCGAGGAAAATTTCTTATAAAATTATGAGTAAAAAAAGTTAACTGCACTTACAGTGATATTTTCTTTTGTTTTTTTATGCTATCTATTTCCAATTTTTTGATAAATGAGAAAAATGATTTGATGAATTTTTGATAAGAAAGTTTGATTTTGATGCAAATCATTTGATGAAGTTTTTGATAAATGAGTTTTAAGCAAAAAATAATTTACTGTGCAAGATATATAATACATTATAAATAATGAAAAATATATACAATGAAATATGAAATATTTAATAAATAAATAAATATATATAAATAAATAAAATATATATATATATATATATATATATATATATATATATATATATATATATATATATATATATATATATATATATATATATATATATATATATATATATATATATATAATTATACGTGTGTGTAAGTGCTTATATACTTAGCATTTATTTATTTAAAATGGATTTCCAGTCCCTTTAGTGAACATAATTATCCTCAAAATGTTTTATAAATCAAAATTTCAGGAAAGCGTGAATAGCATTTAAGCATTTTTTCCCTTATTTTTTCTAAAAACAAAAGGAAATAGCTTGATCAACCTTTTTGCTCCGAACATTTGACGAGACATTCTTTTGCAATGCTTTCTTAACTCTATAAACAACACAGCTAATAGATAAAATAGACTCAACTGAGATGATTAAAATCCCCAACTCTGGAGATCACTTTTAAAGAATTCTTTTATGTTGAGAATTCCTGAAACGCAAGGGACGCATTCATTAGTCTGGAAGCTGTTATCATCGCCCAAGAGTTGTCCAGAGCAGATCGGAAAGCACGAACTTTTGTGACATTTAAAATTTGTTGGAAAATCCTTCTTTCCACTGAAGTGTCTCATTAGGCCTCCCGCACACCTTTATACTTTCTCTCATTAATATTGCACTCCTAGATATACGAGTGGCCCATCCTTCAGTCTCTGAAAAGGTTGCCTTAATTAAATTGCTTTTGTTGGAGCTAAAATGACGCTTCAGCTTCGGAACAATGAAAATTTCATTCCGCTGCTAAGAGGTCAACATAAATTTTTTTCTATCACCAGCTTTCGTTTCAGGCAAAGACGACATTCCAATTGCTTAAAAATTCGTTTCCTTTTACACTTCAAAGAATGGTCGTCCTTCCGAAAAGCGTCAACTTTTAATGGATAATTGAAATAACAGGATTCGTTAATTGATTATCGACTGACTTTGAACTGAGGCAATTATATTCCATTTAAAGAGGAAGTAGTTTTTACCGAAGGCATTTGAATAAGTCAGATTTAATGAGAGGGATTAAAATTAAAAATTATCCAGCAGAGCATGTCAGTTCCTTAATTAATAGTTTCCTTAATTAAGTAGTTAGTAAATAAGTCAATTTATTACGGCTAAAATAATTAAAGTAATTCTAATTACATTTAAAAAAAACTTTTATTTTTAATTTATGATTATAAATGTTTTGTAAAATTTTAGTTTTTGATTAGATTAGAATATTTTACTATACTAATTTAATAAATAAATTTTAAAATTAGTTATTTTATAAATTTATTCATACGTGATTGTAATTACGAAAAATAACTTTAGTGTTAAATTTAATAGAAGTCTAATATATTTTATTTAATAATAATAAGTATTTGGTGTATCTTTGCATTCTAAAAAATACAACTGACAATATTAACACAGGAAAAAGAATGTAATATTCAATTAGTTTTTAGCAACAATTTTTATTTGAAGAAATAGTTGGCGCTAATTACATATATAAAACAAAAGTGCCCCAGATTATTTTGCCAAATATCCAAGAATTTCGGGTGTTCTTCATACATTAATTATTATATTTAGAATATAATGAAAGTTTTTTGGATGTTATATCAAAAACATTTCTACTCATGATAACTAAGATACACACTTTTGTGTACCACACAAGCTTATAAATATAAATATAACTGAGAACAATATATAAAGTGGAAACAAATAAATAGTAATATAAATTTTAATATGAAACATAAGCTGATATAGGAAATTTGCAAAATGTATTTTAAAAATTAATGTTTCTTCAATTTGGTATATATTAATTCATTCTTCGGAAATATCTATACTTGTAAAGAATATATTTTTGATTTTTACTGTTTTTCTAAGAATATAATTTTATAAATATTTAAATTTCATTGTTTAACCATTGAAATGAATAAAAAAATTAATAAATGTGTGAAACCTATTTTTTGATCATATATTCAGTCATTGAGATTTTTCCAGAGTTTTCTTATTATCATAATAAAAATATTTTTTATTTAAATTTCGGTTTAATTTCTTTTCTTTAACAGTATAATGTAGCTTTCAGTTTTAAATTGGAATATTAAAGCGACTGATATTCTATAGTTTTCTAAATTTAAAATTCTTAAAAGTATTGCATTTTCAAAAATTCAGTTTGAATGACAGTTTTTAATTACTGCTTTGAATACAACGCAGATTTTCAATTACAAAGTAAAATTTCAAAATGCTTATAATTCTACAACTTTTCAGTTTAATTAATTCCAATTTATTAATTAGAAATTTTAATTTAATTAATTCATTTCAATTAATTTAAGGATTTTAGTTTGCTTTTTCAAAAATTTACTTCGAATTTTAATTTTATTTTGATGAAATCACATCTTATATTTTATGGGTTTAAGATTAATTTATAAGCATGGCTAATAATACAAAAACAATGTATAGCATTTAATTTAAAATACACAAAGAAAGCATTTTGATAATTCAAAATGTTCTAATTAAATTCAATCTTATTAATGTATTTTAGATTATATTCAATACATGTTATTATCTTCAAATTTTACCAGAGAATAATTTATAAATTTCTGGTAGTACATATATGTGTTACTCGTTTCTTTCGAATTAAGTTTGTTAAAGCTTTGAAAACTTTACAGATGATTAGGAATTTCCACCGCGCATTTCTTCCTTAGTAAGTTTAAATCCCTTTGTTGTTAATTTGAGAGATATTAAGAAGTACTTCTGAGGGTTTAATAAATTACTATAAATGTATCTTTACTGTATTCAAGTAGAATTTTGATACTTTAGAACAATGGTATTATGGCATTTATTTCAAACTCAATTAAGAGTATTTACTTAATTTCCTCAGAACTCGACTAAATTATTCTAATTTAAATGTATAGGACCAAAGATTTTTTAATCCTTTCTATTGGGACAAAATCAAAGAGCAATATTGAAACATTATTATCAGTGCATATGGTCGCCAGACATTAAACCTTTTGTAAAAGCTTTTAATACTTGCCACTGTTACATATTATTATATTAATAGTTTCAATTTCATTAATTCATAGCACTTTTACAAAGTCATTGTTTCCTTTTAAAGATGAAACGTCTTGTTCTGATTATATCTAATATATATATATATATATATATATATATATATATATAGTAAGTTCTAAAAAGTGTAAAACAAATATTAAATTTTTTTCAAATCTGAATTAGGTATATTCTTGAGGGGGAGAGAAATCATGGTAAACTCTCTCTTTTTAAGTGTTGGGTATTTCTAATAAGCATAAAAACACACAGTTACATAATATTAAAAATTTTTAACATTGTATGAGGTTTTTAATTCATGATAAATTTTCTGCGAGAAGTATTTCAGAATACTTCATTGCAAACATTTGCAGTATTTAATCAAAATATATAAGTGAAATTTGTTTATTTTCTGATAAAATGTTATTTTTTTTTGATATAATGACTTATAATCTTAGATGAAAGATATTGCAAAAAATTTAATGTATTTGAAAAAAAATTTCCACTTATATTTTTTCCTTAAAAAACCTTGAAAAATCGAAGTATATGAATGCTTTTTAATAAAGTACATTTAATAACTTTCATTGAAAAAAAATTATGTATACCTTTTATAAAAAATCAGAAATGAAAAAAAGTCGTGGAAAGATAATAATGACTTGATAATGGAAAACAACCAACATAATAGTAGAGCTATTTATGCTTAGAGATTTAGTATTGGAATTATATGTATATATATAAATTATCGGAGTAAGATTTTAAAATGTTAGAAATTAATTTTGGAAAATTAAAATAATCCCAACAAAGAGTTGAATTCAGAATCTATAATAAATTTAGTTATCGATATTATTGACAAATTTATTTAAATTTTTATTTTAACTTATCGCTCTTGAATTCTGTAATTCTATCGAATTTCTTTCAATGTTTTTGAGTCTGATCCTTGTGAAATAAATTATTTGTGAATAAATTGGCTAAATTAATCATCCACATTAAATTGTTTTAGTTTATAATTCCAACATCTTTTTTAAAATTTTGTCTGAAAGAATTAAACATATTCTTCTAGATGTAAAGAAATGTTTGGTGCAAAGATTTTTTGAAAGCGAAGTGAATAATTTAGAATTATTCTCGATCGTTTTTAGGATAGTTTATGAAATTCGAATACTTTATCTATAGAAAAAATTATGCAAAAATGGGCACATAAATATTTGCTTAAAGGAAAGAAAAATTATCTCTCTCTTACATATAGGGAACACACACATTGCGGAAATATCAAACAGTCATGGCCCAAAAAATTATACTTAAGCTAGGAACACACTCTTGATCAAAACCGCAACCATTCCAAGGTTGAAGTACCAACCAATTATTCGAGACTATTCGGGAATCGCAACTTCTTCCTTAGGGAGCATTAAGAATACATTACGAGGTCGGAGTTCGACCCTGTCAAAGTGTCCGGTGGAGGACTCAGATCCCCCTTGAGAGTGGGTGGCGCCTGCGCAAACATGACTCACGAGTCTCTCCGCTAACGAACCCCTGGAAACCTCAGAAGAGGATGCCAATTGTATTAGTCCTTTATTGGCAAGAATTAGGAAGCATTTAGATTAATATACTTTCTTTAGCTCCGATTTTCTTCTTCCTGGAGAGACATTTCCTTCCTTTTTTATGCCACAAACATCCCGGAGAACGGAAGGATTAATAGGAGCTTCCATTCTTTTGTAACATGTTCCCTTTTTAGCTTTTTTGACATTTACTAAATTGTAATAGGCGACTTTTTATTCCTATATTTGTCCAATTAATTTAATATAGAAATATAAATTAAGTTGTTTTACTGTTAAGCTGTTTTATATACAAAGAATAATTAAAACTGTTTGATATAAATAACAGTCGTAATCTATGATCATTTAAGTCGAACTAGTATTAAATTTTTTTATTGTTTGTTAGCAAAATTTTACTTGCAGTAACCAATTTATTGAAACTTAAGAATAAAATTTTCATATAATTTATAATAATTAGTGGCAGCGTTTCACGCACCCATGACACAGGTCCGAGGTTCAATTCTCGGGCTGGGCAAGTTTGACTCAGTCTTTCATCCCTTCAGTGGGTCGATTAACTGAGTACCAAGCATGCTTGGGAATTAAACACTAGGAGTCTTACGTTAGGCTGACCACCTAACTGGGACATATGCCTCGTACCCCAGGGCCCTCGGTCATGAAAACAGTTATGGGCACTGTAGGCCTTGGCCCACATGGGCTGTCGTGCCATGGAGTTTAGTTTAGTTATAATTTATAATATATTATGATTAGAGAGAGAGGTTTAAGTTTAAAATGCTACTAAGTGAGGAGAAATGATCATAATGGTTTGTAATTCAAATGAAACTTCCATGAAAGAATAGAATCTAGTTTGACAACGTAAATTTTTCCTTCGAGAAGAGTACTTTATTAACATTTTGGTATTGAATCATTTCATTCTGTTCAGGACGCTCTATATCTATTTACCATAATGTTGAATTCATTAACCCTTTCAAAAATGTTCCAATTTTGTACAATTTGTTTTCTGTCATATATTAAAAATAAATAGAAAAATAAAAATATTTCTGTTTGTTTCCTAAGTAAAATCTATTTTTTGTGAGTGTTTCTAGCAAATTTCACCTGAGTCCGACAAATAATTTTTAAATTACAATTTTAATCACAATCTTTGCATAATTTAAGCTGTTATTCGCGTAAGTGAAAGGTGTCAAAATAATGAATTGTTTATAAATCAATATGAATGATTTATATGACATTGTTTTTACACTAATAATAATTACAGCTATGGCTGTGCCATTTTTCATATTTTATGTAAATATTGCACAGATTCACACTTTTAACATTAATTAAGTTAAAGAATTTCATATTTCAATGATTATACAGTATTAATTCATAATTATTAGTTGAAAATAATTATTTTAAATCAATTCGTTAGTTAAAATAAAAAGAAAAATTAAGTAGCAGTTTAGTTGTTAAATATTTGATTATTCTTTTATATTTTAAAATTTTAAAATATAATCGAAAGTAAAATTTTCTAAATCATTAAACTAATCAAGAAAATTTGGCGCTTGTTTTTAATATCCAATAGCTTATTTGTTATATTATAGTTGAGAACTTCCAGGATATTTTGAATTTTTTGCCCATGATGGAAAAAACAATGTGTTACAAAGATTATACATTTCTTTAGAAATTCTTAAAAGACTATTGTTCTTAGATAACGGACATGTAAAGAAAGGTACATGACAAGTTCATATTTCTCAGATTCATCAAAGAAAAATAATTTTAAGCTATTCAAATCTTGATGTTGGTACTAAGAATAAAAACGTTTGCATTGTAAATCTTGTCAGAATTATGATAAATTCATTTCTTTACATGCGTGTAAGATTTTATTAGTAAAAAGTATAATATGAGAATGATTTTAAATATTTTTTACTTTGAATGAGAGAAATTCAGTTTCATTTTAGAAAGTTATATTTTGTTTTGAAAAATTAGTATAGTAATATAAAAATAGCATTTATATTTGTTATTATGATGAATATTCCTCAATTTCAATTATTTTATCAATTAATATCGAATAAATACTAGCGTTATTTTCTTTCTTTAAAATACTTTATATCTTTACATATTTCATTTGAATGTACTGAAAGAAAGAAAATATTCTAATATATGATAGCTTATCTTAAAAATTCTCTCACTCCTCTTTTTTCAGAACGAATATTGACTATGAATATTGATACTTTATTTACTTTAATTAAGTATATTTTTGTATTAAAATTTTTCAATTCAGAATTTTTTAAAGCACGGTTTTTAATCAATATAATTTGATAACATTTTATATAATTTAAATTTATAATTAGAGTAAACAAGAGATAAAAGGATTGGATTTTTTGAGTGTTAATTTAAAACCAATTTTTTTGTGCTGAAATCAAGATTTTTACTGTTTTTAAGAAAAGCTTTTCTTTTAAAATATATATTATCAATCATTCAAAATCACATAGATTTATAATTTTTTTCAAAAATATATATCTTATAATTTACAGGTGATTTGAGAATGCTTTTCAATAATAAATAATCGAATTAGTAAATTCATAACATAATTTTTTAAAAGAATATTACTAATAATAAGAATAATAACTAATTACCATCGTAAAATATTTGAATTTATTTGTACATAATATTGTTGATATTACTTGGTGGCTAATTTTAACTCAATTATTCGATAGTAATTGTATAGATATAAGTATTTTCTACAAATACATATATATATAAAATTTTGTATACATAAAATATACTAAATTTTTATATGAATCCAACTTAAAATATTTTAATAAATAAAATTAGACTTTTCTACAATCAAAGAATAAATAAAATAGGACGAAAATTATAACAAAAAAATAATAATAACCATACACTTTTAATTTTGATTCTATATCTTTAAATATAGTTTTAAAAGTCTATTTTACCATTAAAGTCAAATTTAAAAGTACACCTTTATTTTAGTAGTTTTGAAATTCTTAAATTATCAAATGCATGATACAGTTTTAATTCCAAATTTTTTTTAAATTTATTTAAAATGATGATTCAAGTGTGATAGGGAATATTTGAAAAAAAAGCATTCGCAATATATCTTGTAAAGCTTAATGGTAAGAAGAATTTATTTCTAAAATTTGTCAAAATTTATTTCTTTTAAAATTATTTTTACTATTTCAATCAAATAATTAAAATCGTGTCTCAAAACATAATATTGTGTGACAAATAATTTTTCATACTATTATTCGATATTCAACGTTGTTAAATAAGTACTGTAAAGGAAAAAAAGATATCCGGTTGAATGTAGATGACAATGTATACATTTTTGAAATTTAATAATTCTTCCCCCATTTCTTATTCAGTCATATATCTTTTTTCGAGCTCAGATAATTCTCAAATATTACTGTACTCTCTGTGGGTATCATTACTCCCAGACTTCAAGATATAGAATCAAAAGTACCGCCGTCTGTGGGAGTGGATGGGAGTTCTCTGCCGACAAAACAGGAATCCCATTTCAGACAAGGCATGTTTTCAAAACAAACAAATGCAAGGGAGGAAAATATATAAACACCTAAAACCAATAGTGACTACCCAGGATAAGAGTGGAATCTGATTCCGAAAGCGATATGCCTCTCGTTTCCTTTTCCTAACTGTATCCGTGGGAGAATTTCTCATAAAAGGCTTGAAGGAGATATTCCCATTTCTTTGCCTCCCTTCGTGTATTGGATTGCCTGCTTTTGAATAGGGAACCTGGAAAGGAACATTGAATGCACCTTTCTTTTTTTGTTTGGATCCCAGACATCAAATGAATCTACCTTCCTTTTTATCTGCTTTGGCTCTTTGCACAATTTTCACATTTTTCTTTTCATGCAATGGCAACATGACTGGGATGTTCATGTATTAACATTTTCTAGCATTTTAACAGATAATAGTAAATAGTTCAAATTGTACGATATTTTTTCTCTGGTTCTATTTCATGGTAGTTGATTTTGATAATGCTTTGTCGATACGAAAAGAGTTTTCGTTATTTCGTG
The DNA here is from genome assembly GCA_037975125.1 of Latrodectus hesperus. Classification (NCBI taxonomy): domain Eukaryota; kingdom Metazoa; phylum Arthropoda; class Arachnida; order Araneae; family Theridiidae; genus Latrodectus; species Latrodectus hesperus. The sequence continues at coordinate 17,705,468 of JAJQOW010000014.1, forward strand.
ATTCGAATTCATTTCAAACCAAATAAAAAAATAAATTTCAGATTCATCTTGAAATGAAAATAAAATGCATGTTACATATCGAAATTTTTTAAACTTAAATTTTTCAACTTAGAGCATTTTTAAAGACTGTTATAAATAAGTAAAATTCCATTATTATTTCATATTGCTGGGGCAAAATCAAGTTTATAAACAATTATTTATTTTATTTCCTTAAAGGGTATACAAAAGGCTGTAAATGTTTCTATAAAACACAACCTAAAACATATTTAGTTCTTATACAATTAACTTTGGTTAGCTGCAACGTTTAATTTAAATGTATATTTTGATTAAAAAATGTATGTATTAGTAAACAGCTAGAACACTTTAATGAGAAAAGCACAGTTATGAAATATGTTCCAGTTCCAATGTTACACAAATGTCATTGAAAAATATGTGTACTATAATAAAACATTTTATATATTTTTGAAAAGTAGAATATTATATTTTTCATAATGCACACACACACACACACACACACACACACACACACACACACACACACACACACACACACACACACACACACACACACACACACACACACACACACACACACACACACACACACACACACACACACACACACACACACACACACACACACACACACACACACACACACACACACATATTGTTGTTGTTGCTTCCGGCAATATGGGGTGCGCTGCTCCACTTTTCCAACTGAACCCTATTCCTCAGTACACCCATGCCATAGGGACCCGTTTATAGGATAGGCAACCATTCACAACCCATACATATAAAGAAAGGATAGACAGAGAGAGAAATTATATCCATGCCCGAACTGGGATTCAAACCCAGGACCTCCCAATCCACAGTCAGGCACTCTGATCAAATCATTAAGAATTCCTGGTCTCAGATTGTATAAGAATATTTATTATTATTGGTTATGATGCTGCAGATTATTTAACATTCACTTTTAAGAAAATTTTTGTTCTCCAAAATTTACTGATATTATATTTATAAAGCTTCATATTTCAGTATTTTTAGAATTACATTAAATTGACATCTTTCAATTTGTAATTCACTTCAATAAATACTCTTCATGTTCTTTTAAAAAGTATGTTATCTACTGCAATTTAGGCTTTCAGAGATTAGCAGTAGGTAAAACGTAAACTTCTGCACACAACCTTCTTGTAGAGAATTCTAGATAAAGGGCTTTCTGTAAGACTGTTATTCTAGATTTCAGAAAATGTGCAGTAAAATCTGCTTTCTCTCAATACTCAAAAATCTTTCACTCTCTTGCTATATAATTGAATATTAGTATGACCTTAAAACTATTAAAGTTTAATTTAGCTCATGTTAGCATGAGAAACGTTTTTAAACTGTTATCATAACTGAGAAGAATCTATGGTGAACTTATATCATTTTGTTGATTTAAGTTTGAAACAATTCTTTTCGGAAAACACTGATTTTCAGTCGCATGAATTGGATAAGAACATGTGTAACGGAATGAAGTTATTATGCGACAAATATCTTTTATCAGTTACTAATAACGTTTATTCCTGGTACGCTTTTCCCAAAGTTTGGGTCGATTCGCACAGATCTGCGAATTCTTACTGAACAATGCTCATTACTGATCTTCATAAAAATTGCACTTGTATTCAGTCATTTTGGCTTATGTATATTGCCCACTAAAGTACCTTGCCACGCTGTTAATTTCTAAGTGACTGCTTTGTAACCATCAAAGACACTCCCTAGTGGAAAACTCTGAAATTAGTTTTCTGTCTTGAAAATTGAACAAAATAGGAAAAATGATATTATTAAACTTATAGAGCATTATTAACTTGGTACGAAAGTATGAAAGAACAACTTGTGAACGTTAATGAAAGATCTGTATGGTTGAAAATCTAATATTTTTTACTTGATTTTCCATTCCTTTAGAGGGGCATATTAAACTCTCTAAAGCAAGAAAATCTCTCTGAACTCTCTAAGGAAAAAAAGACATATTAAATTTTATAGGGAAAAAAATGATTATCTTTTTATTGAAACACGAAACTTCAATGTAGCCCAGATATACCATTTATAATTTCCAATGGAAATATTCTGTTCACATACCAAGGGTTACATCCTCATACTGATTGTTTTTATAAACAAAGTAAGTAAAGTGTAGCTCATAAAATAGCATCGAATAAACTCAAGTTTAGCTTGGTGTTCGAATATGTAGCAATATGTAGATACATATGGATTGTCACGCCATTAAATATTATAAATAAAATATCTCTCTTTGAGAAAATTTAGATAATAACATAAGAGTAGTTTTAATTGTCAATTAATTTAACATTTACGATTTTTTTTCTTATTTGGGTTTTGCAGAACAATAAATGTATGAGAGAGAATTCTCCAATCTAAAAGATTTGTTCAAGAAATTTATTGCTGTATATCTTAGCATTATATCCTCCATGTTATGTGATGTCTCCTTTTAAGATATTTCCAATTATTCGAAGATGCATTATAAGGTTAATGGTGCAGAATATGAGCTTGTAAAATGAGATAAATTAAAAGTTTTTTTCCATAAGTATAATGGGAGAAAATTCATAAAATACATAACCAAAAGTAGAAAAATGCGAGTTTTTCATTCTTTAAATAATAGAATCGATAATATAATTCATATGAATGAATTGATTGCTTAACACGATTCTTAATATTTTCACGATAGGACATTATTCTTATTTTTATATTAATCGATGATTACAAAAATTTAATTCAATTAAAGATAATTATTATATAATTTTTCTGAGTGGTTCTCAATGTTTTTAATATTTTACGCAAGCAATTTAATGTAATTATTTACTATACAAAAGTGTTTAGCTTTTAAACAGTAATAACTTTTAAGTTGTCAAAATAAAACTATCAGTAAATGACAGGAAAAGATTATAGAGCAATTATAAATTATTTTTTCATATTTCGGGCTCATAGCAAATATTTTACAGAATGCTTCACTTTACAAGCTCTTTGCAAGTAAAAATTTGTCAAAATATTTTATACTGAAGTTATGAATACTAAACATTTACCCTACAGTGTATTCACATGCACTTTTAAATTGAAACATTCTCAGAATATATTGATTCTGCCGATTTTATGAAATTAATAATTATTTTAATTCGTATCCGTAAAACAAATCGTTTTTTAAATGCCAATAAAATCTAAAAATAGCAGTTATTCCGGTTACATTTTATTCATATAGCATGCATGCATACATACATACATACATACATACATACATACATACATATATATATATATATATATATATATATATATATATATATATATATATATATATATATATATATATATATATATATATATATATATATATATATATATTCACTTACAATGAAAGATTAGTCAATTTTAAGATTAGTTAGATTCTTATAACTATTTATTGTAGTTAAATGATGTAATTTAGAAATCTATTAAGGTATTGATTATAGTTTTAAATACTTTAGTAGAGAAAAAAAATAATGTCTTATGTGATTTTGCTTAAAATTTCTAATCATTACGTATTTATCTCAAGAATTGTATCGTCAGAAAGATTCAATTCTATTCTTCAACCTATCACTAGTTGTCACTTCTTCACTTGAAACAAGAAGATCCCACCTTTTCAAAGTTTTTTCCCTCTTTCATCCTCACTTAGACACAGTAAGGAACTGTTGACACCTATCTTGTTATCTAGACATGAATTTTCACTTTCGATTTCAGAAAGAGAGTGAGAGGAGCACTTTTCTCTTTTCCAGGGAACTTTCTAGCGAGATAAAAATTTTCCCTACATAGGGAGACCTTTTTCCCTTTTTTTTTTCGTTTCCCTTCATATTTCCTCACCTTACTATATAACGGGAGAAATAAGTAAATATAAAAAAAATATGAATGAATAGAATTCTGCTGCTACCTAGAAATTTGAGAATGGGAGGTGGAGTCCCAAGCATTGGGGAGTTGCCAAAGAGTCCAAAGATTTGCTATGCTCTTCAGCAATTTCGACTGAATTTCAAAAAGAGTCGTTAAGTTGGTACTTGGAAGGGTGGGAAGCAGTATGAAAGAGAGCAATGGAAAACTTTTAAGAGGAATATTTGTCGAGCAGATGGAAAAAAATATGCGTAGTTATTCAAAGAAGAAAAAATTCAGGATATTGAAAATGGTTAATATTTGACTCTGGCAATATTGCTTGATCTATAAATCGATAACGTTTTCCCTATAATGAGAAAAAATATCTCTCAGTCAGAAATAAATTTTAGCTAGTAACACATGTTTAATACAAACATAAAAATTTATGTCCTGTAATGTCTGATATAAATTTTACTTATAATGATATTTTGAATATTAAGTTTTATTTGATACTGAATCCACTTGATATTGAATGCCGCCCAATTTGTCTAGTGGTCAGCGTGCCTGACTGTGGATAGGGAGGTCCTGGGTTCGAATCCCGATTCGGGCATGGATCTGCTTTCGCTCTCTATCTATCCTGTCTTTGTCCTTTCCTTGTATGAATGGGTTTTGAATGGTTCCTACCCTATAAACGGGTTCTTATAGCATGTGTGTACTGAGGAAGTCGGATTCTACACCAAAATAGGGTTCAGTTGGAAAAGTGGAGTAGCGCACCCCATATTGCCAGCCTAGCGGGCACACGACAACAACATGATACTGAATGCTAAGTTTTACTTAACATTCAATATCACGTGGAGATGTTTTGTCAATAATAATTATTTTCTTTTTTAAAAACACATGATTTTTTCCAACGGAGGATACGTGGGTGACGAACCCATTGCCACAACAAGGCCAAAAACTGCTACTCATTTGTCGTTACCCAGCGAGAATCTGTGAACCAAGTCACGAGGGTGAGTAGCGTTTCCTGCGCCATACCACCACAAACCAGTTTATAGGGTGGGCCACTTTCATAACCATCACAGAAGAAAGGACAGAGAAAGAAAGGAACATCCATGCCAGAACCGAACACTGGACCCACAGCTTAGGGGTCAGAAGCGCTGACCACTCAACCATCGGTCGACTGAAAACACATGATAAAATTTAAAAAATCGAAATTTGAAACTGAAGTTTCCCAACATTTGAAATTATATTTAATATTGTTGATATTTAGTAAAACTTTTTTCTTAATAAAATATATTAGTTTCATTTTTATTTTTAGTCAAATTTTTTTATTCTTATAATTTTGTATATTAGCTGTTGTAATTTTGAATATAAATTTAAATGTGAACTTTTAATTTTAATGTTTCTAATATTTTCATTTGTATCAAACACATTCAATTTTGATGTATTTAAAATTGGTTTATTTTGAATAATATTTTACATTTTTGAAAGAAATATCTTTTTCAGTGCTAAAATTAAAATAACTAAAACGCTACCTGAAATTTATACTTTTCTTTTTTCAAATATAGCTGCATGATTGTGCTGTCCTTTTTATTTGAATTATACTTATATATGCAAGTAATGTACAAAAATATGTATAGTATATTTACATTGAAAGCCTATCAACTCATAAAATGTGCAATGTAAACTTCGATTACAATAATTTTTCCGAACTAATTCAAACTGCGTAAGATATGATAAATGAATTTCAGTATGGTCATACAATTTTAGATTTAAAAGTATTCCCAAGTAGTTGCAAAATTCCTAAATTATTTTATGCTAAAATTTAGGACCTTCTTCATATTATATACTTAAATTGAAGCACAAATTTGATAAAATTTTATTTCCATCAATTTCTGTATGTTTCTCTATACATTTTAACACAATTTAAATTTTATAAAGATGCAAGTCATATCATTTGGTAATCAATATTATTCCTTTACTTCCTTTCATTCTGAAAAATAATAGTAAATAAAATAATAATAAATAAGAATTTTTAAATTTTTAATACTTTAAAAATATTTCCTTTAGAATGTATGAATATCTATCTATCTATCTATCTATCTATCTATCTATCTATCTATCTATCTATCTATATATATATATATATATATATATATATATATATATATATATATATATATATATATATATATATATGTATATGTATATATATATATATATATGTGTATATATATATATATATATATATATATATATATATATATATATATATAGATTATATATATATATATATATATATTTAATGAAATATTTTACTTCCAAAACCCTACAAAATTCGAAAACATTAACGATATAAACTAAATTGTAAAAAAAAAATATTTGCTGAGAAAAGAAATAGAATAACTCTTTAAAACATGTAATTATTTCATAAATTCATTGTTAGGAAACTTACTAAAATCACATTGAACCAAAGTCGTTAAACCTTACATAAATTTATTCATTCAATTCAAGTTTTGTTCATTAAGTATAGTTTCTTGAGTTTACATTTCAAAAGTCGAAACAAATAACTCGATGTCAGAAACATTATCGAAGTGGGAATTTTTCTCTCACTTTTTCCTTTTCCGTGTCGTACACAGACAACCACACGAAAAAAGAGACAAATTTAAAAATTTTACATGGATAGAGAAGTAACCCTCGAGGTAAAAACACGGAGAAAAAGAGACACAATGATCAAACGAAATGTGTGTGACCAAAATTTATGGCGTCTCGTGGCAGCGAGCCAGAGTTTGGAAGGAAAAATAAGAAAAAGGTACCTAATACACTTTTTCAGAGTACAGTTTTATTTCGCCGTTTCGTGACTGCTATGTAGCTCATTTTCTGCTTGAGCCTCTACCTTTTCCGATTGGTATAAAGTGGTCATCGTTTGATAAAAATAGCGCTCATATTTTGTGCATGATGTAGGAATGCTTGAAAAGTTTCAAATAAAAAATCATTTTGAATATGAATAAAATATGTTTTGTGTCTGCAATTTTATCTTAAAATATTTCTTTAATAATATTTTTAGTTTACATTTATGGAAAATAAAAAAATACTAAATTTTATTTATGTAACGGATTACAATAAACGTAGTTTTGTAAATATAATGTAATTAAAATTAAAAACAGAGTGAATAAAAAGAGTATTCATCTTTATATATCAATTTTATAATTTTGGTTTCTTTTATTGGCTCACATCACAAAGTCTAATGTTTTATAATGATATATCAGTGCTTGTCATGAATCATAAATGTTTTCAAACACATCAGTTACTCCCCAGTAACAAAACTCAAGCACAGAATCTGTTTTTTCTTTATAAGAGTTATCATAACCCTTTAATGTCTGAAGTTTCCTTATGATTAATTCCTATTTAGAATTATTAATGACTCCAGAGTCAAGTTATTTCATTTCTGAATATTATACCGATGGCTTTTAAAAAATGCACGCAAAAGTTTATTAATGTACTTGAAGATTCTTTCCTTTTAAAAAACATCTCTTTTAATATAATCAAAATAGTTATATTAAAAGAGCTAGATTGGATATATATATATATATATTTCCAACGGCGGGCACTTGGGTGACGAACCCTATGCCACAACAAAGCCAGAAACAGCTACTCATTTGTCGTTATCCAGCGGGCACCTGTGAGCAAAGTCAAGCAGCCCGTGTATAGGGTGAGCCACTTTCATGCATCATCACAGAAGGAAGGACAGAGAAACACAGAGAGAAAGAAAGTGCCCGAACCGGGATTCGAACTCGGGACTCACAGTTCAGGAGTCAGAACCGTTAACCACTCATATATATATATATATATATATATATATATATATATATATATATATATATATATATATATATATATATATATATATATATATATATATATATATATATATATATATATATATATATATATGTAACAAATATTGTAAATAATAGGATGAAAACTAATTTTTTATTTATTTTCGAAATTATCAATTTTCTTAATCTCCCCACTTATTTAGAATATTTAAATTTATCTTGAAAAATTTGAAAATTACGACTGAACTGTTCATAAGTAAAATGACCTAATATATATTGTTTCAAAATAAATTTAGATTATTTTCGCATTTGGAAAAGAAATCATCTCAAAAAGAGTTTCGTCAAAATAATTAAGATATTTTAACTGGCTCCATGAGAGAGGATAGACTATAAATAAATAAAATTTTATACAATATCGGACTTTTATAAATCTAGGAAGAAAAAATCTTGACATTGCTCTGTAACTCAGAAATATAACATAACAGATATTGTGTACATAATAAAAAACGAATACATAATATTTATTGTCTTTCAGGATTTCAATTCAAAATTTTTAATTTTGATCTTTAAAGAACAACAAATTGTTTATGTTGTTTCTGCTAGTAACATACCCTTGATTTTCTGCTTAAATTCACACAATACTTATAATGATGCTTATGCAAAAATTAAAATGTTATATATTTTAAGTTTTCATAAAAATTATTCAAAATTTTGAAATCAAAAAAGGGAATATTTAGATATTTCTGATTTTTTAATTAAAAAATTTTCACATTTAGTTAATAAGAAATTTTTTTAAATGATAGAAAGCGTAGATTAAACACTACAAAATCTGGGGAATAAATTACTAATTGATCTGTGGGAAAATATCAAAGTTGGCTTGATAATGCTGATGTCTTATGACTAACATCTATGATAAAAAAATAAAATGCTTGATTAATTTTAGAATATGAACATAGTTACTGATGCTTTTTTTATGGAGCACCGCGGACATATCTCACAGTGCATCAATATATAAGTTTTTCTAAAATGAAAATTTATTTGATATTGGCACAAAAATTTTATATTCAACAAATATATTTTTGCAGTGAAATGAATAAAAAGATGAAATATTTTTAAAAGCAAAATTTTTTATTTATGTGTAAATAAATATACTGTATAGGAATTAAAATACATTTAGTCTTATAGAATTTAGCCTCTTGCAGTTAAATAAAGATGGAATGAGATGTAAACTATGCTAGTATTTTTTAACTGCTTATATATTATATTTTATAATAACTAACGGCACTTCTCCAAATATCTGAAAGTAAACATGTCTTTTAAAGCAAGACATATGATTTAATATTAATTACTCTAAAAGTGTATTGAAGATAATGATCGATATTTTTTATTATATCACGTCACCCATTAAAATTTATAATGTTAGAAATCAAATATATTACGCTTGGCTTCTTAAAACATATTTATATTTCCATACCTTGGCATAAATATGCATTAATACAATATTCAATGACGATTTATCAAATTTTCCCCCTCTTGTTACACTGTCATTAATGAAGTCAACTATTTTTAACAAAAAATGAACTTAACGTATAAATAACTAAGGTAAAAAGATACATTTTTTTCTAAAGATTCAATGATTGTGGTATAAAACTATAAAACGGAAATGTAATCAGTTGAATACCATTCCCGTACACGATAAAAAAATCACATAAATGGACAAAAACATCTTCAGTGTTTTACCACAACAAGAAAAGTCTTTAATGAAAATAGACTCCAGAGAATTTTCTGATATCATTAAAAGACAACCACTCTTCTTTTATTTTTTTGAAAAAAAGGAAGTGGGTCTAAGTGGCCCTTTTTGTCCTTTTTCCCAGTTAATTAAGACGACTGTCCCTTACTAGGAGGACATTTATTCCAACGTTTGACTGAAAGTTATCTTTTATTTTAGCAACACGAAAAAGGCGGGTAACTCATTGGATAGTTCCTGAAATTGATTCCGCCAGCGGATCTGTTGCCTCTTTTTGTTCTTTTTATTTTAGTTTCTCTTCGAAAAGCTATCAATTTCTGCTTTTGGTGGGGGAGAAGATCTTTTATTTTAAGAGTGGATACAAGTAGAATTGGTGAGTTTGTACTTTGCAGTCGGAGGAAAAGCTTTCCGGTAAGTAACGTGGACGTCAAATGGTGGAAGACAAATAATGGTTTCACGGCTAAACATCGGCATTGAAGATTTGGTATGTATTTGTTTAGTTTGAATCGAAGTCTTTTAGTGACTATATATCCATTTTTCTTTTGAATGAGCAGTCACTCAATAAACTAAACGAGGAAAATGAAATGTAGTCGTAAGATTTTTTAAAGTGTTGCCCTCTAACATTTGAATAATTTTTAAATGAAAGAAATGTATAAAACAATAGTGAAAGGGATTAAATTATATAATCAAATGAGTTATCCACTATTCATATGCAAATAATTGTTATTTTGCGAATTTAAATTCTTGTAAGTTTAAATTTTCTATTTATTTAATTTTGGACAATTTAAATTAGGATGATTATTGTAAGAGAGAAGATTCTGCACCCTAAAATGAAAAATATGTAAATATAATTGGTAACATAAAAATACAAATAAAAAGAAATGAATAAATAAATAAAACGTATTCAAGAAAAAAGTTAAGATGCAAAATTTCGTTAAAAATGTGTTTGCAAATCTCAAAATACGTATGAAGGAAAGGAAACAATTATTGAAATGTTTACTTTTAATAAAAATGTATTTTAGAACAATAATATTTAGAATCAATAATGGAAACATAATTTAAATTTATTGCATGCAAAATTAATGTATAAATATATTTATTTTTTCCAACGGCGAGCACTTGAGTGTCGAACCCTATGCCACAGTAAGGCAGAAACAGCTACTCATTTGTCGTTAGCCAGCAGGCACCTGTGAACCAAGTCACGAGGGCGAGTAGTGTTGCCCACGTCATACCCCACACGAACACGTTTATAGGGTGGGCCACTTTCCTACATCATCACAGAAGAAAGGACCGAGAAATACAAAGATAACAGAAAAAAAGTAACATCCATGCCCGAACCAGGATTCAAACCCGGGACCCACAGCTCAGGAGCACAAACCAGTCAGCCGTTGTTCGGCTGAATACACGCGATAAAATTGCAAAAATTAAAATTTAAAAGTGAAGCTTCCAAAATATATAACATTTGAAATTAAATTTAATATTGTTGATAAAATTAATAAAACTAATTTCTTAATAAAAATATATTAGTTTCATTTTTATTTTTAGTGAAATTTTGGTTTTGGGTGTTTACTGTTAACTAGGAGCGTCAAGAGTGCTAACCACTAATTCATCGGTCGGCTTAGTGTGTATATATATATATATATATATATATATATATATATATATATATATATATATATATATATATATATATATATATATATATATATATATATATATACAGGGTTAGCAAGAAATAAGTTTCCCACTTCAGAGGGCTGTAGAATACGTTCTATTTGTCCAAATGAGATAAAATTTGAACTACATATAATTCAAATAATGCGTTTGACATTTATTTAAAAAAATAATACAAAATTTCACCGATAGATGGCGCTGTAATACTAATTGTACTTATTTGCATGCACTGAAAATATGAAAAGTCATTTGCTTTACAGGGCATGCCTATTAGCATTATCGTTGGGTAAAAAGAAACCGGATTCTGAACGAGCATTAGTTACTTCTCTGCACATCATGTCTTCTTTGCAAGAAAAAGCGCTACTTGTAAAATTGTTATACCAGAACCAGCAGAACTCCATTGCAGCTATAAAAGAATTTTGCCGTATAAAGCAGATACGAAGAGGTCCAATGTCTCCATGTGCGTTACGCAAGATGATGCAGAAATTTGAAATTAGTGGACAACTTTCAATTCTTCCCGGTAGAGGACGAAAGCCAATCCAGTCTTCTAATATGGCTACAGCGGTCGTTGAAGCCAGCAGTCAGTCGCCGGATGGTAGTGTGAGTGTGCCAGTTGTTGCCCGAGTATTGGATATGCCGTATTCCACTGTACAAAAAATCTTACGGCGGATTTTGCATTTTTATCCCTACAAAATCAAGCCTCTGCACTTGTTGCAGGACGGGGACTCAGAGGTTCGTAAAACTTTTGCACTTCAGTTCCTTGCTCTAATGGTGGTTGACGTCACTTGGCCATGGAATATTCTGTGGTCTGATGAAGCCCACTTTCAACTTAATGGGAAAGTCAACACCCACAATTGTCGAATTTGGGCAACGGAAAACCCTCGCGCTATCCAGGAAAAAACCCTTGCATCCTGAAAAAGTGTCAGTATAGTGTGGGTTTACGGCTACTTTTGTGATTGGAACATATTTTTTTGAAGAGATAACTGCAAATGGAATCAAAACCTGTTCGATCAAAGGACAACGGTGCCAAGATATGCTGAGGGATTTTGTAATCCCACAACTTCAGCAGCGTGGATGCCTTCAGGACATCATTTTCATGCAGGATGGCGTACCTCCTCATATTGATCGTCGTGTAAAGCAACTGCTAAAACAGCATTTTACTGAGGCACGGGTTATCAGCCGTCATTTCCCTACGGCTTCGTCTCCTCGTTCGCCGGATATCACCCCCTGAGACTTTTGGTTGTGGGATTTTTTGAAGGACAATGTCTACCGTAAAAGGCTAGCATCTGTACCAGATCTGAAGGACAGCATTCAGCACCATATCCTTGATATTCCGACAGACTCACTCCGGTCTGCTGTCCAAAATATGGTTCTGCGATTAGAGCACATTGTTGAAAATGAAGGGGGCATATTGAACAGTTGTAATGCTACTTTTTATTATTATTATTTAACATTTATAAAGCATGTCAAATGTTTTTATATGTATTATAGCGCTATCTATATATAAATATATATATAAATATATCTATCTATCTATCTATCTATCTATCTATATATATATATATATATATATATATATATATATATATATATATATATATATATATATATATATATATATATATATATATATATATATATATACATATATATATATATATATATATATATATATATATATATATATATATATATATATATATATATACATATATATATAATATATATATACATATATATATATATATATATATATATATATATATATATATATATATATATATATATATATATATATATATATATATATATATATATATATATATATATATATATATACATACATACATACATATATATATGATTTACTAAATAAAAGCTAAAAACATGATAAAAAATAATTTATTCAAAAAAATATATAAAAAATGACAAGTCTTTGAAAGAGAAACAGATTAATTATGAAACAAAGTAAAGGGATTAAATGTAGAAACAACTGTTGGAAATATCTAAACTTAGAAGAATATGTAATTCCACGAATAGGTTGAGGAATACCGAAAGGCCAGTGAAAAGTTCCGAGAATCCTTTGAACCGCAAATTCATTTCACCAGAGGGCACACAAGTACTGGAATTTCTCATTAAGATTACAGAATTATTGCATGAATTATGGCAACAACATCTGATGCTGAGAAAATTAATTTTGTGTGTTATAGATTCTCAGTCATGTTTTCTTCATCTATGGAGTTTAGTAAAAGGAAAATGTTAGTTACGTGAGACAACTGATACTTAAAATATTTAATAATAAAATAAATGTAATAACAAAAGATACTTTTAAATAATAAATATAATAAATAATAATTATTTATATGTTTGTAAGCAATAAATAAATAGTAATAAAGATTATCACAAATAAAATTTCGTTTTAATCAGATTTTTTTTCTTATTGGTAATTTGTGGAAGAGAATTAAAATGCAGGTAATTTTTGACCAAAAAGTGATTAGAAAAGAAAATAAATCTTATGAATTATTTTTTAATAGCCGAGATGTTGCTTTTAACCAGATTTCGTAATTATTGTTACATCGTTTAACTTTTTTTTGCTTAATTTAAGCAAAATTATATACCTTGTGATGACATAGTTTATTTTTGAATACCAAGTAATTAGTGATTTGAGAAATATTTTTAATCATAAATAACAGTAAGTTCAGTATTTTTATCAATGAGTTTTTTGATTTTATTGCTACAAGCATTTATGTAAGCTATCATAAAATAAAGAAATAAATTTATATTTTATGTCTTTTATATTTGTTTTTATTTAGAATATTTTTACAAAAATTTAAATTTAGAAAATTTTCAAAATGACACAAATATTTTTATTCTCAAGATTTCTTTTTTCCATAAATACAAGCAATAAATAATGCAACAATAGATAATGTTTTATTTTTCTTTTATTTTTAGGCATTTTCTTTAGTTTTAGAAACATTTGATTCTAAATGTAAGTTGACAGAGAAATTAATAAAATCACTTAATTTTATAATAATCTACTGTTAAATGATTATATGTATTATTTTACATTAAAAATTTGGTTCAGATTATATTTATTATACAATTTATCAGATTAATATCTATGATTTACAACAATTACATGTACTAGCTTTTAAAATTGTAAGCTTTGTTTATTTACAATATAGGTTTTTTACATGCATCACATTAATTTCCTTATTTTAAGTATTTCTTGTTATTGCATGGGCTTAAAAATTATATTGTTTGTAAGAATTCCGTAAATACTATCCATTTGATGAAAATTAGAGATGAAAGCAAACAAATTATAGATTGCCTTTATCTTCAAACGTGGTTTTAATTTAAAATTACTTGAGGACACTTAAACTAAATCGACGTAATATTTAATGCTTATCGTTAAAATTTGAAATTGAAAAAATTTAATCTGATAACTGTAATTCAAATGGAATGGATATTTACACAAGTTGGCTATTAAAATATTTTAATAGTAAAATTAATAAACGAAGATGTCAAATCCGAAAAATTAATGCAATCAGCTAACTTTATTTTAAACACGCACCTTTTAAGGAAACAAATGTTGTTGTCTTGTGCCTGCTAGGCTGGCAGTATGGGGTGCACTGCTCCACTTTTCCAATCGAGCTATATTTTAGTGTAGAATCCGACTTCCTCAGTACACACATGCTATAATTACCTTTTTATAGGGTAGACAACCATTCACAACTCATTCATACAAAGAAAGAAACAAAGACAGGATAGACAGAGAGAGATAAAGTAAATCCCTGCCAGAAGTGGGATTTGAACCCAGGACTTCCCTATCCGCAGTTAAGTACTCTGACCACTAGACAGGGTGGGTGGTAAGGAAACAGATATTTTCAGTTTTGTTGTCGTGTGCCAACCAGGCTGGCAATATGGGGTGCGCTGCTCCACTTTTCCAACTGAACCATATTTTGATTTGGAGACCTCAGTACACACATGCCATAGGGACCCGTTTATAGGGTAGGCAACCATTCACACCTCATTTATACAAGGAAAGGACAAAGACAGGATAGATAGAGAGAAAAAGTACATCCATGCCCGAACTGGGATTCGAACCCAGGACCTCCTTATCCGTAATCAGGCACGCTGACCACTAGATAAATTGGTCTGTTTTTAGTTTTATAATGTATTTAATAAAATAATAAAGTATATACTATCAAAAAAATCAAATAGTTCTTAATATGAAATGAATTCTTAGAAATACTTACTTGATCATTTCAAATTTAAAAATGAAATTCATTCACTTACAATACATGCATATATGCTATTGAATAAGCTGAAATTATTTAAATTATTTGAAAAATACTTATAACCGCATACGAATTAATTATTCAAAAATATATAGAAAGAGATTTCTATAAACATAATTTAATAGATTAATATAGAATTCTTATGAGGTTAAACTGGTAAAATTTAAAGTTAATCTCAGAAACTAATCGATTGCTATATTAAATTCAATTATATCGAAATTCCATAATTTTATTCATTTAATTACATAACGATAATAAATTACAGAAATTTAAAAATATATCTAATAAAGAGACTAAAAGTGAATATTCTAGATTGTTTCATGTTTACTTGTGAATTTTAAGGAAAAAAATATAATTGAAGGTAACATTAAATCAAATTTTAAATACTTATTTAACAAATTACTCTTACTATACTTTTGAATAATAAACAATTAGTTCATAGAAATGTTGAAATGAATATGCATTTTTGTATAAGTGTGTTGTTAAAATATTCGCAAAAATATGTTAAATAAAATAAAATAATATTAAAAACGTAAATCCTGCATTCATATAGAATAATAAATGTTGTTTACATAGACGCTACACAACAACCACACAAAAAGGTATTTGCGTTGAAATTACATATAATTAATGTCGTAAGAAAAGTTTAAAAAAATAATACAACAGAGATAAACATAAAATAAAAGAGGTAATTTTAATGATTTCATAGCAACAACGTTACAAATTAATGGCTTTGTGAAAATTACTTCAAAAACAAGTGATAAAATTTCATAGATATTATTTTAGGTAGGTTCGAATTTTTACTCGGTTCGAAAATATAACATTCCTAATTATCTTTATTTCTATTTTCGTGGAAAATACACAAAAAATATTTCAAAATGGAATACATTTTATTTGTTTCCTAACTATTCTCTATTCATTAGCAAAGCATACTCAAACAATATAATTAGAGAAAATTAAGTTATTTTCTTCAGGTTAGAGTTAAAATTATCCAACAAACAACATTTTGTAGATAAAATGTATAAAGTAGATATATTATTACAAAATGTAGAACCTGAACCACGCATGAGATGATCTTAAAGAAATTAGTTAAAATATATTCATTTAATGGCTCTTTTCATGAAAAATAAGCTTTTGATGAAGTGGTTAAAATTAATGTTTATCTACTAATAGTTCCCTGTTTATAAATTGCACGATTGAATTATTGTAAAATCTAATGGCTAAAACAAGTTTTAGATGGAAATTAACAAATATACTGTTTTTGGTTAAGAATTGTTTTGTTTGATGGAGCTTCCCATAAATAAATGACACATTTAACAAAAAATATAATCAACACGTAATGCATTATCTGTTTAAGAATTTTTTGAAAACCATGTAATCTAACAAGACTAGATAAAACTTATTTAATTAAGGAGAGTACGACTTTGATTTAACGTTTAAAAGCAACTTATTTTAAAAATACGAAATCTTTAAGATTATGTCACAAGAGACCATTTGTTATCTAATTCAGAGACAATAAAATGGAAGCTGTGCAGCGTGCATGCCACATCTAGCTTTCATAAAACTTCAAAGTAATGGACAATATTTTTACCAGCCAATTCGTAACTTTATAATTGAGCTGATACATCAAAAATGGTAATTAATGTTAAGCAATTAGTTCTAGAAGTTGATGAACATCGAAATATTTTTGATATTATAAAAAAGTTATTTTAATAATCAGATATTGCTCAAAATAAGATTATATGAACAAGATGGCACTGAATAAATAAGGAAGGATTATTGACTATTTTAACTCTGAAGTGCTGGAGCAAAAGTCTCCTTTGAGAACCATAAAATATTATGGATTACCGTTCCATCGTGTATAAAAATGTTCAATTGTTTATGCAATATCCTACAGTATACACAGCATTGATTATACAATATCCTACAGTATAACAAATGACTATTGCAATGCTAGTCTATAAGAAAACCTTTGGTGGAATTGCTAATTATTAATGCCTAAACTAGTCCAAAGATGAATGCTTTACATCCACATCCACACGCATGCATGCATAAAATGATCAATAAATTACACTGTTTTGTTAGTATAACAAACAGTGTAATTGTTTTATATAACAAATTGTCTAACAAAAATACAGGAATAAATACCTTTGAATATAATAACTTATAAATAAATAAATAAAGAGATTCATCTTTATATTTATATATATTAATATATATAAGTGAACAAAGGATGTACTGGTAAATAGCAAGAAACTTTATTTTAGGGACATTATCATTGCTATTTCAACTAATATATTTACAAAATTTTTTAATTGGCGTAGAAGTCAATATGATAAACATTTCGAGAAGCAATATACAGGATTTTAACAATGGTGAGAAGGATAAACTTTGTGAAGATTAAAACAATAAAAAAATGTTAAAAGAATGGTAAGATTGAAAGTTCATGAGTTAATTCTGTTGTTCAAAGACAGTTCCTCTAAATTATCATTAAATCCTTCAAAGCAAAATCCACAGTGGCTCTTTTAACTCTCTCAGGAATACCTCCACTTTATAAATCAGAAATGAAATCGTCATTAAAACCGAAACCTATTAACTACGAATAACGACTAATTATAATAGTTGCGTAACAGATCCATATGATGTGTACAACATGTAAATAAACTTAAAGTCCATCCATCAGAAAAGGATCAGGCATATACATAATGTAAGAAAGAAATAGTATTCAAGAAAATACTTCAACCAGTAATCCATATTTCTCTACAACTTGCAATTGAAACACAGTTGATTAAAAAATTGATTACTGCGTAGGAGCAGCATTTACTTTTTTACAATGGAAGAAAAGAAATAAGGCAATCAACATAAATCAAACTTTATCCTTACAACTCAGTCTTTCCAGCAGAGGCTGTAGCAATTTAATCAGCACTAAGCCATGCACATGGACATAATATAAATAGTTTTAGAATTTGGAGTGACTTCAACTCTGTAATACAAGCAATCCTAAGTTACTTAATTACCAGATAAACCAAATCAAACCTCTCCTCTAATTAACAGGATTCAGAAACTTTTACATCAACACATCTGGGAATCAGATATTAAATAGATAAAAGCACATGATGGAGCAGAAGGAAACGAAAGAGATAATTTACTAGCAAAAAAAGCAACAACAGAATCTCCCCATTAAGGAATTGACACCTCCTGCCTCATGTCTCACTTAAAATCTAGCCTTAACCAAACTTCCATGGTTCGTTAGCAGGAATTAAGGGATACATCCGAACAAAGACGATGGGCATATTCCCTATGATCAAAAGTCTTTACAGATCATTGTTATAGAAATACTTTCCTGAATTCTTCATTAATAGCCATGGACCATTCATCACATACTATAACAGACTTGGTGAAAGTGTCAACGCCTCTATGCTCTTGTGGCAAGCAAGGAACATTGCAAGATTACTTAACAGATGGTCCGATTATAATCAAATATCATATTAGATACCCTACCTACCTACTATCTATTCAGCACCTCAAATTTTGCATCAGTCACAAACTATCAATACATCGGATTACGAAAATCTTATCTATGGACTTTAGAAATGTCTTCTTTTGCCGCAGCTAAACCTTCTCCAATCGAGAGATCACTTTGAAAGTAGGAGGAAAATTCCTTTAATAGACATTCATTGTTAAACGCAACACAGTCTTTTCAGAATTTACATTTATTGCCTCCCATTACCATAGGAACATCAAATCACTAAATCAGAAAGAGTTAGAGAAGGAACTAGGACAAAAAAGGAGAAAGGAATAAAAATATGTCATTAATGCCAACAAGAAATTATCATCAACCACCACATACTTATGATTCTATAGTCAATTGTACATTTCAAGCGGCTCCCTCCTCTGTCCAATGACTAATGCTTAAAATATCTGTGAATGATAACTTCAGAGAGAACATTATCTGAATTATCTCCTTTGCTATCGCTGAATTAACTATGAATTTATCAATGAAGATTTAGAGTCAAATAATCAAGACAAAAGGATATCATAAAAGTAAGAATTATCTATAAGATATATTGTTATGGATGTATGTGAAATAAGATTTTTTTAAAAAATAATTTATATAAAAATAAAGTAATAGAAATAGTTTTATCGTAAAATTTAAGCAATAGAAAAATTTATAAATTAGATTATTCGGCTCAATTCTTTCATATCGTAATACAACGAGAAACAAGTTAAAAGGTAAAATATGTTTTTTTAGTTAAAAACTATTCTTATATTAAGCAATGAGAGTTAAGCTTTGTTTTATAAAGTACTTATGACTAAAATCTTCATAATACAATACTTTTTTACAGCAATACTGTTTTTCACCACAAAATGTTTCAATTTTAATGATTTACCATGCCCTAGTAATATGGCAACGTTCTTCAAAGTAAAATGTCCTGGTTTCGATCAATCCATTGTTGAACAATGGAAGATGGACGTTGTGCTTCTGTTTCATACATGCATATACGCCAGAATGATCGCTTGGTAACTCTTCGGGTTCCATAAATTGTTACCATTAACGAAAAATTCACTAAGAATGCAATGTAGTGGTAACAAATGCTTTCATGAGGGTATGGAGCTTTTAATTATCTGTTATGTAATAACAAATAAAAATATCTAAAACTGAGCCTAGTATAGTTTAATAGTAAAACCACATGCCGCCCTCCCTGTCTAGTGGTCAGTGTGCCTGACTAAGGATAGAGGTCCTGGGTTAAAATCCCGGTTCGGGCATGAATGAACTTTCTCTCTCTATCTATCCTGTCTTTGACCTTTCCTTTTATGAATGGGTTTTGAAGGGTTGCCTACCCTATAAACGGGTTCCTATGGCATGTGTGCACTGAGGAAGTCGGACTCCACACCAAATTACGGTTCAGTTGGAAAAAATGGAGCAGCGCTCCCCATATTGTCAGCCAAGCTAGTACAAGATGACAGCAACAACAGTAAAACCACATAATTAGGTTACCCATTATACAATGAGAGAAAAAGAATTAGTTATTTTAGCAAAATATTTCTTTGGTTCTCTGAAATATTGCAATCTGCTGATTAGCCTCCTATAGTTTCAAATTTGGTGCTTCTTATATCTTATCGAAAGATATAGTATATAAATGTTTTTACATGCCACATTTGGATAAGTACAGGGAAGTATACTGTTGCAAAAACAACAACATATCAGATTTCACGCATTTACGTAATTGCAAAATAGCATATAGTACCACGAATAACAGAGTATAGCGTATATCATTAGTTATTTGAAATATATTAATTTACTTGGGAGATTAATGGATAAATAAAAGATTTGTGACATTTGAATATATTTTGTTCATTAAAAAGTTTTCTTTTCATAATGTTGCAGAAAATGTAGAATTCATATTCTAAAATATTTATAGACTAAATTAACTTAAACAAATAGAATGTCTAATTTATAATTTAAACTAGTCTCCAACAACAGCTAAAAGTATTTATAGGGAAGATAATTTGAAATAGTGCAAAAATTAATGATAAGAGAAAAAAGTGATAAATGTATGAGTCAAAAGTCTGATTACTGCATTAGAAAAAAATAACATCTATTTTTCCAATAATTTTTATACTGTCATTTTTATATTATCAGGTTATATTTTTATATTATGATTTTAATTTTCTGTAAATATATTCATAAATTTGGTTGCTGATATGCTGTTTCTTCCCATGCGAAAATTAATGCTGCATTTTCCAGACGATGAGACTGAGAAATAATCTACATTAATATAATGTTATCATTTGGAATGAAGTTAAAAGAGATTGAGTAAAAGAAACTGAAATAAGTTGTATTTAATAAAATAAATTGTGTGTGTTACATGTGTGTTTAAAAATATACATGTGTCTACAAAAAAAACTACATGTGTGTTTAAATATATTAAATGTAAGGTCTTATGTTTTATATATTTGAAAGTGAAAATTCTCAAGGTAGAAAGTTAATATTTTACAAAATCAAAAAAATCGTTATTGAAATTTTTATTCAAATTCAAAAGTATTATCAGTTTTCTAGTATTCTTGAACGTATTCTTAGAGAATAAATGTATTTCCGTGGAATTTACCTGAATGAAAAATATAAGTAGTTTCAAAACTGTACATTTTCACAGAAAAAAATGTACCGATTCAAAAAAGTAATTTAAATGGTATTAAATAAAAAATGATTCACTACGTGAAAACCAAATAAAAATATATAAGAAAAGTTTTCGGATAAAGAATATATATATTTGAATAAAATTTTCAAAATATAATGGAAGATAAAATATAAAATTTTATCCCATCTTTTTAATACTTTCTTACAATTATCACATAACATTTAGAGAATATTAAATCATATTTTAATAATTTTAGTTATTTTTATTGTTTTTCAAACCATATTTAAATGATTAATAATAATTAAAACTACTTTGTCTTGCATTAATTCCTTTTAAGGTAAAAGGAACTGTTATAAACCCTTTATATGTTCATTGAAGAAAATACATAAATACAATCACTTATTTAAAAATATTTGTAAATATTTACTTATTTAGTCATTCTTAAATTGACAAAATAACAAATTCTTAAATTGTTAGAATCTGGCAGTTGAAGTAAATGATAATTTTGCAGTTCCAGTTTATTTTGAAAAAATATAATTTTATATTTAGAAAAATTTAGCTATTTAAGAATAGTGAATCTCAACTATGTTTATCTTTCGCTGAATTAAATTTGATTCTTGTTGTACTCAAAACTTTAAGCATTTGTACAAAATCACTGCATTACATTTTGAAAGAAGCGTCAACCATTTAGAAACGTAAAAAATCTTAAAACAGAGTTTTCATTCCCAGTCACAAATTGTTCACAAGCACTTAACTTTTAAAGTTAGTTTCATGACAAAATTTTATTTTCTGTATTTCCTGCTATTTAGTATACTTCTCGAATCTCAGTTTAGCAAATTTTTTATGAATAGGGTAAAAGTTGTCACATGACAATGAAGCAGCTTTTGGCAGTTATTTTTCTGGAATATTTGTAACAGCTCAGCAACACTACACGATAAAAATCTAAGTTAAGCTTCATTTAAAAATTCTAATTCTGTTGTATGCTCGAATAAATTTATTCTATGCTAAGATTTTTTATCATCCCCTACTGTATTGTATTAATCTTTCGGCTAAAGTTTCGTTGACAAACTAAGAGAAAATTACATTTGAGCAAGCATTTGGAGTTTTTTTTATAGTCACTGAATATAACCTCCTTCAGAATAGTAAATTCTTTTAGTGAGTAGGATTTGTAAACTAATCTATTTTTATAATACTCCTTTTCAGTAAGTGTATTTACTATGTGTAAATGAATTAGAATATCTGAGATTAAGTTTTTTTAATGTACATAATGTTCTTATTTACTGAATTTAGTCAGATATTAGGAACGTTGATGCTTAACGTTGGAGAAATTAATTATTTATTTCCGTGAAAAAATGAATGAAAATTCTTAAGCTAAAATATTTCATTTTTATTAATTTTATAAAATAAATTTTACATATCTGTTCATAATATTATTGCCCAAAAATTATACGAAAATCAACTCAAGTCAACTATTGGAAACAAAAATTTTCATGATATCAACATCGAAATAAAGTCCATTTATTTCATTTAGTGTTCAAATATTTCTTTATATTATTGGAAAATATATGACAAATGCTTTTTATAAACATGGGTTACTTATTTTGATTTCTAAGCATATATATATTTACAATTAGAAATCAATGGAAATTTATATTTATAAATTTAATAAATAATTACTTATTTCAATATCTACTTCACGTGCCAGACATTGAATTAAGGTTTTTGTTTACTTAAATTTTATATTTTTAGAATAAAGTTTGTTCATAATTTGATGATTTTTTCAATCTAAATGTTATATAAGACGAAACTTAATTTTATGGGACATTATGCCCAAACATATTCTAAAAAAGCAAACAAATTTCATACGCAATCATTCGATCATAATTTATATAAAAAAACTTGATTTCTAATTATGATTTAAAAATAATGTAGTTAATTTTTAAAGAAAATTTTTGAATACATTTTTAAAATTAGTGTTATATTTAATATAATAAAAATATTAATTTGTTATTTTAATTCAAACAATATATCAATAAATACAGAATAATTGGGATAACTTATTATGTGCCGAAATACCTTCTTTCAAAATTTTAAATAAACTTGAAATAAGAATAAATGTATAGTTTGATTGATTTACATGATTACCAATTTCTGCCTTCTTCAAAGTTCGTGAGTTCGAATCCCACCTTGGGCATGGATGTTTGTAGTGGTTCGGAATCCACTTTAAGCCGTAAGTCCCGGTCTAATTAGCCCTCGTGTGAAAAAATGACCGTTGAGCGACAAACAAACAAACAAACAAAACTGCCTTCTTCAAAATTGATTTTGATAGCCGATTATCGATAATAGGTTGCTTTTTCGATTAAGTTACTGTAAAAAGGTTCTCTTACAATTGTAGGTTTTTTAAGGAGAAAACAACATTTAAAAGGTTTTCATGAGAAAAGTTATCAAATACATGTACATTTGCATTTGTCACTCATAAAATGCTCGAATGTATCTGAATCCCTTATTACTGAAGTACATAGTCTTTAAAAATTAAATAAATTGTTGATTTGCTTTCAGATTTCTCGGTCCCCTCTTATTTAACATTATCAAAAATACATTATTTTACTATTGAACTATCGTATCATTGGAGCATAATTTTTCTCAGCTTTATTCTTATTTTTAAGAAGATTTTTTATAAAAAAAAAAGACCTACAAAGCACTTGCTTTTCTATTTACTCTATACATTTAACACCATTTAACACTTTATTACTCATAATTTTCTATGATTAATTCCGATCCTCAAAATATACGAAATTTTGTTCTTTAACGATTATTTATCACTTTTTATGTGATTCTTAAGTGTCATATCCGTTTATTAAATTAAAACCTTAAAGAGAAATATTAATTATTACTTCTTAATTTCTTTCAAAAAACATAATTTAAATTTTCGTATCTTTGCATATTTTAATATAAAGTTTTGAAAAACAGTTTAAATTCAATTAGAAACCGATTTATATTTTAAACAGCACAATATTAAACAGTAAGAATAACAGATACTTCAGCTAATTTTAAACATTTGAAATGTAATTGATTAATTATTTTCTTGATGATTATTCTCTATTAATTAAGAATAATATATAGGACTTTGATAACTAACTAATGTATTCTTAGTACTTATTTAAAAAAAACAAGTTTAATGTTTAATTAAAATAAAGTTTTTTAGAAGTGTTCTTAAAAACTTAAATAATTCCACTAATTTAAAATAGTAAAGTCATAACATCTTAGTCTGATTGATGATCAAAAAATACTAATTTGATGATCAAAAAAATATTTTTATCCTATATATAAATGCAACTTTTTGACTTTTAAAACTTTAGATGAAGTTAAAATTAAATTTTTATTAACAATTTGGGGAAAAACCCCAATTATTTTACAGTAAATGCACTCTGGAATTTTAAAATTGTAAATTAAAAATAAAGAATATTAATTTTCTTTTAAATATATTTATCACGAAGGAATCTATTTATGTTTGTAACAATTAATTTAAGAATTATATACTTTGTAATTTTAAAAAATAAAATATTGTTTTAAAATACAGAGGTTCTTCTTATTATGTTATTTTAAATTTGAATTAAAGATAGAAAATGAGAACTTTTGATTTTCCTTCTTAAATGTAGATATTAAAAAATACAGCACATTTTGTATTTTAAATATTTTCATATATAAAAAACTTCAAAGGATATCTTTTAATAAAAAACAAGATATATAATTTATGAGAAAACATTTTTCAATGGAAATATCATTGAATTTTGATTGGTTTTCTCTGTAAAATTGTAAGAATTCTGTTTTTTAAAATTCTAAATTTTTATTATCTATCTCCATTTGTTTTTTACAGTTAAAAGTAAATTGCACTTAATTTAGACAGAGGTTTCAATCATTAAAAATAAAAATTGTAAGCATTGGTTAGATATGAAAAATTATAGCTTTCATAAATATTTGTAATATTTACTCATTATATGACAGAACTGAAACTTTTAATCAAGTGAAGAGAGAGAACTTATAAGATTTTATATATTAAAAGAAGAAAGAAATTGCAATAAATTTTTTATCGTCAATATGTCTAGCTGTTTAGTTGTAAACGATTTTAAGCTTATGTGTTACTTTTTAAAAGTCCAATAAATAAACAGAATTTTTTTTATTAACTTTGAGTATATTTTGTAACTTCATAACATTCACAATTTCAAATTATTTATTACAGTAAATTTTTTCAAATTGTGTATTTCGCAATGATTTGTAAGGAAAATGTCCAATTTAGAGTTTCTCTTAGAAATGAAAATTAGATATGGAAGCCAAGTAGGGCGTAATACTACGCATGAGCAACCTTATTCATGTAGGGAAATTTCTGTGTATTGACTGCCTACCAAAAGATCCATCTGTCAACTTTAACGATCATCGGAAAAGCGACACGCAAATAAGCGCAATCAGCCAAAAATAAATTTGTTGACGATGTTTAAATTACTATCTTGATCCCTTCTTCTGGATGTAAGTGCTTCCTTTGTTCTTGGAGTAAGAAGTTGAAATAATTATTATATATACCCCTTTAATTATATACTTGTCTCTGTACTGAAAGGAGTACTTGATAGATGAATTAATTTTTTTATCTTTATTAACGGTAGAAGAAGTTGCTGACAATTAAGGGAAGAGCGACACAGTTGATGCATATCCAAATAATGCTCATGATAATGACTGTAACTCACATTGTAGCAAATGCTAATTAATGATGCATTAATCATATTAATTTTGTAGCGAAATTAACTTAAGACAAGAGAGTGTTTGGAAGCTTTGCATTGTATTCCATACCGAATTTGTACATTATTTTAAAATAAAAGAAAGGGCTTTATAAAAATATTTATTCCTAAACAATAATCTTAAATGTTATTCAGATAATTTTCAGTTGATATATATATATACATACATCGTATAATCCATGATTTTAAATTCTGAATTTTTTGACGATGAAGAAATATTGCCAAGTTGACGTATTGTGACGTTCGTGATGACGTGAATAGTAGGGTTGCTAAAATAGAATTGTTTGCATATAATTTTTATAGGTCTCCATATATATGACGTAATATAAACCGGGTTGACAGATAAATAAGAAAATCCGCCAAAAAATCATCAAACTCCCAATATGGCATCCTGAATCATACGGCATCTGTGCCATATACGTACCCATAAATATCTATCTATATATCTATCTATCTATCTATCTATCTATCTATCTATCTATCTATATATATATATATATATATATATATATATATATATATATATATATATATATATATATATATATATATATATATATATATATATATATATATATATATATATATAGAGAGAGAGAGAGAGAGAGAGAGAGAGAGAGAGATATAGATATCTATATATAGATATATAGATTGCAAAGTGACTTTAAAATCTAACTTTATTAAAATATTAATATGTAATATTATATTATTTGTACTATTTATTGTTAATATGCATAGTTAATATATATATATATATATATATATATATATATATATATATATATATATATATATATTATATATATATAAATTATATATATATATATAATTTATATATATATAATATATATATATATATATATATATATATATTTATATATGTATGTATATATATATATATATATATATATATATATATATATATATATATATATATATATATATATATATATATATATATATATTTGTGGGAGAAATAGCAGGTCATTAGGAAATGGTTCGCTGTTCATTTATTATCTTAATATCATAATTAGGTTAAATCCAATAAAAATATCAAAGATTAATAAAAAAATACATGGAAAAATCATCCCTGGAATTTTCATGAAAAATTCCCTATCGGAGACTTTATTAATTTCCACTTTTCCACAAAGGCAAATCTTTTTGATCTTCATTATGTGACACATTTCCTGACGAGGGATTATGGTTTTTTTTATATTAGTCTCGAGAAGGTGCTTTTAATATCGAAAACTCTATAAGAGAAGAGTGAAATTCTTCTCGTGCCATGAAGGGCTCTTACTGTATTCCATTTACATATCAATAAGTTATTTGAATAGGCAGTTTCACGAACTTATTTTCAAAAAAGTTTTCAAGCAGGAGAAACAGCCTAGAAGGTCTAAGCGGAAATCTGTTTTTATCGAGAAAATTTGCCCGGAATAAATGACAAAAATTTGAAGGCAAATATAATCTCTTCCGGAAAAATTTCTATCTCAGTACATTTATATTTATTTTTTCATAAACTCGTGATTACTATGAATGAAAAGCGCCTCTACAGAAATTGGGAATGAGGAATAAAAAAAATTCTTTTTCTTTGAATGAAAAGAAGGGACAAAATTGAAAAATAAACCGTGAAAAAAATATAGATTGGTATTTGATTGGTTTTCATTAAATTTTATTCTAAAATGTTATTATTAATAATTTGGTCTGTCATATTCTGGCATATCAACATGCAGTAATTATTTTGTTTAAAAAAGAAAGCTTAAAAATATAAAATATGTAAAAATTGAATTAATTTTCAACTTCTTAATAATTAGGTATAATAAATTATATCAAACACTTTAACATTAACAATCACAAAGTTTTTTTTATTTAGTTTCATATGTTGAATAACATTTTTTAATAAATGAATGCATTGTTTTTATATATAGATTGGTCTAGAACAATATTTTTATTTAAGCCTACTATGTAATATTATATCGATTTATTATCAATACATATCATTGAAATGCTTTAATAATATGCCTAAAAGAACTAGATAATTAAGAAGCTCAAAAAAATTTTTAACTGTGAAATTAATTGGTAATTTGTGTCACTTTCACTTCCAGCAGTTTGCTTAGGTTTACTGATATTTAGTTCTAAATAAATGGGCAATTATTTTATGAATATTAAACACATAGACAATTATCTTAGAACCTAGTATTATATTAAATCAGAATATAACTTTCATCTGAGGATCATTTTTAAAATACGAACAATATTTTCTTAAAAACTAACATATAGTATAAGTTTTATTGAAATAAATGTAAAAATATTTTAACAAAAATTTTTTTAACACATCTGCTTATTCGGAGATAAGAATTTATATTTAAATAATCAACATTTTTTGTGATTGCATAAATTATTAAACATTAAAAGAAATATTAAAATGATGTTAATTTGTATTAAAAATGTAGACCCACAGCAAAATAAAATTAATGCCTCAGTTGTTATCATATAGATAATAAGATATTGATACTCACTATTTAAAAGTATCATAATTGATTATGATAGAATTGGCATTCAATGGACATTACTTTTAATTACTGTTTAGAAACTAGCCCAAATGCTGACTTTGTATGTTTTTCACAATTTGTCAAGTTTCCAATAGTCATCTGTTATGTGCATTAATTTATCCACCCGAATGATTAAAGATAATTTTAATTTTTCTTTTGGAATTTTAAATGTCAAATTATAAAAAAGTCTTCTTAAAAATAATAAAATTAATTTAATTATGAAAATCTTGATAAAAATAATAAAATATTAAATTTAAAATGCAAATTAAATCACGAATAAAACAAAACACTGTTTTTCAATTTTCTGCTTAAAGGTGAAATGTCCAAAGTAATCGCATAATTCCAAACAATACTTAAAATATTATTTATTTGATTAATACTTAACTTACAATTTTAATTTTATAAATCTGATAACTTAGATAAATATAGCTTACATTAATATGTATTTAATTATTTAATAATTAATATATTTAATAATAATAAAAAATGATATTTAATAATTATGTTTCAAATAAATCCGACATAACTTCAGGAATAGAAATTTTAATGTACAAATTTATAAAAGTACTGGATTAGTGAAGAAAACTTATAATTTGAAATATACAATTTTTATTTTTTAAAATAAAAAATAAAATGAAGTTGTTGAAATTCTGTGTATTTAATTTTCTGAAATCAAAGACTTTTCAAAACAATTTAAGAAACGAAACTAACATTCTTATACGGTGCTTCATAAAAATAAGTTTAGACTTAAAAGGAAAAATCCTGTTATATAGTATTTATATTTATATCCTCGAGGAACATATCAGAGACTATAACCCACGTTAAATTTTTTGATGCATGAATAAATATTTTTTATTTATTTTTTTTAGAAGTTGCTCCGATAAAAACTTTAAGAAAAGAATATTCTCCATCTTAAATCCATCAACTTCTTAACTTCGCTTCTGGGTCATATACTTAAAATATAAAGCTTCAAATAATGCCTCACTTGTCTGTGGACCTTAGTAAGCTATCGATATTCAATAGTCGATATTTCTTCTTACCCTTTCACTTTAAAGGCCTCTGTTACGGTCATTAGTTACGAACATTACTTTGGATATTGGAAGCCTGAAGTTTCTTGAAATAGGGATTTGAAGTATATTAACACTGCATATTAAAAGTAACTCATTTTTTAAAATATTTTTTGTTTTGGCCCTTTTCATTAATAAAGTATTCAAATATTTATTAGAGTTTTTGTTTAGAAGCTATTGATTATATCTGTTATCTTAGCCAAACTATTTTAACCAAAACATAGTGCAATTCATAATGTGTACATACATGCAAATTACATATGTATTTGTATATTTAACAAATAATATATAAACAGTTGGCATTTTTAAAGAAAGTCTAGGTTTTTCAATAAAATTTTAACTAAGAATCATTTTCTACTTATAAAAGTATCAGAATTAATACTTTAAGTAATAATTTCAGTATTAAGTATTATAATATTATAATTAATACTTGTAAACGACTTTAATTATGAAAGTATGTACTTATGAAAGTATTATTATAACTAAAATCTAGACATACTAATAAATAAGGAATACTATTCATTCCTACAATATATCTGAGTAACCTATGATTTTACTTTTTAGAAATATCCATCATTCATAATAAAAAACAAATTTCTTATATATATATATATATATATATATATATATATATATATATATATATATATATATATATATATATATATATATATATATATATATATATATATATATATATACTCATATTCCGAATTAAATTTACTACAATATTAGACTGATGATTGGGATACAATTTAACTATACATTAAATACATTAGTGATTTGGTTTTCGTTACTTGTAATATAAATATCAGATTTTTAGTTTCTTGAATTTTCATTGTTATTTACAATAATAATAAGAAAGAAAAAATTCAATTACTTGCTTATTTTCAATTACCTGAATTTTACATTAAGTTTTAGAAATTCTAGTTAATTTTATGAATGATACAGTGATTGTAAATCTGTGAAATCCTTTTTCTTTATTTATTTGTTTCGAAAAAATATTCATAATTGCAATCACATTGAAAACAATAGAAAGAGCCACGCATATCTCTGCTGTTTTCAAACGCATAACCTCAAAAAAATAAATGTAAATAATAGTTTGTTACTGCCGAAAATAAACACAAAGGTAATAAAAATGTTTTTAAAAAAAACAAAATTTTTCCAATAACACATTTCACAAAGGCTAATGTAAATCAAGTAACGGTGAACATACTTAAGAATAAAGGTTCTGCGCGTTTTTCAATTGAAATTGTATAGAATAAATAATAAATAGAAAGCGTCACACCTCCCCATTGGTTGATTCAAACCACGTGAGTATAATTTACGCTTCGAAAACGGAAGTGATTTTTGACGTAGAAAATGGTTTTCGATATTAAAGCAGGACAGTTACAGTTGGATAAATTTAAGCTTTTATAGCTTTTCTTCCTTGAATGCATTCCCAGGGCTTTCCAGCAAAATTTATTAGTTTTTTCAAATAAGCTCATCTGCACTAGCTTCAATATTAAAAATATTTAGAGTTACAGTGTTTTTTTCCAATTTTATTTGCAGTATTTTAAGATTTATTGAATACGTGTATATGTGGGGATATATATAATAGATAATATAAATATATGGGAATATATATATAAGACTTATACCTTATGATGCATATATTAATAACTATAATTAAATGAATGTCATATTTGTCATGAAAGATTGTAATATTTTTATGATATGTATTTAGCTTCAATATCACTCCACATCTGGCTCTTACTGACGTTAATTATTAATTTTGATACATATAATGAACTTTTTCACATTTAAATACTAAATTTAAATATTAAAATAAATTAAATATATGTTGTGAAGTATTATAATATATAAAAAGATTACTACAAATTTCTTTTTTCTTGGCAGATGATATTATGGAATATGTGTATTTATTAAACTCATAATCAAATAAAAATTTATAATATTTTAAAAATAGTGCAAGAAATATTTTCAATTTATCATTGTAATCTTTAAATATACTGATGTATTTCCATTTAATTGTATTACTTATAAATATTTTTAATTTTTTTATAAATATACTGAAAGATAATGTGTACTATATAAGAAGCGAAATAAATTTTCTTGAATAATATTCCACAAAAATTTCAAGAATAAGCTTAATTTTTTTAACTTCATATTATTGGTTCATATAATTAAAATTTTAAACAATGGAAAAGAAATAGTGAAATGTATGTAAAATAGTTTTAAAAATATGAAATAAGATGTCTGCTTCTTGGAATCAGGAATTGATTTTAATAATTTAAGATTTAAATCAGCATGCTTTATTTTTAAATCAAATATTTTGCATTGTTTATAAAAAGGTTTGTTTAAATTTTAAGGGAAATATCTAAAAATAAGCTTTATTTTTAAATGTAGATGTCAATAATTTTCAAATTACTTTTATGATAACAAGATAATTAATTTGTTAATTTAATTTATGTGCTGCTTATTTAGCAAGCGCTGACTTTTAATTTATTATTTTTATCACATCATTATAAACACAATTTTTAAAATTTTTGAAATAAAATGTGCCAGAAATCAAAATTTTCATTTTCTTTGAAATTTTCAAAAACAATTCTTAAATTGTATCGAGTTTCTGGTACCAAAAAGCAGTTTGTAGAAAAGGGAAATATATTATTTTTACGATTAAAAGTAAAATATATACGATTAAAAGTAAAATGTATTATATATTTTACTTTTAATCGATATATTCCCCTCTCGATTATAAATTTCTAAAAAATTTAATATTAAAAATAACCTTCTCTAAATTCTTATTTCTTTTCTTAAATAAATGGAACTGAAAAAATGTATAAAATTACGGACAATTTGATAATTTCTCCATATACTGATTATTACATGATTAATTCTTCCTTTTCTATTAGAATTCTTCTGAATTCTACTAAGAAAGAAAAGGAACTTGAAAAATTCTTATTTATTCGATTATTTTTATTAAACTACATTATTTAAAATAGCTGAAATTCTATTTTCAGATAATATGCATATTTCATTGTAAAATTTTTATATAAATTTTAATTTATTTATTACTATGCACAATTATTTTCTTAAATATCACTTTTAAGTTGTTGATTTTTCTTTTGATAAATTTTGAAATGATTTAATGTTAAAATTTGTTTTTTTTATTACATTACATATATTCAGACTTGTATGCTTGATTCTTGAGATCCGCTTGTAAGTCTTCGTCGATAATAGGACAAATAGCACAATGACAGATGTACAACCACAGAAGAATAACGAAGAAAACACCCAGAGCCACGGTGGGAATCGAACCCACACTTCTACGCTCTCAAGCGATTAACAGTGATGCTAGACCACTCAGCCACGGAGCGCCCTTAAAATTTGCGGGCTTATAGAAAATGAAATTTGTTTTAGTTAAGAGATATTCTCCCATACGGTAAGGAAATCATCATTAACAACATTGGCATGACAGCCCATTAGAACTCTGGGTCTTCTTCAGAAGATATTCCAATTCTACCCATACAAATGATTTCCAGTTTTTTTAGTTTTAGGATGGCAAAATTATCCGCCACACAGCCTTTTTATATCTCAATTAGCAGTTTTAAATTTTGATTCGAGCAACTGTATTCCAGTATTTATTAAAATATTATAGCATTTTATAGTTTTTTTTATGAATTCCGTAAAAACAGTCCTGTGTTTACTTCTTTGGATTTCGGAAGACGCTTGTTTTTACAGAATTTGGCTATTCTTCCCGACCCTCAACATGGAGGATAATAAGGAAATTTTCAGAAAAAATATGAATCCCTAATTTTTTAATGGTTTTATTGTGAGTATTTTTCTTTTTTTAATCAAATTTTGATTAATTTTTTTTTGCAATGTGCAATAATATTTTACTACGCGAAATTTCTTCTATATACATGATTATTACTGTTTTGTATAAAAAATAATATATTCAAATATATACTGTATTTTGGAGTACATCGTAATATGGAATTGTCAATGACAAGTACATTCATGCATAAATCTTATGAGAACAAAACAGTGAAAAAGAGAGAGAGAGAGAGATCTAATGACACATAACTTGAAATGATATTTGACGTTGTTATTTTGAATTCTTAGTGGTATTTCATATAATTTCTTATTCATTTCATTTGAAGTTCCTGAATAGTTATTTAATTAACCAAAGATGACATGAAATCTATCAGAAATAATTACTTGAGTAATTCTAAAAAAATCACTTTTATAATCATGCAAGAATTTTTTTCTTTTTAGATGATATTACAAAAAACTAGAATATAAAATATTTTTGCTACTCAATTTACAATATTCTTGCTGGACAAATAATACTACTGTGCTTAAACCCGATTTATTAATTACATTTTCGAATTTATGCTAGATATTACGTTTTTTTATAATCTTTCCTTTGATATCGCATATTTAAAATTTATGATACGTTTATATCTGCGTTCTGTTCTTTTACCTTTCTATAATTTTCTAACATGAGCATATTTAATGCGTATACCATAGTTATAAATTAATGTACTGAAAAAAAAATAAAAATGAAAATACTAATGAATTTTCTATATTTTTAATAAAACTCTCTTTCCCTGTAATGATAACTTGGTTTATCTTAACATACTAGTTATTATGAAAATTAAATATTAGCTGTAATTCACAGAAGTTAAATTTATGAGTTATCATTTAAATAATATTTTCATTTTTTAAAACTAGTTGTTTAAGGAAATGTGAACACTTCTTCTAAATAAATCAGTTTAATAGTTTATATTTTGTTAGCATTATTTCACTAGCATTGTAGAGTACTCAAGCGCAAGTATTATTATCCAAGTTTAACTTTCTAAATTATATAAAAAAATAAACATTTTCCATATGGATAGCTATATTTTGAAATGATTATATAGGAATTAAAATATTTTTTCCATAAAATGCTACTTGAAAACATTAAATTATGGTAAGTTCCTTGAGTTTTATGAGTACTCTCCAAAGTGGCTTGTAGGATAATATTTAAATGTCTTATGAATAGCTTAACTATATTCTTTGTGTTACCCATTCGAATTCATTCACATTTCATTAAGTCACTAATCCAATTCAAACATGATTTATTTTAAGACTTAGCCTTGTAAATAAAATGATTCATTTTCAATATTACCACTAATTTCCAAATATTATAACTAAAATAAAACTCTATGGCATGACAGCCCATGTGGGTCAGGGTCTGCAGTGGCCATCTCTGTTTTCTTGACCGAGAAGCCCGGTGTTGAGGTGACAAAATATTATTTTATAATTAAAAATTAACACACGTAAAGCTTATGTGTTAGATCTATGCGTACGCATCTAAATATCTATAAAATATCTCATTGTACACACTGAAAGTATTTAATATTTAAGAATGTATTTACTATTGTGAAATTAATAACTAAGTTCTTAGACTATTCAACCTTTAAAACCTTTTGCTAAAAGAGGGACTTTTTCATAGTTTAAGTGTAAAATAATGCTCTAAAATTTACAAAACTTTCGATATCTAAGAAATATGAAGAAGAGCCTTGAGTCTCGATAATGCCTTACACTTATTTTGATTTTATTTATTTTCTAAAGGGATTCTTCTCCTTTCCTTTAGGATTAAAACTTTGGAAAAGTTTTAGAATATTCGACTACCGGGAGAGGATGATTAGGCATATCTTTATTCACAGACGGAGTATGCAAAAATGAAAGTTTCAATGGTTTTAATTTCAAGGTAGATTATATAGGCTTAGTTTATAATAGTTGAAAATTGAATGAAAAAATGTTAAGCTTGGAATCTATTCAACAATTAATGTTTGTTTATTAAATTAATAATAAAGGATCATGATTAATTATATTTTCTTGTTATTTATTATTGTAGGAAATGTACAATAAGGCACATGTATGTTTCTATATTTTGAGTACTTGTAAATTTTGATACTCAAATAATTCCATTTTATCACAGAAAAACTTTAACGATTTTTTGATTTTTTATATTTAATTGAATTTAAAAATTGCACCATAAATTTAGATTAGTCTATTTAAAAATAAACATTTTTTTATTATGATTTAATGTAATTTTGATGCTCAAATAATTCAATTTTATCCCAGAAAAACCTTAACGATTTTTGACTTTTTATATTTAATTGAATTTAAAAATTGCACCATAAATTTAGATAAGTCTAATTAAAAATAAACATTTTTTCATTATGATTTAATGTAATTTTGATGCTCAAATAATTCCATTTTATCCTAGAAAAACCTTAACGATTTTTGATTTCTTATATTTAATTGAATTTAAAAATTGTACCATATATTTAGATTAGTCTATTTAAAAATAAACATTTTTTATTATGATTTAATGTACTTTCTACAGGTCTGTTATGATTACAAAAAGTGAGAAAATAAATTTTTTTACAAATAATCATATAATCAAATAGTTAGTTTTGCTGTAAATTAATTTGATATTTCTTGAAGTTAAATATGAATAAAATAATTAAATGTAAGGACGAAATACAGATATTGCATTATTGGAATAAGGATAGTCCAGTTCTTCTTTGACAATGTGAAAGAAATACTGTTAAAAATTATAAGAAATAAAAAAGTTAAGAAGTAAAGTATATCATATAGTGAACTAAAAATTTAAATAATTTGATTTAATCACTAGTTGTAAAAATAGTATTTTGAAAAGATAAAAGCATAATAAAAACTTGAAAATGATGTGTGTCGACACCTAAGCGTTGCACATATCCTTTACCAGTTCTTCTAGATACTTTGGAATCACTTTATGAAATTCAACTTAAATTTTTTTCATTCTCATTATTTTTCTGTCGCATTAACTTACACATATCTATACATATTTAAGCTTTCCTCGAAAATCATACTTTATAAGTATTTTTGGAAATATTCAAATTAGTGAAGTTCAAATTAGGATAGGATTGTCAAGCCATTAAAAGTAAAATATTCGTTTGAAATATGTAACGCTCACATAAAACACATTTTTCCAAAATAAATTCTTCGGAAATATATACCGCGAAAAGTTAATATTTCTACTTAATTTCTCTCTCCGCCAAAACAAGCGAATAAGCTAAAATTTAAGCTTTTAAGTTAAAAGCAAGCAATGTCATAGTATGGTAGAATTTTAAAGTATAATTTAACATTTTAAATATTCTGCTTATTAGTGTTTTATTCCTCTCTCTCGAAAACCTAAGATTATATGATTTTTAAAATAATATAATTTGCTCTTCTATCATATAAAATCTGTCCTTGACTATAATTCTGAGCGTTCAATTTTTGGTTTAATCTATTGATTTGTGTTGGATTCGATTTGCTGCATTATTTTAATTCTATATTTTTACTCTGATGCTATCAAGCTGAAAATATATTTTTCTTGGAAGCACTCTTTCTACTAGCTCAAGATTTAAAAATTTCTTGGACATAC
Source organism: Latrodectus hesperus (assembly GCA_037975125.1). NCBI lineage: Eukaryota > Metazoa > Arthropoda > Arachnida > Araneae > Theridiidae > Latrodectus > Latrodectus hesperus. Next base: position 17,742,925 of record JAJQOW010000014.1, read on the forward strand.
TCGCAAACACGACAATGCTTCTGTTTCTAAACAAGTTAATTTGTGCTTATTTATAATTATAATTTGAAATATATGTTCAAAGTTTGAACCAAGCTAAAATTTTCTGTAAGTTAAAGAAAACAGAGTGACAAAATGTTTTAAGTAAAATACTTTTTTATTTGTTTATTGATCTTTTTGTTGTGAATCTGCGCCTTTTTTTATAAAATCTCTTTTTATGCTGTGCAGTAGTTATTATTTAAAGAACATAATTGAAAATAGATTTTTATTTTCATTTATCAGTACTTATTTCTATTGTATATATGTTATTTCTCCGAAAGTGAATCGTTTTCGGAGAATATATTTCATTTAAAAAAATGTATTCATTTACTTAAAATCCCTTTTATTAGGAAATTAATATACATTGCTTTAATTAGCAATATAAGTATATAACTTATAAATATCAAAAGAAATATTTCGCAAATATTTATATTTTGGTAAGTGCTTTAAAAAATTTAATTTGAAATAATATTTTTAAGAGAATAATTTTTCAATCATTTCTTCAAAATTTTCAAAAAACGTTTAAATGAAAGTCTTTGAATGTGTAATTGAATCTATTTATGCGTTAAATGTAATGAGTTTTAAATTAATGTACTTTTATAAATACCAATAAAGTATCTTGATTTTAATAATAAAAATTTAAATAATTTAATATGTTATTTTAAATTTAAAGATCAAAATGTTAACTTACCTTTTGTTATGAAATGTTGAATTTTTATTGTCTAAGACTCAATCTAAAATTATTAAGAATAATTTTCTCAATATAAGCATATTATAAATGGAGAAATAAGTAAATACAAGATTTAAAATTCACAAGTCGTAAGAAAATATAAAAATTATTATTCTGCACAATTTATTCATTAGCTGGAAATGATCATTTTATTTTGATAAAAGATATCATCTCATTTTACTCAAATTATCTTTATTTGTGGTAATGGAATAACTCTTATTTTTATAAGTTAAATATTGAATTAATTTTATTTGTAAATTTAGTTAAATAAATAAAAAAATTAATCAAATTTAATTAGTAAAACTAATAAATTAATTTTATTATTAATAATAATTTAAGTAACTTTTTAAATTTAATACTCCGCAATTATACAATATATAATAATTGTATAATTGCGCAATTATACAATATATAATAATAGTCTTCTAACGTTATGCTTAATGACTGATATGTTAATTAAAATCATTAAGTTGTATATAAACCAAAAAGTTCCGGATATAGAACTACTATTGTAAATATTTTCAAATAAATATATTTTTTTAGCTTGGGATTTATGTATACTGAAGTTATAAAAATAAATCTAGGAATTAAACTCTTAAATTTCAAATATTTAGCAATATATCCTAATTAAGTTAATGGAACTACGTTTCATTAAAAATATATTTATAGTGCAGAAAGAAGTCAGAAAGTAAGCATATACAAAATAAACTAATATAAGGAAGAGAATAAATTTCCTTTTTTAAATAAGCAAATAAGTTCATGTAATTTCCATTGATGTTATTTATACACAGTAATAAATTATAATAACTGTAAAAAGCAAAACTTTTTACGTTTATTTTGTTATGTTAACCGAGAGACACTAAGTTTAATTTTGTAGAAAAACATTTAGTCCTTTTCAGAATGTCCAAAGTAAGACCATTTTCCCCCACAAATTTATTTTTTCAAGAAAATAATTCCGAAATAGATCTAGTGTTGAGCGTTCACTTACAGGAGTTAATTAAAGGCATGTGTGTTATCTTTTTTTTTGCCTCGCTTTTCCTTTTTCAACACCTTGTACGAGATCTTTTTCGATAGTTTATGCTTACAAGGTGATTGATTATAAAGTCGAAGGAAGAAGAAAAAACACCATCTAACTTTCTTAGAAAGGATTTTCGCTTGCCACTCAGGTCGACCAAGTTATGATTGATGTGAAATGCGTTGTCATCAGTGTTAGGCAGGAACAAAAAAATGGTTTTCACGGCTATAAATTTTTTAAATTATTCTATAGAAAGAATTCCTTTTTTGATATAGTAAAAACTTTTAGAAAACTTAAAATAAACTATAGTTATACGATATTACGTGTAAAGTGCAAATATTTTAGTAAAAATTGTATAGTAACTAAAACTAATTATTAATGTTAATAATTTATAAATTTTATTTTGAGAAATTACAAATTTGCTAGTTTATTTTGTTTTTTAATGCAATGAATTTAGATTTAAACTTTCAATCAATTTAAAAAGTAAAATATGCATAAATCCTTATTATTAACAATTTAAAGAATAAATTAATTTCAATCGGTGATAGATAATTATTAAGGAATATACTCACTTATATACACACAATATTATGTCCGGTGTATGAAAAAATTATTTTAATCGGAATAACCGTCGTAAATATTATGTCCGTAATGAGCAAAATTGTTGACTTCACAACGTCCAGCAGCATGATGTCCAAAAGAGTACACCCACTATGATGAGGAATAAGTAAGACAATTTATTTTTATCTACGTTTCAATAGAGCAATTCTTTCAGCTTGCCAAATAGAGAAAAATCTGAAGTTGCAATATCTGATGATAATAATGGAAATAAAACGGAAAATAGTTTTTTCCTTATTCAATAGGAAAACCTGGATATTACACATCCAGCCAATCACGAGCAAGAAAGCCGCAGTGTACGGAAGCATCATCATGCAGTAACAATAAACCCTGCATTATACTAAGGATGTGTCTTGTAAAAAATGAATTAGTTCTTCACGAAGATATACAATATAAATAGCTGTTTCATTATTTATAGAGGTTCAGCAGAAATTCTCCAGTTAAGCGATTCTCAATATGCAAACTCACGTATTTATAGACCAACTGTTCTGAGATTTGCGAGTGCAGTGACAAGGAATAGAATTTGACCGCGTGTGGCTATTTTAATTGTTGAAAAAGTTGTCATGAAAGAATTGAGCTTTCTATGTTCCAAGATATGAACTATGAAATAATTATCGGCTTCATTTTCTTACATAGTCATTCACAAATCTAACATGCTGGATAAAAATCATGTAGATTCTGCTCTTGAATATTCTGGTACCTTAATATCTTTGTCTGTAATAACTAATGCATTGCTCTGATATTTCAATTCATGTTGGATAGAAAGAAGATGATAAATATGAGAGGTTCTTCCACCACCCAAAATATTATATCTTTCTCTTATTGCTTTTGTAAGCCAACCAGTTGTGTTTCAGTTGGATCGTGGAAACAATGTATCGTGCAGACGCTTCTAGTATTTCAAAATATTTTCATCTAAACTATTAATGACTTTAGTATCGTTAGAACGACTTTATGAATGATATATAACGATGAAAATATTCCATTTCTCAATTGTATTCCAAAGACTTATCATTAGTCACCAAAGATGAAATAAGGATTTACCAGAATTTATAAATGGAATACATTATCAAGATTGCAAAGATTATTGCATCTTAGAGAGTTTTTTATGCAATTCTCCTAATTTCTGAAAGAATTTCAATAATTCGCATATGCAGGAATTTTTAACATTTTTATGTACATTTATTTATATTTTGATGTTTATGTTTCTTATATTTAATATTTTCGTCCGTTGCACATTTATCTATATGTTTTTCAAAGAATGTGAGCCATTCAGCTCTTTCTCAGTTACACAGTATAGTGCTTTATGGTAGGGTTATGGTTTTAATTCAATCCAAAGACGAAAACTTTCAAATAATAGTTAGAAACTACTATGCCCAAAACTACTATTGTATCTAAAATGTAATGCTAAAAAATTACGTGATTTACGATTAAAAACAGTAAAGAAATTGAAAAAAGATTTCACCAAAAAGATATTACGGATAATAGTTTCATCCTAAAGTCGTAAAAACTTTTGTTTAATTTTTTATAATCAAGAACTTGCTTCAGAGAATAACTGTAAAGATTTTTATTAATTTAATACCAACACAGTGTCAAAATTTCCTAATAAGTTTTTCTGTGGTAGACGAGTTTGACAGGGTTTTATAATTCTGATTTATTTTAATAGAAAAGTTATATTACTTTTATTGATTAATTCTTTAGAAAAATTTTATTGAATATGCAACTATATATTATTCGAAATGTACAATTACAAATTTTTATCCTTAAAATTACAAAGTAATAGACAAGTTAATCAAATATAAACTATTGTATAAATAATTTTTTTATAATTTGATTATTGTAATTTGAAATCAGGTGCAAAATTTAAAAATGAATCATTCAAGTGAGATAAGCGTATGATTTTAAATGTTAAATTATGCCTTCAATTTAAATTTCGAAATTAGATGCAGTATTTTTCGAAAATTATTGAAAAGCTTATAGCTCTTTTAAAACGGAAATTTAGTTTTATTTCATAAATAAAATATCCTTTAACTTTGTGAATAATTCTATTATATACTACCTACAGATTATTTTATTGAAAATTCTGTTTTTTATTTAAATTATAATGCCATATTTTTGTATTTTATTAGTTACAAAAAGTTTTCCAATGTATGCATTTGGTTAAGTTATAATTTTAAAAAGATAGATATTTATATATAATTGAATAACAAAATATATTACATAATATTTTATCATTAAATAAAAATGCATTGAAATATCTATCTTGATAAGTATCCAAAACTTCTGGTTGTAATAAAAGCACTCGTAGGATTGAGCATTTTATGAAACAAATTAGATAGAATGTTCAGAAGTTGCAGATGCGATTTCAAAAAGAAGTCACAATTCATTGACCAAAAGGTTTGGTGAATGGGAATAGAGGCAGGTAAATGACTTAACGAATAAAGATTTCGATGCTTTGGTTGTCATTTTGATAGCACTCACTGATCAGAATTTTGTTGTCGGTGTGAGATATCCGAAAAATGTGCTGACAAAACTAACAACCGAAGATTTTAGTTTTAAGTAATATTGGTTGAACTTGGTCTTGCATCGTCACGCTGAAAATCAGCATTTCGCAAAGCTCAAATAAAGGGTAGTGTTATGGATTTCAAGGCAATAAAAATATAACAGGCACTGTTCAAAGTAACGCTAATCCAAACAAGAAATCATTGAGACATTCAACTAGTAGTTCTCCATGCAACCACGCCAGGTAAGGATTCAGTGTGAGAATGTTGAATGGCAACGTGTGTTCTCAGTGGTGTTATCAAATGTGAATACGGTCATCATAAAGCTGTAAGCAAAACTAGAATTTGCTTAAAAACACGAGTTCCAGGATTGTCATTGATCATGCCATTGAAACTATTCCTGCAAGTGATGTAGTAACAACTGTTGGAGAAGACATAATCTTCAATCTAACAGAGCTTGCTATTGTAAACGTCATCGAATTGTTCAAGCAGAAGCTTGTTATCTTACTAACAGCCCTTGGTTTTGGATTTGTAACGTGGTTTTATAAAGTACTAGAATGATGTGAGTTACTTGTCTATTTTCTTGGCTTGTAATTACTAAAAAGATATTTTTAGCTCAGTATGACCTTCCTGGATTCATTGATTCGATATTCTCAGTTGATTTGAGCAGCAATAATTTGATGGAATAAATTGCAATCCAGTTAAATTAAAATTCAACGTTTACCGAAATCAGAAACGTCCATTTTAAATTAGGCATCAAAACGATTTTTCATTAAACAACAGCATTCAAATTCAATTTATATGTTAGAAATATGCATATGTATAAAATGTCTTTACTTAAATAAATTATAGGTGTACTGTACTGCCATCTGTTTACTTACTTTTTATCATAGCATATTCTTGTCTTGTAAATTTCAAGTGTGCAGCAAGTTATTGTTTTGGCGTAATAGTTTCAATAGCCAATACTACATAAAATAATTTTAAGTTGGTTTTAGTTTCATTAATTGATTATTTAGGAATATTTTATTCCGTGTAATAACAAATGTTACTTTTAAATAAAAACTTTGCCATGATATGAAACTTATAAAAATAGTTGAAACTATTTTATATGAACTTTTATTATAAAATTGTACAAATCAATGAATTTTTACTTATAAATATGCGTTGAAAATTAAGTAATTTTGAATACAAAAGTTATAGCAATTTAATTTGAATTGTAAAAAATTACTTCAATGCTTTTAGATTTTTCGAAACTAAATTCTAGATTACTGAATGCATAGAAGTATTCAAGGAAGATTCAGAGAAAGAATATTTAAAGAAGAAGTATCTCAAAGAAACTTCTTTAATCCATACATTAATGAAGCAATTTTTACGATAATATAATCTGTCATATTTTAAAGCATATCTAAAACATTATTATCTGCATTTCAAATTTAGTCCCTTATATTAAAATCATAGCTCTTAAAGTAGCTAATAATTTTTTTAACATTATTTCAAAGGATGATTGCCACAAATATTTCATACACAATTAAGTTAATAATAAAATAACTAATTAAGTTCAAAAACCCTTTTCTTGAAAAGAAATCATAGCTTAATTAAATCCAATGCTCCCAAATTAAGACAAGTTCAGGACTTTATAGTAAAGATTTATTATTTCTGTATTTAAGTTTATGTTTACGAAATTGAGAATATTTACTTCATCTAGACAATTTTCTAATTATTTTTATGTTGATAAAATTGACTTTCTGCAAAGATATTAATTTACTTACAAATGCAGGCAATTTTAATTTTGATATTAATATTTGTTATTTTTAAAAGACAACTCTCTATACCTCCTATAGTAATCTTCCTAAAAGGGTTAATTTAGAATATTTTTTCGTGGTTATTTAGTGATCACTTAGAACAATCAGAACTTTGTTTGCCTTTTGAAGTTTTTACAAATTAATTTTTTTATAATTTCTTCGTGATATTTAGACATAATTATTTCATACTTTTACAGTATATAATTTATACTTTTAAAGCATATATAAATATATACTTATGATTTAATCCCTTGTGACAGCATCAAATGAAAATGGGGAATTTAAGTAAACATTTTCTATGATGCAATCCGAAATTCAAAAATACATTTACCCAGAATATTTTAAACAATTTTAATTAATACGTTCTATGTAAAAATATGATGATAATTATCCTAGTAATTTTATCCCATTGAAGCCAAAAAATCTGCAATGTACAATTTAGCTCAATTTAAATATTCTTTTGCGAATTCAATTTAATGATTTCATTTTCAACGGTTTTTCTTATTTTCGCTTTGAAATAAACTACCTTCAAATAAAATTTTTCTAGATTTTATTCTTAAATTAAATTATTGGATGTTTACATATGAAGATAACGAAAATCATTTAAATAATAGAAAACCGTTTACACTTATAGTCTGTAATGTTCCCTTTAAAATTATAGCTATCAAATGATAAATGACATAATTAGATATTTTCAGATAAAATTAAATATAGAAATTTCAAAAAAAATGCAAAACATTTCGTCGATATATTGTTAAAAAATTAATTAAAACATAGGTATGTCGAGAAAATATAGTTGAAATAATTGTTCCGAAATAGCTTTAAGGGATTATTAAATATTATAACAGTTATGACATTACTTTCGTAAAAATCTAGCAATAAAAAACAAATAATAAAAAGAAATATATGTGAAACTTAAACATATTAATAAATAATAAAACATATTTGATCTTACACGAGTAATTAATTCATTTTATTGCAATATAAATTTATGAATTAAGATGGATTTTATGTTATTAATATTGATTTGGAAATCGTATTTGCTTATGAGAAGACTGATGTGTACTTTTAAACCCTCAATTCTAAATGTAAAAGCAGAGGTAAAGTCTGAAGAGTATTATCTATTAATAAAAAATTATTAATTATGATGACATATTTACATTCTCGAATAAATACCAATTCTGTAATCTTAAAGATATTTTAATACTAATCTAGCCTACACAGGAAATTTTTTTAAAATAAAATCTGTGTTTTAAAATTATATGGATTTTAAAAAAATCGGTTAAAATTTATTTCTACATGAATTAAAAAACACTGTAATCAATGATATTTTGAATTAGTTTTAGTATTTATTACCCTTATATTTCTATTTTCGGATACAAGTTGCTTAAATATTATATATATATAAGCATCCGAAATTTTAGATGGAATATTGAAAATGATTATTGATAATCTCTTTATGTTTCGGATAAATTAACTTATGGTTAAAAATAGTATTTTACTTTCCTATTTTTGAAGTTTTAGTTTTATTAAAATGTAATTAATTTGCATGGAATGAGAACTGGATGACTTAATAGATCAAAATTATTGTAAAGCTAATTTGAATCGGCATTTAAAACCTAACTGAAATGTCTTCTTAGTTTAAATAACTTCATGCTTTTCATATTTTGAAATGTTTCCTTGACTGGTCCTTATAATTTGAATGATTAGTCTGGAAGAAACATTATAGCAGATAATAGTAGACTTTATCATGAACCTATTGGGCATTAATCTGGTTAATTCCCAAGCACCAGCATCAACAGATTCATGTAGAGTGTAGAAGCATAAAAATTTAAAATGATAAAATCAAACATTAGACTATATACTATTATGTGTTCAAATGCATTTCTTGAGAATGATACTATATAGTAAGAAATATACCAAATGAAATCTGTTACATATTTTTTTATTTAGATTTCTAAGATTCCTTTTCGAGATGAGGCTTTATAGATAGTCAATCGTATTCACATGTTTCGAAGCCGAAAACTGCTAATCAGTCATTTCATCAAATGTCCATTAAAAAGTAACATTTATTTCTAAATTTAAAAATAGAAACATAGTACTGATAAATACCAACAATGCCAAGGTTTAATCAGGAATATTTACTACAAAGAATCAGGTGTTATTTCTAAGCCACGTTGAAGAACCAGCGGTAAGAGAAATCACGAATGTTGAGGATAATAAATCTGCTAATTTTTCTGGGGAAGATAATTAAGGAGAACAGGTAACCAATTCCTTCCGAGTTTCAATTCTATTTAATGGTTATAAATTAAACAAATAATGATGTATTACCTCCTCCCATTAAATAAGTTGATCTCTAGAGGTCACTTTATCACGTAGTTACTCGAGTTTTGCCTCTGTTTGCAAAGATAATATTTATTTGTTTGCGTTGAGCTACTTGTTTATTACGAGATCAAACTATATTAATCATTCGTATACAAGAAAATACAATAATACCTGTAATCGATAAAAAAAATTTCTGAAATTGGATTTGAAATTCTTGAAGAATATTATGCTGAAAGAAGCATGTGTTATCTCCGAATTATAAGATATTCATTTTATAGAGCAGTAAAATTTAATGATGTTTTCATTAAAGTAATTGTTCAAAACCTTGAAAATATGGACACGTTACTTTCAATAAAAATGTTTTGTAATAATATATTGTGCAATATTGAGCAAAATAATTTACTAAAATTATTTTTGAAATTTTGGCATATGCATATGTTAGAAAGATTTACATTTTGATTTTAACAATGTTTTATTTTTGTATTTTAAAAGAAGAGCCACTGAAACACTATTTGAAGCTCTATTGCAAGTGCATTGTGGCAAAAGTAATTAAAAGGATAAATAATTATTTAAAATGAAATATTTTATTAAACTAGAAAATTTGTTTTAATTATTATTTCTGAGAAACATATTGTAAAATGAAATTAATAAAGAGCCTTTTCAGATAAAATGAAATCATACAACTGAAATCATATTATGGATTGAAAGAATAATTAAATCTAAGTTCTTCGAATTAATTTTTATTAATCAAAAGTCAATAAATATTGAGTTAAGCTTATTAAGCTTGTAAATTTACTAATCCTGCATTTTAATGAAATGAATTTTCTTTATTTCTGTTTTAATTTTTCAAGGAATGAAAAATTCCAATAACACATTCAGTAAATGATATAACTGAATTCGTCTTTAGAATATAAAACGCGCAAACATGGAAAAAACAAGGAGATGAACATTTTAGTATGTCTTCTTTAATAGAAATTTGGAAAAGAATTTAACAGAAATTCACTAACAAAAATTATGTAAAATAATTTAATATATCTGTGAATGAAGATAAAGAGTGATTAAAAAATTCTGTCAGCTATAATCTAACTTCTCAAAATTTTATTACATTTCTATTTCATTTATATGAAATTATAATTTGTATTTTTGTTTATAAAATCTCTATAAAATGAAAAATTAGCGTAAATATTCTTTTCAAAACTATAATAGTATCCTTATAATTTATACTAATTTTTTTATATAAGTAATGGATATTTCCTTTTAATATTACTATTGGAACGCATAGAATTATTTTTATAAATATTTCCAGTGTTATAACTTCAAAAATAAAATCTTTTCTCAGCTTTATTATAGATGTTTTTCCTGCATAACAATATTTTCTTATTGACTCACGTAGACAAAAATATTTCCATAAAAGTACTTGTGGTTCCTTTCCAAAAGTTTAAGATAGAATATTTATGAGTTATTCAAACAGCAGGTTAAGTCGAGATGCTTGCCTCATCGTAAAACAGTTTATCGACAAGCCTATAAAAATGGGAGCTTTCTCTTACGGAAGTGGAAACAAAAATTTTTTACTACTTCCAGTTTTCAATTTCCGTCACTTCATAGTCGATCTCCTGACAGTTGGTGACGTCACTTAACCCAGCTAGATGAAGACACGGCAGCGCTCCCTGTCGGAACTTCTAGAAGCCAGTGCATCGAAAACCTTGTTACGATCTGACGGCGTGCCTGTCATTTTCTTTTTTCTTAAGCAAGATTTTTTATTTTATTTTTTATCTAACATCTTTTTATATTCATGTTAAATTCTGACGTTTTTTATTCATTAGAAAAAAAGAGCAAAGCTAACTTTTATGCTGTGGAAATAGTAATATGACGCGTTTGAGGAATAATTTTATTTTACTCTCAATTCTGATATTAATTTATATTTGTCAAAACAAGCAATTTGTAAAGAATTACTTACTATATTTTGTCATCAAAAGTTTTAACTTTCATCATTATTAATTAGGAAGACATTTTATTTAGATGCATTTTTAATAAGATGGTAATAGAAAATTTTATTTTAACATAAAAAGAATTCTATTTTTAAATTTTTTGTCATTAGATTACAAAAAATTACTGCTTCATACATCGCATTCATTAATAAATTGTCAAAATTTCTTTATAAAAACATCACGATGTATGATTTGCAAAGAAAGAAACATTGAAAAAAATTAGGTTATGATTTATATTAAAAAAAGTTCTTGTCTCCCACCATGCATATATTCATACACAAAGATTAATAAAGTGTTAAGATTAACAAATAGTAATTATTTTAATTAGCATTAATTGTATTCTGCAATGCTGCGAATATTCTGAAGCTAATAGAAATAAAATTAATAGATACAAATTCGTGAGCTTAATTAAAATATGTCATATCAATGCGTTAACTTCAATAACTATTAAAGAAAAAATTCGACCTAAAATCAATGACAGTTTACAAAATAATTTTTGTGAATTTGTATTTTTTTATATTCCACATTAAAAATTTGTGGCACAACAGCCCATGTTGGCTAAGGCCTACAGTGCCCATCTCTGTTTTTCTGACCGATAGCCCCTAGGGTGCGAAGCATTTATTTTTGATTTTTTCAAGCAAATTTATAAGACTTTTATTATAATTATAAAATTGAATTTAATTACCATTTTATTAATTATTTTATCACAATAATCTGTTTTGAAGAAATTTTTAAAAGAATCATTTAATATTATTTTACAATAGGAGTAAATGGCTAAAATTTTTAAATTATTATTCAACACATTTCATAAAAGCTTGCTTAAGCTATGAAATACAAGTTATTTGAAAAAACATTGAAAATTTGTTAATTATTATTTCATTTCTAAAATATGTCAACCATGTTTAATAATTAGATTTAATGTTTTTATTCTTTCTAGATGTAACTTGTTAATCAATTGAAATATTCTTATTTGAGCATTTCTTGTATTATAAAAATGCAATTAACTAAATAAACTAATTACAAATAAACTAGTTTAAAAATATATTGTTTTCAAGTTAACTATCCCAAACTAATATTTAAAGTACTTACAAAAAATGTAAGCAATATTTTTTCAAAATAACTGCGCACATTTTCTTAAACTTTCCTGCTTTGAAGTATGATTTTCAGTAATAATAAGAAATAAATGTCATAATGTCCCATGCTAATTAAGCTAGTATCTATCTACGAGGTACTCATGGTTACTAGAATATATTAGCCAAATTTCTTAAAATTTTATTCTGAGCTTTTTTTTGTTAAAAAAAATGTAAATATATTTTATATATGTTATTTTAATTATACATAAATTTTCATTACATATAAATAATTTTAATTACATACGGATAATGAATACAATGTTTAACAAGAAGCCACTTGTATGATATCATTTAGCTTAAACCATATTTCAATGTGTTAATAGAACCATGAGATATTAAGAAAAATTATAATTTATATTAAATCTTGAAGTGCAATGATTGCATATAAGTCTGAAATTCTTAAATATTATAATAAATCATCGTATAGAATATATTTGAATTTTTTATGATGCAAGGTTTTAATTGATACGATCGTTTTCTCTAGCAATCAACACTATCAAATCACTTGGAATCTATCAAGATCACTATTAATGCCAGAATTTTGTCTCCTTCTAGTAGTGTATATAATTAGAACATAGTAGTAAATATAATTAGGATTTTGTAGTCTGATTTAAACTAATTGTCTCTTAGGCTGATTGAATTGGTTGAATAGCGCTATATTGAATGAGAAATAAAATAATTATTGAAAGAGCTTTAAAACAAACTATTTTTTTCTGGAGAAAAAAAATAGGTATTTCGTATGTTGTAAAGTCAGATTGTTTTCTTTTAAAAGTAGGATTCAAATAAATCTCTTCATTGTAAGAATGTAACTAAAAAGATTAATGGAGTAGAGTTAACAGAAATAAAATCAATTATCTTTTTAGAATTATTTCTCACAATGATAAAAATAAAATTCTTTTTATTTAGAATGAGAAACTAATTTTTTTTAAGTTTCTTACAGTTTCCTAAAGATACATACTAAGCCTAAATTATTCAAAAAAATATTGACATTGATTACAATCAGGCATTTTTATAGTAAAATGCAATGTGTAAAAGAAAACGAGACTTAAAACAGACATTTCGTATTATTGATCCAAAATTTGTCGAAGGCAAGTTATAACTAAAAAGGACAATTAGTCTTAAAACTTTTAATGTTTAAACTCTTATTTTAAAAGTGTAGAAAAAAATGCATTTAACGCACATAAATGCTTTCATAAAGCTATTATCACTAAAAATTATTACTGATTCTTTGGATTTTATAATTCTAAATAAAATATAAGTTAATATATTGTAAATTATCATAATGGGAAATTCAATGTAAAAGGAAGATACAGCTAATAAATAATGAATTTTTCCCTAAATTTGGCACTCCGGAGAATTAATGTATTTTGTTACATTTAATGAACCATTACACATCAATTGAGAGTCATATTTCTTATTTCACCTTTAGGGTTACCTATTATCATTCTTTATCTCCGCGTGCTGTTGGCGGGACATTTTTTAACATTTCTCATCGATGGAAAATTGCTCTACAATATCATTTAATTTCATTTAGCAACAAGTGTTTTGTTCCCACTTCAGATTTTTAGCCTTGAAGGTAATTATGCGTAAGAACATAATTACTCATAATCCAGAGAATCAACCTTTCAAGTTTAAAAAAATATCCTTATTATTCTCCTAACAAGAATTTGACTCTTAAAATTTGATATACTGTTAATATATTCCATGGCTTTATTTAATTACAAAACTGTGACAGCTTGGCATAGTTCTTTTGAATATTTTAAATACAGGTGAAATAGAGAACAGATTCATAAAAGGGATGAGAACAGTTTATTAAATGGGATACATTTTCTGGATATATTGATTACACAAAATGGGATCAGTTTTCTGTAATTAAAAGTGTAAAGAAAACATTCACTTATATAAGTTTCTAAATAGGTTGAAATATTTGATGATGATATTGAAACTTTTGTGCAAAATAATTACACAAAAGTAATAATTTAAAAAATAAAAATTTTAATTAAAAATAAAATAAGAAGAAAAATTTCCATTAAAAATATTTATTGATCGTTTTATGAAATTTTACAGTATCCCATTTAATTATAAATTAATAATTTTGAACAAAAATATAGTAATGTTAAGAAAAGTTAATTTCCTTTGCACAACTACATTTTTTAATATTAGACTTAAATTTTGATGATATTTTCGTTATTGTTGGAATTAGGAATTATGATGTTAAATAACTATTCGACTAAAAAATAATTTCCCTTTCTTCGGGCACAATAACAATCTGATTAATTCCTTAACTATTAAAGTTTGATAATTTTTTAATTAAACATGATGTTTGTGTTTTACAAATTTGGTTTTGCAAATAACTCTAAGTGTGTCAATTGTATAATCTTTCATAATTTTCTACATTTAGCACTGCTTTGTCATTGCTAATAACCTCCAGAATATTACAAGAAAACACCTGCAGGTTAAGGTATTGAATATGCAGTCATAACCACTTTCACTAAAAGAGTTAAAAAGTTACTTTTTGGAACGCCATTTTGACTTATTTTAAATATATGTCAGCAAAAAGTTTAATTAACTTTGGCTATTTTGTTCCCATCACATAATTCAATATCATCCATTTCTTTAATATATTGCTTAAGTCCTGATTGCTTCAAATACAGACAGATGTATTTCAGAAAATTGCCAAGATGGAAAATTTCAAATTTAAGTATTGATCATTTCATGAAATTTTACAATATAATTAACTTTTATGCCTACCAATAGTTGAGTGGTTAATTCTCCTGACTCCTGAGCTGTGGGTCCTGGGTTAGAATCTAGGTTTAGGCATGGATGTTATTTTCTCTCTGTGTTTCTCTGTTCTTTCTTCTGTGATGGTGTATGAATGTGGCCCACCCTATAAACGGGTTTGTGGTGGTATGTCGCGGGCAACACTGCTCGTCTCGGTGACTTAGTTCACAGGTGCCTGCTGGGTAACAACAAATGATTTGTTGTGGCATAGGGTTAGTCACCCAAGTGCCCGCCGTTAGAAAAAGAAGTTAACTTTTATTATAAAATAGTGTTTTTTAAAAAAAAATTGCATTTTTTGCTGAGGAAAGTTAGTTTCCTTTGCACCAAAGTATATTTTCTAACATTAAAATTCTAAAGTTAATTTTTTCCTTGTGTTTTATTTTCTCCACAGATAATTCACATCTGTGCTTTTAACTAGGGATTTTGATGTTAAATAACTATTTTATCAAAAACAATTTCATTTTCCTTAGGCGCTGTAAAATTCTGATTAGTTTTGACTTCTAGAGAAACTTGGAAATTGGTAATTATTTAATTAAATATGATGTTTGTGCTTTTCACACACACACAAGTTTTGACTTCGCAAATAACATTGACTTGTGCTAGTACTCTTTCATATTTTTCATGTTTGACATTGTCTTGTCGTTGGTAATAGCATCCATAATATTGGAAGAAGATATTTTCAAACTAAAGCCTTGAAAATGCATTTCATAACAGCTTTCACCAAAAGAGTTAAAAATTATTTATTTTGTTACACCATCAATAATTATTTTTAAAATTATGGACCATTAATTTAAAGTAATTCTGGATGTTTTATATTATTCCCAATGTATAATCTATCATAATTCACGTCATTAATCATTTTATGTGCTGCTTCACTTCTGATTTTTTAAATAAAAAGCATGATTCTTCTTCAGAGGTCACAGAAGATAAGACTTGAGCTGAAATCATAAAAACTGATACATTTGTATATTACTTTCTGTATTTTATATTGAAATTAATCAAATAATCATTTAATATAAAAAATAAATCAAATTTTATCTTGGTGTAAGTTTCTCATCAAGTTTGCAGTTATTCCTTAATAAGCTGTTAGCGGAAATTTAAACAGATATTTTATCCGTTAATATGGCTTTTTTTCAGCAATCTGTGTTACTTGATAATCAGATGTAACAACATGTACAAATATAATCTCACACTATTGACAGAATCCTTACAAGACCCATATTCGATAATTTCAAGACTCATATTCCATTTAATTCGATAAATAAAGTATAATGATAGGGAAAATTCATGCTCTGTTATAGTATTTACACTCTATAGAATAGTTTATACAGCATAAAGAAATTTTAACATATTGAAATGTGGCGAAGTACCTATGTATAATCTCAAAGGAAAATTATTTTTTGTTCACAATATATAATAATATTAAAATATCTTTTCCCTATATTGATTAAAGACTCCTTTCTCCATCTAGGACTTGAAGTTTTCTTTCATACATTACTTAAGTCAACCTCATTCTAATTTTTTTCACGTAATAAATACTCGTATATCAAGATGTCAGTAACATTATTTGATCTATGAAATCTTTCGCATGCGGAAGTGTTTTGAAGAAATCTGTTTTAATAGATGTAGTAAATTAAATTTGTTTGAGTTCAATAGTTCATTGAATAAACTTCTGTTTATATCTGCAGTTCAACAGAAAATTATATCTCAATTATTTTATTAAAATCGAAAAGCAAAGCTCCGAAGAACTATGTATTTATGAACCCTTTCTTATCCATTTCAAAATCATTATCTTTTATAAAAGATGTTTTTGTCACCAAAAATGTTTTTGCACAATTTTCTAATCTGTACATGATTGGGTTAAATATTAAATAAACATATTGCTTAGAAATATTAAGTAAACTTGAATTTTATTCATATATATTTTTTTCGATGGATAATTTTCTCTTTTAGAACCTGGACATACAGTTATCAATTTTTTCTTCTCATCATCAAAACTATTTATTTTCTTACATTCATTTTATGTGTAATTTCATTAATATCTAATGAAAAACATACAATTAAATATCCTCACTAAAGACTTTCTCAACTTTTTAGCCACTGCAAGAATCGTTAATACTAGTTACACAAGTTTTTTTAAATCTTTATTTTGGACACAGATAATTTATTACTAGCTATATCTGCATTAGATCAACAGATTTATAATAAAAATAAGAACATTTTTACTCAAAAATATATCAATTGTTGTTGTGTATTTATTAGCTCGAATGCATACAAGAAGTTTACTGGGTTCTAAGGGTGACATCATTATTAGTCTCCTCCCAGTAATTCTTAAATGAGGATGTTAAACTTAGCTCTGAATATCGATTAAATTTCGGAAAAACAGGCTCTTTAACTGAATTACTTTCACAGATTGATTAGAAACAAATTTTAGTTTTATTAAAAGATTTTCTAAAAGGAATTTATAAATTAAAATTTCAGACTCAAACATTTTCAAAAAACAAAAGTCCTCTCCTAGGATTGAAAAGTGATACATTTGTGGAAAAATGGTAGAAATGGTACATATTTAATCAAAGAACTAAACTAATTTTAATTATTGGTATTTGATATTTTTACTATAATCTCACTGTGTGTGTGGTAAAATAAAAAAACATATTAATCAACCATGTTATTGTCCCTCAATTTAACAAATAAATTCCTCAATCATTTTCGTTTGTAAATAAATTAATCTCATTATATATTAACTAACATAAAGTATATTTAAGTACAATTTTCCATATTTTATAAATGTACGCACATATGAAAGTAAATACTAAGCAATTTGTATGGAAAATCATAATCATTTTTATCTTTATCGTTATTAGTTTGCATAATTATTTACAAGTGAAAGATTTAAAAAATAATTTAAATATAGAGATATTTGAATTAAGTTACAAATGTGCAAATTATAAGTTAAATTCACTTTAGCTATAAAGCGATGATAATTACAATAAATTTTGACAATATGAAAAATATGTATTCAAATTTTTTCTAAGAAAAATGAAGTATAATATAATCAGCCGTTATTTTTATTGAAATTAAATTTTAATAAAATTATTCACGATATAAGATGTTAAAAATTAAAATGTTAAATGTCAGCAATTGATGAATTAATTTGAGGGGATACCATATTGTGTAAATATAAGTGTGAAATGTTAAGGATTCTGAATATTATTTAGGTGTGCATTCTTCCAAGCATTAATGAATTGTTGCTTTAGATGTGAGACATTTATGATAATCAAATTCGGAAATCTCGTATATCCCATGCACTTTTTATAAATCAATGGTCTCACAATTATATAAGCTAAGTAAGAGACAATATTGCACTCCAATGTGTATGGTGGTTGTATGCCTTATAAGACAAAATTTTGATATATTCTTAGTAAAGATCTCTTGACATAAGGATTCCTCCAATTTATACTGCTATAAGATTTAAAAGGGAACAAAATGCATTTTCAGTCTACTAGACATCGTAAAGATAGGTACCGGTTCTTCATTACTTAATGTTGTCAACTCCGTAGAATTAATGGCATGCCACTGAAAAAGTAATTCCTTATTCAAGCATCATGAAATGGTATGGAAGCTGCTATATTAATCTATGTTGAATAATGGGCCATTATTCCACTGAACTCTGTAATTGCCTCATAGTTAGCTTATTTTATTTAGTATTTGAGAAAATAACAATTTCCATTTTTTTCATTCAGTCGATAAATTTTTTGTAATATTTCTGTACAACTGTACAGAAGAAATGTTACAAAAGTCAAATTGGTCAAACGGTTGCTATCTTATTGTTATGTAAAATCAGCAAGTTTCTAGGCTCTTGCCAGTACAATTAGATTTACTGTCATTATTTGAGTTTCCAAGGAACTGAAATGCTGACAATTAAAAAAAATATGAGGAATCAATAATTCTTATTTGTGCTATACATTACTAATTGTAAAGAAATAGATGGCATTATTTAAGAATTTTATTATTCATTAAATCTTTAACCATTATCACTTGAATATTTATCATAAATAGAATTGGCATGCTAAAGTTCGTAGTAATCAAATTAGTCTTCAGGAATGTTTAGGTTCTTAAATAATGTATGTAACTATAACAGTTCTTTCTCATGAATCATAAATGGCAATTGCTTATGTTCATTAAATATATTATTATATAGTTAATGAATATGATTATTTAGGTGTACATTTATATACATGTATATGTATATATCATATATATATATATATATATATATATATATATATATATATATATATATATATATATATATATATATATATATATATATATATATATACATAGATATATATCATTATCTATTCTCTCGACTATAATGTTTAATATTTATATATTATGTAGAGTTTCTCATGTTCACACTAAATATCATGACTGCTATAATATTCATGGAAACAAAATACATTCATAAATTAAATATTAAAGCACAAAAACAATTTTACCAAGTCGGTCATTGAAATTATCTTATGAATATCTATAAATAAGTTACAATAAATATGCTGTAGCTTTTACTGGGCAATTATTTAGCAATGTCTTAAGATTAATTAAATAAAATTAATAAAATAATTGTTGGAACAGACTAAAAAGTTTGTGTATCATTTTTAAATTTAGCAAAAACTTTATTACGGCTCATACTTCAGTCCAAACATATTAATAATGGTTGAGATTCCACTTTTCAATAAACTTAGAAAAAAAGAGCAAAACGTTCTGGCTTTATCTAATTACTGACATTTAGAAACTGCTGATAAATGCATCAGGGTTTTTATGCAATAATCTTCTTATGCAATAATTTACTTCTTAAGACGATAAATCGCTTCTTATAAATTATTCTTTTTAAATAGTTTCCCATTCAATATGTGCTGAGGTCAGTTAACAATATTTAAATACAAATGGTTCATTTTATTGTTATAATACTGATTTCATTTTTCAAGAATAGAAAATGTTTAAATTTTCTTTATCATATAAAATTATTTACTTGTTCAAGATGAATTTGAAAAATATAATTAATGTATCTGAATCTGAAAAAATATATAATACTAACTAAAATAAAGTGTATGTGTATAAGATATGATTATGAAAAAACTGATCATAAAAAATAGTAAATAGAATTAAGGTTTTTTTTTTTTAAAAATTAAAGTAAATTTAAAAAAGGTCACATAAAATGGAAAAACTATTTTGTGCGAAAATTAATATTAGATTTGAAACAACTATCCTTAATTTAATAATGCCTAAAATAAGTTAGAAAAATTGAAGAATAAAAGGTTGAGCTTTTGTTACAAAAAGAGAAATAGGATGAGAAATTTTTCAGTAATGAAAATGATTTACTTTAGATAATTGATTAAGAATACTCAATTTAATTTTATATTAATTAAAAAGAAAAGAACTTTTGGACAATAATAAAACTAAGCAAAAATGAATGCTTAATTTTAATTGCAGGAGATTCAATTTGCATTAAAATTGGATACTTAAATTTATAATTAGTTAATTTTTTATAATTAAAAATATTTCTAGAAATAAGTATTTCGATTTATAACAAATAATACAGTTTGAAGATAGAAACAGTAAGTTTTTAAGCAGAGAAATATCAATCTTACAATATAGTCAGAATATTTTGGTGTATCTCAACAAAACAAATTGTACGATGCGTATACTTTTGTTTGTATACATACACATACACATATATATATATATATATATATATATATATATATATATATATATATATATATATATATATATATATAAATAAATATATATATATATAAAATATATATATATATATATATATATAT
Organism: Latrodectus hesperus; assembly: GCA_037975125.1. Classification (NCBI taxonomy): domain Eukaryota; kingdom Metazoa; phylum Arthropoda; class Arachnida; order Araneae; family Theridiidae; genus Latrodectus; species Latrodectus hesperus. Next base: position 17,763,703 of record JAJQOW010000014.1, read on the forward strand.
ATATATATATATATATATATATATATATATATTTATATTATATATATACACATTCCAACTCCTGACTCTTGGATGATGAACCTTATGCCAAAACAAGGCTAGAACCTGCTAGTCATTTGTCGTTACCCAGCGGGCACCTGTGAACTAAGTCATGGAGGCGAGTAGCGTTGCCCGCGCCATACCACCACAAACCTGTTTATATGGTGGACCACATTCATTCATCATCACAAAAGGAAGGACAGAGAAACACTGAGAGAACAGAGAAACGTCCATGACCGAACCGAGGACCCACAGCTCAGGAGTCATGAACGCTAACCACTCAGCCATCGGTTGGCTGCATATATATATATATATATATATATATATATATATATATATATATATATATATATATATATATATATATATATACACATATAATGCAATATTTTATATATATGTAAGATTCTTTACCGAAAGAGTTGAACTGTTTACTGTTTAGATTTTGTGTCTGAAAAATGCTTTGTTGTTCTCATTTATCTCCACTGTACATATACAAACAGCAAAAGGTAAAATAGAAGGTAAACTTTTAAGTCTTTTTGTGAAAATGGTTTTGAGTCTTTTAGTGCATTTTGATCCCTTTAGTTGTAGGTCTTTTCTCGTAATATTATGGAGAAGTTGTTATCAATGGCAGCGCAAAACTAAATCAGGTCTATGAAATTGTCACTATAATAAAATTTAACACTAAAATTGGGCTTGTGCAAAGATCAATTATGGAAAACCCCACATAATCTTGAATATAACCAGAAGTGGCCTGTCGGTCAGCACACTTCAAAAAGGCAGTAGAATATAGATATCAAGTGTCCACTGATAAGCTTGGTAATGGCAGTCTGGTCGCGCCTACAACACTTGAGTGATAACGTTCCCCTTGGGCACTTTCCCTCGTATCATAGGTGAACAGGTGAGATTGTCCATGAAGCATTAACAGCTTTTTCAACTTTTGAGAACAGCTCTGTATGAGTGAAGGACTCAGGTATGTCTAATAGCACACCAGCCCTTGCTTTAGTAAAAATATCTACCGTCTCATTACTATGTATATCAACATGGGAAGATATCCATCGAAAGTGCATCACACTAAAGAATGAAAAATGTATTAGTCTGTTAGAAGGGGCAAATATTTCATTTTTTGTACTGGGCAATGTGTATGGTAAAGTCCAATTCTTGACTAGGTACAGGGAAGTATGCTTGTACACAGAACAATGTAATTTTGACTCATATGATTACTTACAGAATAGGAAATGCTTTATTTTATTTCATCTTTTACTATTTATTCCCGATGTGGTTATTCTGCATTTTGGAAAATGACATATAAGTAAAATGGTTCAATAATACGTTAGATATTGAAAGGGAGAAATTATGTAGTTTTAGGATTTCAAATGATTTATTTTTTACTACAGTAATAAATCGTCAGATTACATGATCATAAAAAAAGACATTGAATGAGTTATGGCAATAAGAAAAATGAATAATATTTACTTATTATTTATTTGCCATTTTGTAAATTATAATGATACTTGAGTTATTCATTTAGTTTTGATATTAATATCGGTAAATGTTTCAGCTCTATATAACTATAATTTTTAAAAATAAGTTGCATCATTGTATTCATAAATATATTTGTTATTTATATTATTTTATTAAATAATTATTAAATTTGTTATTAATATGAAATTGATGATTGTCTGTCCCACAGAGAAATTTTTAATTGTAATTATATCATTAAAAATTTGATTAACATAGGAATCTGCGTGATCATGCATAAAATAGCTAAGGAATTATTCTTGTTCTTCTATTTTTTCCATCAATAACTTTATCATTCAGAAATTTTACGTTGTAAATGTTTTAAAATTAAGGGAGCTCATTATTTCTATGCAAATAAATTGTATTGTATTTGTAACAGCTTATCAAAGTCATAAGCATTAAGTAAGATTCCCAAATGAAAAAAAGGTCCTGAAAGTACATATCAATTTATTGATTTTGAAAAAGCATGAAATTCAGTAATATTTGCTCTAAACTTGTTAGTAATATTGTTTGACATAAATGTAAATTTATATATTTGTATATGAAAAAATACAAATAATTTTTTATTTAATCACATAGTTTTTAAATATTTAAACAAAGCTTTTATTATTAAAGCACTGTAAATTACTAATTTGTTTTTTAATAAATACAAATGTGCAAGTATGTTATTATATGTACAGGTTTTTAGTTTTATACATACATAAATATTAATATTAAATTATCTTCAAATAATATTTGCATATACTTTTACATTTATATATATATATATATATATATATATATATATATATATATATATATATATATATATATATATATATATATATATATATATATATATATATATATATATATATATATATATATATATTAGAATCCCTTATAAACTTATTAACTATTTTTATATAAGTATAAAATTCAAAATTACTGAAAATTTTAATTAAAATCAAATTATTAAATTTAAATAAATAAAATTTATATAAATTAAATTTATAATTTTATTATTCAACATATATTTTACAAATATAAAGCTTCTTTCTTAAAAAATGACACTAAAACAGCAAAAAACATACATAAGTAACTAAAAGAAAGTTCTTTTGATTTCATAATATGTAATATTAATCAAGTTTTTATAGTGTTACATAAGGATTATGGTTTCAGTTAATAGATAAAAACAGATATTATTTGTTGAAATCACTTTTAGCCTAAATTATTAACAAAAAATATTAAAAGTCTAATTACAGACCTAAATAAGAATTAATTTAATAAAGGTTACAGGTTCATAAATTGTAAATTAAACATTTTCATTAGAAAGAAAACTGGTATTGACGAGATTGAAGGGCTATATCGCCTTATCTTTTCATTTATTCATAATTAAAAGTCATCCGTTGGGATTCATTTATACAAAACTACACAAAACAAAAGATGTGAAAAAATTAATTACTCTTTCCCGCTGTTTAAGACTTCATCAAAGATAAGAATTAAGTTCTTTGTGTATGCATCTTAATCCTCTAAAACTGCCATTAATTAGCTGAAAATTAAAAATAGGATTTTCTCTGCATTTTTTCATTCAATAGTTGCTGTTTTTACAACATCAACACGTAAAAAAATTTTTTAATATGAAAGCCAATTATTAGTCGTTGTACATATTTTGAGAATTAAATTAAATAAAAATTGAATGAGATGTTCATGGTTAATGTCCCATGTATAAAAGTTTTATATGCCAAATTTAATTTTATTTTAGTTAATGACATGATTCACGAAAAAATGTTTTTGTCTTGAGAGAAATAGTAATTGCAATAAATATTTCATTAAATTCAGAAAGAGAGAATAATTGCGTCTGTATCATTTTTTTTGTTTTCTTTCCCATACATAAACACGTCCGCATACATATATATGCAAACATATATACATGCAAATATGCAAAAACACTAGATAATAAAACTTGATATTACCTGAATATTCTTATTTTAAAAATAAAATTGGTAAATTTTTTACTTTCAAATTATTAAGCCACATGTAAATTATATTATTATAAAATTATGTGATCTGTTAGGTATGACATTTAAGACTTTATAATATAAGCAATAAAAATTTTTCACTGGTTTTCCTTGAAACTAAAATATTTTTCGATGCTTAATTTATTAAACTGATATTTCATAGCTAAGAATTGTGATGGTTCAAGGATTTAATTCTTTCCTAAGACATACTATTATTAAGCACATTTACTGAATTTGTTACATAAAGTTATGTTTGTAGGTTACTACATAATAACCTAAAGTGCATTGAAAGATTTCATTTTTCAGAAGTATCACATTAAAAGTGTTCTGACTTTTGAGCTATACTGTTGACTTTTTCATGTTGAAACTAACAAATGTTCTAAATTAGCAAATATACTGTAAACTAGCAAAATATTCTATGTTCTTTAAAATTTTATAAGGATGGAGACTTTGGAAATTGCATTGTAGTTTTTACAATGCAATTTCCAAAAATTTCTGTAAATAATCAAATGAATTAATCATTATAAAGAATTAACTTTGCAGAACTGTAACAGTTTCATAAATATTTGAAATTATTATTTTATATATTATGTACATTCAATTGAAGTTTATGTTTCGAGAATCTCTCAATTTCTTTACCAAGCTTTAGCAAGATTTAATCTTTAAGCGTTAAGGTTAATGTTTCATTTTTTTAAATCTTTGAATCAATAGGATTTACGTGTTGTGGTAAATACTATTATTGTCAATTATAATGGAATGTTTTGGGGTTTAATATAATTTGAGAACATTTATTATAAAAATAAAAAACATAATTTTATCAAATTATGCATTATATTATAATTTTTAAATACTTGCTTGCATAGCTTTAAATTAATATAATAATGGAGTAGATTCTTACTTAAATGTATTATTCACTTATAATACATTTTAGATAACAAAAATAATACACACAATGAAATTAAATAAAAAATTTGTATCTTGTAATATTAAAAATAAAACTCTAAATTTTATTACTTTACGCATATTCTTAAAAACATTAGTTTTCTTGATTTCATATGTATGCATACGAATTTAGAGAATAAACTAATGGTAATTAATTAACACCAGTTTATCACGGGTTTTATTTTATTCGTAACAAATTAAAAATGTAAGAGACAGTCAACTTTGATCAACAAATAAAATTTTTAATCCTTAAGTGTTAAAATGTTAAGTAATGATGCGTTACATTTATGTTGAAAAAAGAAAAATAGCATTGTGATTTTTATGAAATATTTCTCATAAATACGTAGTTAAAATAACGCGCCATCATTGCAAAATATTTAAAATGTAAAAATGTTATGTAATAATTTAGTTAGCGTAATACTGTTTAAAGATCAAATATGTAATTTTATATAATAAAATTTTTTTCGCGTAGTTATAGTAATTAAACAAATTCAAATTATTAAAAATTTTTTCGGAATATTTTGAAAAATTCCTTCATTTGTGTAATGTTTCGTACATTACAGATGAAATAATTTTTTAATTTAAATGATAAATTGTGCTTACTAGAGAATTATGGATATTTATCACACAAATCAAATTTTTTCGTTTAATTTACACTTTCCTTTAATGCTTCATAAATTTAATAAACATCAGATATAATTTTAATATTATTGTTTTTGCAAAGCATAAGTTATATAGTAATTTATTAATTTTAGTTCTTAAATATTTAAAATTCTGCAAGATTAACCAAAATAACTTAATTTATCAAAAATGCATCTTTGAGTGAAAAATTTATTTCATTTAATCAATGGAAAATTATTTTCATAGAAATTCATATAATTTAAAAGACATTAATAACATCTAAAATTCGTAAAAAAACTGAGAGGACTGAAAAGATGCAAACAGTTTTTTTAATATTTCATTATGATAAAATTTTCATTTAATAAATTGCTTACTGTAAAAGTCTTATGAATATAAAGCGCAAAAATATCTGGTAGAAAATATATTTGCTTGTTTTTCAAATCAAAATAATTGTTCATGATTTAAAAAAATTTCGTGTAATATAAAATAATTAATTACACTAAAAATTAAAATTCTTATGAAATGTATTGAATCGGAGAATATAGTATTCATTTTTTTCATAGCAATAGAGTAAAATTTAAAGAACTGACATTAATTTTTATTATATTTATAACAGTCTTATAGGAATTAAAAGCTAGAGAAAAACGACATTTTTATATAAATGTAAACACAAAATAAAATTCAGTTTCCCAAAGTTAAGAATTATTTGACGGATTTTTATTAATTATAAAAACATCATGTAATTTATGATTCTACAGCCTTATTAAACAGTTAAACTTTTATTAAAATAATTTGTCTAAACTAGAATATTTTGGGCAGTAATTTTATTAAAATTCTAAATTTAAGTTTTTCATAGAATATTTTAAAAAATGATAAATGAATGAACAAATTTTCAATTTTATCCAATTTATTTGAAAACGTATTAAAAATTCAAAAACACATAAGCTATTATGACGGGATATTAATCACAATACATGCTGGTGCAGAAAATATATTACATACCTGCAGCCTGTTGCGTCACAGCCGGGTGAAGGAAAACATGATGACACGTGTGGTGGTCGTTGGCATGGCTACCTTATAAACAGCCTAAGGGGCCGGAGGGATGCTATTCACTGGCAAGCTATCAGGTACACTGGGCGAATAACGCGGGGGATTTGGAATAACAGGGAAAGGGGTTGCCAAGATATTTGCTTTTTCCTCGCCAATTTAGACAGGCGCGCCAAGACATTATAAATTGATTGAGCAATTCATTGTACAAAATATGCCTTTTTGTTCACAAATCATGATATGTAACATTATTAACAAGATAATAATGTTGAATTTAAAAATTATTTTATAATCATTTTGAAGATCAATATAAAAATAAAGAAAATTTAGTAAATCTAAATTTAATCCATTTTGTTAATTATAAAATACTGTAATTTATATGACAAAAAGCATCATGATAAAGTTAGTGAGATATTTTGTTGACCTTAAAAATACTTCAAGAATAATGATTCTACCAAATTAGAAAAACTCATGCATTTACAGTTTAATATCACATGAATACCAATAAAAGGCATCCTTTTTTTCGGTTTTAAACAAGTGAGTAATTTTAACTTAAATAAAAATACCTTCTTTTTAAATAATGCGAAATCGTCTATTTTCAATAATTTGAGTAGTTAAATATTTTAAAATAAAATCAAGCTTTGCATATTTTTTTATAAATTAAATAAATTTGCTTCAAATTATGAAGAATAACACACATCACAAATTTTTTATATGATTTTAAATTCATTTATTTAATAAATAAAAAAATATAGGGAATTTTTAAAGAAAGTTTAAAACCGATCAGGTTCTTCTACTCTTAATTTATATATTTTGAAATATTATTTTACTTTACATACCTTCAACTACATATAATCTGTTTTAATAATTTTGAAATAAGCTTTTAAATATTTTAATATTTATAATATTTTGGGATTATTTAAACTCTTAAGAGATAGTTGTTATTGACTTAATGATTATATTGTTTTATAAAAAAATTCTTTGTACCTTAGAACCTTATAACTAAACTAATCATTAAAACTTTACCTCTTTTTTAAACAAAAGTCTTTCCTTATTCCCTGAAAATATATTTTATAATTTGGCATAAAAGTAATAATTTTATAAGCATAAAACTAATAAATTTATAAGCTTTTGTTTACAGAAGAAAAATATCTTAGAATGTTCGTTTATATCAGACATTTTAAACGTATCTAAATGTCTCAACTAAATTTATCTTTCCTACATTCTATAGCATTATTTTCTTATTAAAAACTTATTTATAATATAAAAGAAATGGATAGGCATGAAACTATTTTTTATGTAATTTTTAGCGCATAAATTTACTATAAATAAATAAATCTCATTTGTCAAAAAAAGAACGAAATACTGTTATGTGTAAAACTATGATAGAACTTTTTAATTCATTAATATTTCATTTATTCCCTAACATTTCATAAAATAAATCATGTATAGTCATCATATATCACATATTAATTTTTTTCAATAGCAAATTGTAGTGCATAACTATACAAATGATCTTATATATTATGCATATACAAATGAAGTTTTATTTGGCTTTTATATTTGATGCATAAATAATCTATTAAAGAGTGCTTAAAATAAATTCATTTAAAACTTCAATTTATAGTAAACAAATTTAAATTATATAATTCTATATTCTTATTTTAAAATAATTGTTATTAAGAGAGTAATTTTAATCCACAGTGTAAATTTTCCATTGAAACAATTATGAATCGTTGAGAAGATAAATTTTCTTTAATTCTCTACTTAAAAATCTTATTTAAAATTAATGGAATTTGAATACTTATTATTTAATATGTAAAGAGGGATAAGAAATAAATATACTTGATACAGTAATCAACTTAGATTTTTTCCTATTCAATTAAAACAGAAATGTTTGTCATTGCAGAGAAATGAAGGAAAGTGTAATTAGGAAATTTAATAATAATAATTAAGTGAGTAATCTTTTTATTAATTATTAAAGCAGCTAAAATAATAACATTAAAGCAGTATTAATTATAAAAATATCATTAATACAAAGTAAGACAGACAAAAAACATTCACTGAAAAGTAGAAATTTAAAAAAAAAGCGAAATTACATTTACTGTTATAGGATATATTTTTTCAAAGAACACATTTCATTTCATTTCATACATTTTGATTATTAGTAGTAAAGTTTTGATCTAAAGATTAACTATTAAAATATACCCTAGCTTCCGTCTAGACACTTTTTTCATCACACAAGACGATTTTAAGGAAAATTCCTATTTGGTTTAAAATGAAAGCAACACTTATATGTTAAGTTTGCAGCAAAATTTTAATTTCAACACAAAATTGTATTCTTTCTCTATGAAACTAAACTCGATTGATGAAATAATGCCGAGAATATGAATGCTCTTATATATATTCAAAATTTTATGCATTTCTATTTCATTTCAAATTAAAGCTATGACAATAGTTCATCAAAGTCTTGTCGGTAGATTTAAATAATTATATTGTATATAAATTTGGAACCAGAATAAACAATATATTTTCCCAGAATGAATGAATTAATAATAAGAGAGCTGTTAAATATTAATCTTAAAGTGAAATTTTAACTCATTGTTGCATTATTAATTTTCAATACTATACTCTTATTTAGATTAGTGTTTTCCCTCTCAACTGGTCTAAGCAAGTAACTAATATGCTTTGTCATTATATAGGAAGATTTTATCACAAAATCTAATTATAATATTCTTAAAAATATAATGAGCATAAATGTTTTACTTCATAAAATAATTTTTCTTTACTTTCTGCAACTGATTTTTGACTGCAAAAAATCAGCATTTTTTCTTACTTATTATTCATTTTCAAAAAGCAATATCATATTCTTTTTAATAATTGTGCTTGTATACTTTCATCTTTTAATGTACTAATGTAAATTATTTAAAATAAAGGTTTAAAATATTTTTCTAATGCGCTGCTTTCATAAGATGCATTTAAATTATTAACATTTAGTTATGATATATTTCATAATCTGTCATTGATATTCAAATTTTTTAAGTATTTGAATTAAACACATATCAAAAATTATCACCTCAAAACTTGTTTTTGAATCTTAGAAAGACTACAAATTCATTTTGTTTTCCTTATTAAATTACTATTGATGCTTCTACATTTCTTAATTGCAACTGAATATTGTGCAGTAATAACCATGAATTTTTTTTACGTTCACTACTTCATAACTAGTATTTTAGTTAATATAATTCAGTTGTTTATAAGAAATAAAAATAGAAGAAAGCATAACTTAAAGACTGAATTCATTGGCATATAATTTTAGTGGTTACTTAGATTGTTAGTATTTTCTAAAAAAGGTGCTTAAAAAATTTTTAATTTATAGAGGAGAAAATAAACAGTTTAATATTGTTAAAATGTTTCTGTAAAACAATTGTTACATATTTAAGCTATTTATACTCACTAAATTTAAGTAAATTTCTTTTTCATTTCTTTTCATATTTGTATAATGTTTAAGTGTACTATTATTAATATAAGCTAACGTATTTGACACGCAAATCAAAGTGATTCATGCATGAAAAACCCTTTGTGGTAAAAGAGCATAATTTATTACGACTTAACTTTTACTTAGTCACGCGATTCTCTAAGAAGACGTAACTTTGAAAATGTCCTTTTCCTTAAATGTCTAATGATGAAACTAATATCTAGATAAAAAAAACTCATTCTCTTGTATTCTTTTATTTAAGTTTTTAACTATATTATCAATTTAAGTTAGGTTTACTATAAAAAATAAAATTGGAATATTAAGTATTTAATTTTAAGAATAATTAATAAAAAAATTTTAAAATTGAAATTGTCTTTGGCGATTTAAACTAACCATAAAGTGAATTTTTTTTTCATGTCGTTTTCATTTTTTTTTTTTTTGCTGTTCTATTGTCCATGTGTTATGGGTAGAAATCAATGGAAAATGGTTTCTCAAACCGATACCTTGGTCTTTATATAAGAAATCGTTTTATTAACAGAGTGAACTTTGACACTATTCTCAGACATTCGATGGTGAACTTCGCCTTGTTTGCTGAGTCTCGAAGAATGCGATTTGAAATCAGGCAGCAAGTTCATCTTCAAGTCATATTTACAACGCCGTTTCAATACGATGTGACGATGATGAAACATTATCTGACATCATGGATATTTGAAACCAATGAGAATCGTAATACAGTATTCAGGATCTCGACTGTAACGAAAGAAACAACCTTATATAAATAGGATATGATTCACATAGGCAAAGTGTCTCGGATGCTTCACGGCATTCCCCAAGTTCCTTGATTGAATATCACCCAATGGATTGGTATCAGTGACGATACACATAGACGAACGACCCAATAGGTTGGTATCATCGACGATACACATAGATGAACGACCCAATAGATTGATATCAGCGACGATACACATAGGCGAACGACCCAATGGATTGGTATCATCGACGATACACATATATGAACGACCCAATAGATTGATATCAGCGACGATACACATATATGAACGACCCAATAGATTGATATCAGCGACGATACACATAGGCGAACGACCCAATGGATTGGTATCATTGACGATACACATAGGCGAACGACCCAATAGATTGGTATCATCGACGATACACATAGATGAACGACCCAATAGATTTTGATATCAGTGACGATACACATAGGCGAACGACCCAATAGATTGGTATCATCGACGATACACATAAACGAACGATCCAATAGATTGGTATCAACTATCATCAAATAGCCCTTTTTGTTATTATCTCTAGTTGGTCCGAAGTATAATACAATATTTTATGATTAACAATTGATATACTTCTTTTACCTGCTTAATTTCTCCTATGATTTATATATTACACAACATAGCAAGTGCAACCCTGGGTGGTTATGAGATTATTATCTTTTTCGATGCATTAAGCAAAAAAATTTAACATCAACACATATTAATATAAATTTTTGAGTACGCATACTGAGTATGCATATAAAGTAGAACATAGGATAATCAGTCTTTGAAGTTAGTTAAAATATTCAGTTGTTAAATATATAATTTTTTGCAGAGACCCAACAAAGTTTAATACACGAGTATTTTCAAGCATGAAGAGATATTTTTTAAGGAAATTTCTTTTTATTCACATGCAGCAATAAGCAAATTTTATTTTGAGTATATGGTATCGTTAATAGTAAGTTTTATTTAAGATTTTAAAAGGCACTTATACAATTTAATGAAATAATGTAACTAATATGTATAAAATTTATTAATTTTTATTAGAAAACTATTCGTGCATTGAAATTGATACTCGTGAGGATTCGAGTTTCTCATTTATTTCTCGAAATAAAATTTACTATAAATAATTCCATTAAATGTATAATGAATACAAAAAACAGTGATAAAAAATAATTGGTAATAATTAATGGTAAATACACATCGATATTTTAAAATATTACTCATTTTCTTAAATTATTTGCGAATGCATATTTTTATAATTTAATTATAATAAAGTATTTTGAATCCTTTTTACAATTCTCCATTTTCATTTTAGGTAAAAAATGTCCATTTATAATTAAATCACATCGTTCTTTATGCTTATTAAATTAATTAAAATTCTAAATATTTTATGTAGTTAAAAGTCCATATTAATTTAAGAAAAATATAATTTCTTTCATCCAACATTTATTATTGATCTTATATTCATAGTGCAGTTGTTTAATAGGTATTTTATAATTTTTATTACATTTCAAAACTATTTTCATTAAATGTTGTATAAAATATTTGTAAGATAATATCAAAAAAATCCATTTTCATGAAATGTATCATTCTTTCATTCATTTAACAGACATTTTGAAATTTCACTCCACAACTTAGTGTTTCTATTTCTCATATTCTCTATGTTAGATATAATAAAATTAACTAATTTATAGTTTTTTTTAAATAACTTTATGATATTATTAATTAATTCTAGAATAAAAATGATGACATAAATTATATATCAACTGAATATTTAACAGAACGGAATTTTGCAGTTTAACAATCTTTTCTTTCCAGGAAATTGTTATTACCCACAACGGCGTTCTTTTATCAGTAATTTGTCAGAATCTACAACTAAATAATTTTTCCTTTCCTTTAAAACTTTCTGGGTGTGCACACATTGAAGTCAACCGGAACCGGAAAAGATGGAAAGTTGAGCCGGCACCTCGAATCCTTTCCAAATTATTGGCGATTTGTTGTTGATAAACTCGAGCCAAAAATCCCAGGAAGACTACAGTGAGAATTTATGCTTTCAATGAAAATAAAAATAAAGTCTCTGATAAAAGTTTACGCCAAGCCCCAGATTCTTTTAGTAGCAGTATAAGAGACATGGTAGTTGGGAGGGATATTTTTTTCTTTTAAAGGTTTTCGTTTGTATTTTTTTCATAAAGTTCTTATCAGGAAAATGTTCAGTGAAGCACATGGACTAGTGATGTTCAATAAGTTTCTCCCTGATATATTTTTATTTTCATTGTTTGTTCAATATAATGATGTGTTCAATAAGTTTCTCCCTGATATATTTTCAATGAGGAAAGTAAAACACATTATAAAAACGTGTGTTTGTACTAGTATAGAAAAACTATTTTAAATATAGATATTTTAATATTTCAGTTCAATTTTTATGTTTAACTTGACTATATATAATTAAAGAAGTTTGGCTATGGAGAAAAATTATTTTATTTATGAAATTGTTATGTAAGTAATTTTAGAAAGTTTTCTATTTAAGCTCTGACACAGATTTCTCATATTCAAAGTTAGAATTATTTAAGTTTCTGTTTCATTTTTATGGGAACTTCTGAAGAGATGCTGTAAAATGTTCAGTAGATAATTTTTGCTTCTTAGATTCATTTTTCAAATAATAAAAATAAGGATGAACGAAACAGATTTTTAAATTTTATTTCACAGCAAGCTCATTTTACATTAAATCCTACCTAAGATGAAAATGAATTAAAATAATGTTCAACATTTTATTTTTGAAATGGTTTCAAACTACTGAATACATTTTAAGGAAATAGCACAAAAAATATCGACGATTTATTAGACAGGCATGAGTACGAGATGCATAGAATAAGCTCATTTATGTAAAAATAAAGTCCAATTAAAATACGATTTGGGGCTTCAATTTTAAGTGCTATACAGTTTAATCTAAGTATTATAAATATCATTTGATCTAAAAAATCTATAATTTTTTGTAAGGAAAACAAAAGAAAGAATTTGTTACTTAAAGATTAATTCATATCTATTACTAAGGTGTTAGCATTTTAACACTTTTTGATTTAAAGTTATTAGTTTCATACTGCTTAACAAACAGTTACAAATTTCTTAAGAAATACTTCAATGATCATTTATTTTATATCCTCGTTTATATTTAATATTTTTACAAAGGAAAGAAATAAAAACATCGAAATGTAGCCAATAAAAAGAAGTTTGAATGTTAAATGTTATTAATGACAAATATTACTTTTGTGAATAAACGAAAACAGTTTGTTAATACTTTCATATAAAAAATTTACGTAAAAAATTCCTTTACTGAACATAATCATTTAGCATTTTTAGATAATTTTAATCAATTTAAATTAACTTATATATTTATAAATATGCACAATCATGTGCGTGAATTCACGTTATAAATTTTTTGTGTTGGAATTTACTGATAAGATAATATGAAATAATAATTCTCTAAGTAAATAAAGATAGTTAATTTATGATTAAAGTTATCCAAATAAATTTTTTGTATCTCATCTATGTGAATTATTTGACGTATTTTACAGTAAAAACTATTAAGGTTTTACATAATTTAGTTGTAAATTTCTTTGAAGACTTTAGTTTAAATATAAAAAATAAAATAGTATTATATTAATAAAATTATTGCGCAATGAACATAATTTTATCTTCGTTTGTTTTTAAAAATTGCTGTGGTAAATGTTTTTACAGATAAATTTTGCATATTATGTTTAAATCCAGCTAACTGCTGTCATTTTTATTTCAGTTCTGTTGTACCAATTATGGTATTCAAATATTTCTTAAAGATAACGTTCTTAAAGATTTTTTAAATTTCTAACTTACTGATTTAATGCATTTCATGCTCAATTCATAATTTTTCCACCAAATTTTAAGCAACATTCCCTGTCGCCATACTGAATGAATCCGAAATTGCTTGAATAAGAAAGTTAAGGCTAAAAATATAAATTTCTTGTTCCAATATTAAATAGATATTATTACAATCTATAATATTAAATAGATATTATTACTTCAAGATATATTTATTACTATCTTTCATATATACTTATTATTTCTAAATATAAATTCAATATGAAATTCTTTCTTACTCAGTTCATAAGAAGGAGAAATGAAATTATGATATCAGAAAAAAATTATAATTTAAAATTTTTCCTTCTATATTAAAAATAATACAAACTTCTCATTTATATGGTGTGAGCAATAATTCTTATGTGTTTCACATCTATTCTTATCAATTATGCTTGCTTTCTCACTATTTTAATGCAAAAATTAATCAAAATGTAAATTTTTATAAGCATGTTGACTGCAAATGAAATCGTAGTCTCTGATATTTAGAATTTAATAAGACAAAATTTTTTACATTTATGAAATTATTTCTCATTTAAAGTGCATAATTGCATTTATTTTTCGACTTATTATCCACGGTCCTGAATATAGGATATGAAAAAATTGAAATATTAGATCGAATAATGGTTTATTTAAAGCTTCTCACTTTCGTTGGTGAATATTAATAATCAAATGCTTTAAAGCAATTTCCTCGTTTCTTTGGTTGCTTAGATGCAAACTTATTAGAGTAATGGACAAATTTTTATCATTGCATGTTTTTTTACCTATTTAATTACATAAACCTACTTTTCAGAAAAACAATTTGTTTTATTTATTCTGAAAATTAATACATAATAATAGAAATAAACTTCAAAAAATACTGAGGCGCATTTCAATTATTTGTTGACTACCCTTTTGATAATTTTCCCCTACATGTCCCTAATTTTTTAAAAATTTGTAAATAAATGGTATTTGGGTTATGGTTATTCGAGTAATAATTGCCTCCAGGGAAGGTGACCTACATCTCTAATTAAGTTTACATTAATTAAATGAAATGGTAAATTATCAAGCATGTTAATATTAGTTATCAATAAATTTCTAAAAGCAGTGTATTACATAAGCTTTCATATAGGAATTTTTTATTAAAATTTTTTTATAATTTAATTTTTTATAAAAAAATATTCATTTTATAAATAAAACAATTTTAAAAATAAGAGTTATAAAATAATAAAAGATGACTAATTTTTAATTAAAAAATTTTAGTGTATCATTTTCAATATTTTATACATAAATTACGATGTTATTTATTATGTTTAAAATAAAGTTAATCGTGATTTTTGAATACCTTTATAATAATAAAGAAAAGCCGAGAATTTAATGTATACAATTTTTATATTAAATTAATTTACCTGTACATTTTGTATCCTCTCAGCTTTGCTTCAAACACTTATCAACGCAATAGATTTTGTATTAATAAAAATAAGTAATTTATGTATTAATTAAATCACTATTATTTTATGTGCTGATTATTATAGTTAGAATATGGGAATCTCTTTAAACTAAAGTATTCAGCACATATAAAATTGAAAATATACTAAACAAAAAATAAAAAATAATTTCAAAATAAGCATTAAATGCAGCGATTTCTTATCTATCTAAACTTGAACTGAATATTGAAATTACAAGGATGATAACAATTTTTTTAATAATAAAAAATAATTTCGTAAATTTTATTTTATGCTTGAAAAGATTTTAATTGTAATTTCCAAACAATACAAATATAACAATATATCAAAAACATTTTTAAAAATTACTTAATTTTTATTTTATTATTATTCATTTTATTCATGTATTTAACTATCTTTTGTTGTATATTCGGAAAAATAGATCACAAAGAGGCCTAAGGATTACAATTCAACTCAGAGAAATATTCCATTTCAGTTAGACTTAAAATTTACTATGAGTCACGATGAATAATAAAATGAAATATGATAATTGAGAGGCAAGCTGATAAACAACGAAAAAGGGTAATTAACATATTTAACTAATTAAAAATTCATCGATGTTCTTATTCCAGTTTAGGTAAATGAATAAATGAATTGCATTAAAATGGAATATTTTTAACAATATATTTGAATCTCCAAAAACAAAAACAATTAAATGCTTTTGTTAATTCTAAAAAATTGCTGAATTTCTGAATGATTTTTTAGATTTTAAATATTTTTTTTATTTCATCTAATATTTTGTATGTGACTTTCTCATCTTTTGAAATAGTTTCTCATAAATGTGAAACTCTGAAAACGTATTCAATAACAATAAAGTGCAACTATGAAATTAGATATATACTTTATTTCGGACAATATATCTTATAAATGTCAGGTAAAAGTATACCATTTATATTGTAAATATTTCGGTATCCTTTCAATTATGTAACTTCTTTGGTATATGTAAATGTCAATTTCATTTGAATTTTCAAACACACGAAAGGATTAAACGTTCGTATTCAAAATTCTTCTGTTTTCTTTCAAGTTTGTATTTCAAATAGAAAAATTACGAATTTTGATTTTGCTGCACATGAAGTCAGATAAATATATGCCTCAATTGCAGTTTCCGAATCAAATGTTTTCTTAAGCTTGAAATATTACCATTTGTTTCATAGTAAATGATTTTAAAATTTGAAACACGGAATCTTTTTTTTCCTTTTAATTTACCAGATTTTCTAATTTAGAGTTTCCAGGAACAAATTTAAGACTGATTTTTGTTGACAAATTTTGATAAAAAAAATTATCTCATTTGTCAAATCTAAAGGGTCAAAACGTAATAATTCCGTAAATTCAGTACATTTCATGTACCACTTATATGGGGTTAGGTTATGTGTAGAATTGTTGGTCATCTATGTATAGTATTGTAAATAATAAAGGAATTTATGGATAAATTTTATAGATAAATTACGCATAGTTTTATTACAAGTAAATTTTTCAAATACAGATCTGGTATTTTTTTCAATTAATTTTACAAGTTTAACTTTAGCTACTTAGAATCTTGTAAAAGTATCAACAGATATAATTATAATATAGTAAAAAGTACAGATTTATCATGTTTTTCTTTACTTTATGTAATTGTCTATATTTAAATATACCTTTTAATCAAAATTTTAAAACGATAATTACTAGTGATACATTTTTCATCAAAGATATTTATTAAAAATAGTTTTAACTTAATTAAGAGTATTAATATTTACATCAATTTATATTATTAACTGTAAAATATAAGAATTTTTGCATCAATTTCCCAAGCTTTAAATTTTTAATAATTTGCTTTATTATGATGCATTTTATTGTAAATTTTGAAATCTAACTTCTGAACAATTTCAGTTTTATTGTTATTTCTTTTTCCTTCTGCCATAGTATAAAACCGTAACTCTTGGTTCTTTGTACCTTTTCCTTTTTCGTTGTTAGCACTGGGAATGTCTAATAAGTAATGAAAGCCTTAAAAGTAGAAATTAAAATCATAGCTTTCTTCTAAAAAATCTATTTTTTATTATATATCTAATATAATTAATTAATATCTATAATCTATTAATATATAGTTTTAATATCTATTATCCATTGTAATCTATTTTTATTAATTTAATTTATTTAATCTATACTTTTTAATTATCATTAATTTATTATATAGCAAGTAATATATAATTTAAAGTATTCTATTATCTAATAAATTCACTTTGTAATATGATACAAAATTATATGATTTCTGTATTTTGCAATTATTTATTAGTATGATTGTATGGTTGAGGGGTAAAATATTCATTTGCTTTAGAGAGATAATTTAAATTTTAGATATTCCCTTATAATGAACAGAGCTGTTTCTGAATAGTGCTTATTACACCCAATGTGGAGTATTTCAGATCTTAAATATTCTTAAATACTAATTTATATATATATTTTACATAATTAGAAAACTAATTAATTCACAATCATTACCTTCTGAGTTTCACAAGTTTGCTTAAATAAAGCAAAATTATTGTGCAATATTTTTTAAGGAAAATCTTATATTCATTTGTTCAAAAAAATACGTTCTATTTACGAACTCTTAACCATTAAATGTAGTTTTATTCTTAAGTATTCATAAAGAGCATGTTTTTCGTTAGATTTATAGAAAAAATTAAATATATATTAAAAAGAATGTAATTCTGAAGTTAGTTAAAAAGTGAAGTTAAAAAATGCTTAACAAAATTTTTAAATAACTTCATATATGAACATTGTCTTATAAATTGCCATGTAAATTATTAAAAATGAATTAAATTCGAGAGAAACAACTGTATGAATACAATAAATTAAAATGTCAAAACAGTTTTAATACTAAGATTTTTTATAAATTGTATACTCTTATATATTTAAGGTTTACAAAGATAAAAAAACTCATCATTAAATAATAAAGCAGATTAATATACAGCATCCAATGAACTTAAGAAAAACTTTTCAAAAGTTTATCAAAATATTCCCTTTTTCTAATAATTATTTTATTACAATCATCATACAAGTACGATTCAAAATTTGTACCCTATTTATTTTAATTTCAGAATTAAAATTAACAAATCTTAACTAATAAAGCAGTACCTTCAATTTCAAATGCAGAATTAAGATATACTTAGTTTTTGTAAAAATTCAAAATGTTATTTTCATGTAAAATATCAAAAAAATTTTCTTAGTAGAAAATTACAAAAATTATTCCATAAATTACTTTAATTCCAATAAGATCTTTTTATAGAATGCAATTATTACTTTACAGCTACTTTGCATGTTCCATTTAGAAACTGAAAAAAATCAACAGAATAAAAACTTGGAGATAATTTAAGCCGAGTTTTTTTGAAAAAGGTTTTTTTTATCGATTTTCTTTTACATTCATTCCTTGACATTTTTATCAGGTATTCTGTGCATAGCTTTTAAGTTTGATTTATAGCCTTCATTTTGTTTGTGGTTCTCTTTCTGCGGTGATATTAAAATGAATAGGATGAAATAGCTTGGCATTTCATTACTTCTAATAGAAAGAAACTGTCAAAAATTCAAAGGAAATTTTAGAAAACTAATTTCTTCTTTAAGTATGAGCTATTTCTTGAGTTTAATTTCCTTTATATTGTATTTATTAGGATTAGTTACAAATTGTAACGTCATATTTTCATTCGCTGATTACCATTTGTACCGCTAAAACGTGGAGCAAAATAGGTTACTAAATAATTTCCTTTTCTGAAACAAATTGATGTATTTAAAAAGAGACAAAATTGTTGTTATTTATTTATTGTCCAAAATTTAATCAAGAACAGTAAACTTTACCATAATAAAATGAGTAATGTTACTGTTAGAAGTTATTTTTCTTTAATTAAATGAAAACAATAATATTGTATTCATAGAGAATTTTTCTTTCGTCTATTCATAAATATATTTTCATTCGATGTAATTTACAATCATCCATTTGTATTTCCTTAATCACCTTACTTAATAATTTATTCATAAAAATTTAAATTTTAAGATATTTCTTTCTGGTTCAGAGAAAGTTTAAATTTTAAAAATGCAATTAAATTTTATGGCCATCTATTTGCTATTAATTTTTGATTAACTATCCATTTTTGAATATATTTCTTTCAGTTTATGCTCATATTTCACATGCTGATTTAAAATTACACTGACTTGAAATACAGCTAATAAATATCTCAATTACCTTATTTCAATTTATATTGATTTCTTAAAGCTATAAGACAGTTATGTAGTCTAAGGAATGAAATAATTCTTAACCATGTTTGAAAAAGCACTGAATTTTGACATTAAGACTAATATATTGAAAACATATTTATCAATAAAGATTTTAATTTAAACATTATTTATTTTATCCTAGTAAACAAGTTAATTATGCTCTGAAAAAAATTAGCAATCAATTCAATTTCTATATTATAAAAGAAAAAGTTTTCTCCTCTATTAAAAATATTATTTACAATTATAAAAGTAGTTTATTGTCTCAAATCTTAAGTAATTTCATATAGATGAAAAATGAATAATTTAATCACCATTAATAAAATGTTTTCAGGTATCTATTATAATCTGAAAACATGCTTTATTTGGAAAATAAATTACATGAATATATTTCTTAAATTAGAATTATTTTTATTCGTCCATTAATGCTCAGAATTAAGCAATCGAGTATAATCTATTTTTTAAAATAAGAAAGCATTTTCTTGGAATCCATCATTAATTTTAAAGAGTATATTTTAAAATACATTTTAAAATTAATAATGGACACTATTCAACCAAATGTTTTTATAATACCATGAAAATGTTTGTCTGTTAATCTTATCATGTCATCAAAATTAATTGTAAATGGAGTAATAAAATAATAATTACATTCTGCTTTTTAAATTCTTTCTATAATCAATTCAATACAATATTTAATATTTTAATTGGAGTTATAGTAAATTTTTTATAATAAAGTAAAATATAACTTTTTTAACTTTCAAAAACCAGGCTATATATGTTAATATGATGTACCGAAAACATTTATTCAATAAAAGTACTATTTCATTTATTTACTAAATTTGTTTAAAAATGTTTTAAAAAATAATTTCTTTTAAATGATTGAAATATATGTTCATCACTTATTGTAAGATAATAGGAGCAGAGTTGAAAATTAAAAAAAAATTATTAAATGATTATATATATATATATATATATATATATATATATATATATATATATATATATATATATATATATATATATATATATATATATATATATATATATATATATATATATATATATATATATATATATATATATATATATATAAATGCGGTATCTTTAGTGTGGGTAGCAATCACCACATAAATCTATTGATTTTCTTCCAACATTTTAGTAGATTTTCAGATCTTTCTATCCAGAAACTTGTGTCCACGAGTACAAAAACAGATCAGTTTCATTGCGGACGTCCTATGCGGAATCGAAAATACTTTCAGTAAAATGTAATAGCAGGTTTGAAAAGACGTTCAACTACGGAGACCAGCTGACGAAAGCAAATACACGTGGTATTGCATGATCTTGCTGTTACGGTGCATTCTTTCACCGAAACTGAAGTCGACATATGGATTTGATAGAACATCAGTGTATAGTAGTATTAACTAGACATCGTTCTATCGATGTGTTTACTTTTTTCTAAATGCTCTTTGTGAATAATATCACCCCAATCCCACTAATAACACAGCATTATCTTTTTGTTAGTCAAAATTTGCCTTGCATCTCTATTGGTAAGCTCATCAGGCACAAACCAACCCTTTTTTGACTGGTTTTCTTAACGTAAATCCACTTTCATTACAAGCGACAACGAGTTCAAAATTTTGTCTTTGCGTTGGTATTAGAGGAGATTTGTGCAGGCCTGAACACGTCTGCTCTCATCTGCTTGAATTAATTTATGTGGCACCCAGGGATTGAACTTATACCTCAAATGTATGAGTTGCATTGCATGAGTAATAGATCTAGAACTAAAGTCTACAGCTTCCCTGCCTCTCTTATGTATTAAAATCTGTTAAATACTGATTTTCTTTCACAAGTTCTCGCAGGGAAGCCACATCCACATCAGTAAGCCGGCCAGAACGCTCTGTTTCTTGAAAGTCACGGTCCTTGTTTGGAATAATATAAAAACCCCAGTACCTGAAGCTGATTTGATGAATTTCTGCATTAGCAAATGAACTGGAAGCAAGTGGTAGTTCTAATATGATTCCATTTCAGACACATTTTACATAATGATATCTATAAATTTTTACTGATCTCACAACACATTGTAATGCAAGTCTCCCTCTTCCAAATACCAAATAGCGTCTGATAAAATATAAATGAACATGCACTGCACATGTAAATTGCTTATGAAATTGATCTTAGCAGTTTCAGAAAACTTTCATATATATATATATATATATACATATATATATATATATATATATATATATATATATATATATATATATATATATATATATATATATATATATATATATATATATATATATATATATATATATATATATATAAGTTATGATTTTACTAATTAAGGATGGTACTACCATTAAAGGATTCAATAAGCAATATCTTTCTTTATATATATATATATATATATACAAAAATTCAATAAACTAGAATTAAAAGATATTGCTTATTGAATCCTTTAATGGTAGTATCATCCTTAATTAGTAAAATCATAACTTTTTATTTAGATACCGATTTTATATATTAATCTGAAAGAAATATATCAAGTTATTGAAAAACAATTATATTTGTTAATACTTAAAATGCTTTTTATCACGATTCTTAAATTTTGATGAAAATCAGGTAGAAATAAATGAACAAGTAACTTTTAACTGTAAGATTATTATATATTTGCTATATATAATATTATCATATTTGCTAATTTATAAAAAACTATTTATATTATTTTACTCTACATATAGTATTTGAATAAAAAATACAATCATAAATCTTACTTATTGTTAAATGGAAAATAACTTCTCTAGAAAATGATCTTTACATCTGCCTCGGCGTTCCACATTTAAAACAAACACATCCATTCATAGCTGAAAGAGAAAAAGAGCAAAACAAGACAGCAAAAGAAAGAGATATTGGGGTTAAACTTCGAGATATCATTGTCCATCTTGTCCATTCCAATATCTAGAAAGGAATGCGACTTTATGTCCAGGAAGAGGGAAGTGGATACTCACACTTTCTTTATTGCCCGGACAGAAAAAAGAAGTAATGGTAAAAAGAAAAATCTTCTCTGAAACATGGCCATCGAAAGATGATATGAACGATGAGTGACTTCAGTTACTGATGGCAAGGAGAATTTATCCTTATACTTCATGGAAGTTTTTGTCTATAGTTTCTTATTCTTTTTCTCGGGCTTACAAATATGTAAGAATTTCTTGTATCAAAGATTCTTGTATCTTCAATGAAAGATTTTTGTAGCATTTTTTCAAAATTATTTTCTTAAATCAATAAATATTTTTAAATTTTCTTAAATCAATACAGTTTTCAAACAATTTAATAATCTTTAAGGTATTAAAAATAATAAAAGATATCGAAAATAATAAAACATGATAATATCAGTTTTTGAGAAAAGTATGGCATAATTTAACTATTATTAACTTAAAATTAAATGTTGTTTCATGTGAAAAGTTAATCCTAATAAAATCAAAAAAATAGAAATATAAAAAAGCATCATAACAATCAGCATTTTCAAAATTATAAAATTTTTATTTGGTTCATAATTAAGTATTTTTAATGGATTTTATGACATTAATTTGTAAATTATGGAAACAAATATTATAATTTCAATATTATAATAGGTTAACAATATGTTGTAATAAAAACAAGCTAAAATTTTTTATTAAAATAAAAAGCTATTTTATTCTGTTCATTAATAAATTCAAAGAATTATTATGAAAACTAAAACTTATATTAGTTAAATTATTATTTAACATTACTTATATTTATTTATTAAATGCTTTAAATGTAAAATTGAAGCTTAGAGTCGTAATTAAGGTAAGTAATATATCATTTTATTTTTGTAAATTGTAACAAGCTGTTGATATAAGTTGTTTGATACAAGTTCAAGTTTATATATATATATATATATATATATATATATATATATATATATATATATATATATATATATATCATGCTGTATCAATCGTATTTTTGTATACAATTTTTGTCATTATGTTGCCAAACGAGTTTTTTAAAAAAGAAGAAATTATAATTTACAGTGTCAGACATCATATAGTTTGTACAGTTTTCTCCACATGCTCATCACCTTGGTCTATCTTCAATGGTATGCCCAATTGGGCAAGTCATTATTTGCTTCCCATTCATCTTTAATGAACATAATTTTGTTTTAGGATCACCTTCAATGGCGTTTAGAACATGCCCCCTTTCACATTTATATATTTTCCAACAATCTGTATTTCAAAAATGGAACGCATCTGTAACAGATATTCCTTAGACCATTTCCTCCAGAACGTGTTTAGCAAATCTTTGTTGATTTTCCTTCTTTATTCTCCGGGTTGAATGAAATTAGAGTGAGCTTTTGTTCAATCAAAAAATATGAAGAATCAAAAGATCTTGTACTTTCTTCTCTCGTAAGAGGTTTTCTGTTCTAAGCGACTTCAATTCCTATAAATACAGTTGATAATTGCCCTTTCACTAACACTGCAAGGCCAAGAGTTTTATGTAGATACCTTCTGTTGGAGCCAATAACCCTTCCTCACCAGTTCGTAGCTTTTAATTTCTGTATTTGTGTGCCTATATCTGTCATAAAGTTGCATTGTTGAGGTCAATGTCTAAAAGTTTCACAAAAGGAACAGAAGGGTAAAAGCTCCTTAATTTCAGTAATTGGCTTGGAATTTACATCGAAGTTTTTTATAGTGAATTTTAAGGAATAATCAGAAGCAAGAAAACCATTAATTTTTTTTTTGTTATAAAGTTCTCCTCTACTTCTTCTGAGATAAACTGTATCAGCTTTGATACCTCATTCTAAAATTATTTGGCGTTTCGCATGAATAACCTATTGCCTTACAAATGTCGTTAGATATTGCACGTAACATTTTAGGACTACCGTATGCGTCAATATCTTCTCCTAAAGATCGTAGAGCTTGTAACCGTTTGTTACATAGAATATAAACTTTACTTTATGCAGTTGCTGATATATCACCAGTTGTCTTTAAATTTTCTAAAAACCTAAATGAGCTTGAATGATTGTTATTACCATACTTATTCATTAGTTGATTCATATGTGTTGTCAATAATGCTGATATCAGACTAACCATTTAGGTTCATCTTGTAATTAATATCTCAAAAGACTTGTTCGTTAATTGTTAATAAGTTCGGATTTACAAGTCTACAGAAAACTGAAATTTTCTCCTAAAAACTTTGCCAATTTTCTATTTCTCTTTTCCAAATAATCTCATTACGTAATAATTTCATTACGTAATTGTGAGTAATAGGTTTTCTGTCTGAACAGGTTATAGATTACTAGCCAAGTTGTCACTGAGGTGGTATTATCAATATTATTATTAAAGTTATTGATGGCACACATTAATGGTTGGCAATAGTTTATTCTGGCTGATTTATGATTTTTCTGTCTTTAAAAATTACACGTTCAGCATTATCTATATAAGTTTCACACTGGATGATGAAATTTTTATTTCTTCATTAATAAAAAGAACATGCATTTTATCTTCAACCATTTTCATTTCATTCAAAGTACATATTAGACAACTTACTCCTATTCCACTTCTCTTAAAATACCATCTTTTAAGCTGTTGATTTCAATTGAGAAATGAATTATGTTACTGAGAATAGCTTTCCGTCTGCGCTTGATTTGCAACACCTGTTCTTCTTTCTTCACCATTTTTTCTTCATGCATATAAAAATTTGCAGTGTTTAAAGATCAAAGTAAATTCTTAATTTTATATGAATACTTTGGCACCAGACTATTGCTTTGTGCAGCATGCAAATGTTTAATAATTTCTACTAAAAACATACAACACACATTAAAATGTAGCGAACAATCATGTTCTTATATGCAACATTTTTGGTTTTTTTCTTTCTTCATGTTTTCAAATTACTTTCTATGAAAAAAAGAAACTATAAATCACACAGATCATCTGATTTCATAGTTATGATATGAATCTAACTTCATAGTTTACGTAGTGTCCTCTACTTATGAATAAGCAAATGTAAGTGAATGCATTTTAACTAATATTTCATTACTTTTAATTAAAAATCATAAAAAATTGTATTTAACGTATACAATTTATAAAAATGAAATAATATTATTTCCCTTAATTAGAACTCGTATCTATTTTATTCTTAAATTTAACAAAGCAAAAATGTTAAATAAATTATAAATTATAAATTATATATATATATATATATATATATATATATATATATATATATATATATATATATATATATATATATATATATATATATATATATATATATATATATATATATATATATATATATATATATATATATATATATATATATGTATATATATATATATATATATATATATATTACATCTATTTATTTATGTATATATATATACATATATATATTAATACAAAGCAAAAACATATATAAATATAAGGTAATAAATACAATACTGAAAATATAATGTTGGAACTGCAATGCATAATTCTTAATGCATAAAAAATATTTAAAATCTCTTGCTCCTTTTGGTTTAAATGAATTATTTAATGGCAAAATTATTAACTATTCTAATAGTAATTCCTTTTGTTTTTTTTCATAATAATTACTATAAAACTAAAAGATTTAAAAGAGGTGGACGAAAATTTAAAAAATCTTACAATAAAATAGATCTTAAAAATAATTTTCAGTTTTATTTGGATAAAATTTATAATTTGGAATCTTCCATCTCTAGTACTTATAATTGGCTACCTTGCAAAGTATTTATAATGAAACTGACTGATAGTGATTGTAAATTTTTGTATTCGTGAATAAACGATATAAATTTCCACAACCAGCATTTTACGATTTTATTTTATGACCTATTTAAATACAGATATAATAAAATTAAAATTAAGAAAAATATTAGATTGCATTATTTCACCATTAATTTTCAACATCCTAAGTTTGATATTATTAAACTAAACAGTTTTGTTAATGATTTGTATAATATTTTTCCCATGGAAGATGTTATTGTCAAACTTGCTTTTTCTTATGATATTCCTTTTGGACGTAAAATCTTTAACTATAATCAATTTTGCAAAAATATCTCCTCATCTAGAAAACTATCTAAATGTATTTGTCATAGTAATGAACTAAAAAATTTTATTAATACTGATTTCGGTCATATTATTACAGGTGATTTAAACATTGTCAATGACCCTAAATTAAAAGAAATATAAGTAAAGGGACTAAATGTAGACCAGTTTTTCAACTAAATAGATTTAAAATAATTAAAGTAGTTTTATATAATATTGATTCATTTATCTTTAAAATTTCAAATTTTTTAATGTACCTATTGAATTTTTTACAGTCTGGAAGTCTATACTTTTTAATAAAATTAAGGAATTTATTTTTGTCAATAATTTAACATTTCCTGGTATTAAGCTTGGTCCATTAAAACCAGCCACAAATAATCTAAAAGATAACTTCATCATTACGCCAGTAGATAAAGCCTCTAATAACTACGCATTTTTTTGTAAGAAATTCTATTTAGATTTAATTGATAATGAAACATTAAATTCCAGCACATATAAACGTTTAAACTCCACTGTTAATATTATTAATAAAAAAATCCTTGGGCTTTACAAACTTTTAAATATTAGCAACTATAAATTAGAGTTTCCTTATTTAACAGTCATTCCTAAATTTCACAAAATTCCTATAAAGTTTAGATTTATCACCTGTGGTACTAAACCATACATGAATAAACCTGGAATCATTTTTGATAAATTTCTTAATATTATGTTAGACAATATAGTTAAATCAGAAGCCACTTGGATCATTAATAATAATAAACCCATTTTGGAATTTTTTATCAAAATATTATATTTATTGTATTAATTCTTTTGACTTTAAAGACCTTTTTACTAGTATTCCTATAGATAAATTAAACAATGTAGTGTATAAACACCTACATTTATACACTTTATTTTATACATAACTAAAACTTAAATCCCTTTTAATACACTTTAACTTTCTAAACCACTTTAACTTTTTGAATTTAATAATTTCTGGCAATATTTCTTCATTCCAATTTCAAATTTACTTTTGGCAACTTCCTACTATTCTCATATATAAATTCAAACTGATTTACTGGCACTTGTATTATGTATTTTCTACTGTATGTATTTTTTATTGTATGTATTTTTCTACTGTATTTTTGTTTCATCTATTGTAAGTATTTTCATCTATAGTGAGTAATTTTATTTTTCTGAATATATATTTATCTTTTCTACATATATATTTAGTTTAATTCTTTAACTAAGTTATTTTAATACGAACACTCTTCGGGGGAATTGCTCGAATATTTTTAGACATTTGTCCTTCGAGCATGTCAGAAAGGAGTGTTCATTTTACATAGTTGGCCATCTCCCTCCTGATGAAAACGTGGTCCCTATGCCATCTCTTTGTCTTTTTGTCTTTTGCTTCATATACTTTAGTATCTTTCCAATTTTATATTTCTGATTTCACTTTTCTTCTTGTTTTATCTTATTTATATATATATATATATATATATATATATATATATATATATATATATGTATATATATATATATATATATATATATATATATATATATATATATATATATATATATATATATATATATATATATATATATATTCCTCGGTAATTATTGATATCTACAAGAAACTAATCTTCATTTTGATGAGAGGGTGGCAGTAGGTGGAGTAAAAGAGGTACGTCGGAAGAATATTTTCGGAGGGTCGGTCACCCAAAGTGTGAAGGCCATTTCTTTATGCTCAACTAAGATGTAACTGCAGGTAAGGGAGCAAATACAAACTTCTCCCTTTCAGTGCTGCGGATCCTTCATCTACAGAAGCTGTCTCTTCTGTCCTTTCGTCACGTCCTATTTATAATTATTTAAAAATGCATGGGTTCGGGGACTTTGTCTAACCTTCGGCTAGATCATGAAGATTAAAAACAATAGAAAACTAAATTTAATTTTTCAAAACTTTGATCTTTGGAACTTTACTTTAAGGGAATATAGAGGAATAATAGAAATACTTTAATGACTTAGATTCATCAATTCATAACTAACTTATAATATAATTTAATATACTCAGTAAATTATATTCTATCGGAGGAGTACTTAGAGCAAAGTAGTACTTTCACCTTCGTGGTGCTCTCTTTAAATGAAAGAAGCACCCCACTGTCTTAAATTCGCATAGCTGTCGGCAGAGCGAGCTTCATTCGTCTAAGTGTCATTAATAACAACAACAACAGTAAATTATATTTAAATTTACTATATGTAATTTATATTTCCTTTTATTATATTTAAGAAAAAAATTCGCTGTATATTTAAGATAGTATATAATTACTTTTAAAACAGTTTGAGATATGAATTTTATTAATTTTGTGCATAATGTGTTCCTAAATTATAAAATAATTTTAAATTTAGTTATAACATATATAAGTTAAATTCATTATGAACTGAATTTTGCAATTTCCTTATTAAATATAAAATCATTTTGCTAATTTCAATCAATATAAATAAATATATCTTTATAAAAGTCAAAAATAGAAGTTTATATTTTGTAAATGTGATGTTAAAAAAATATTTTAAAGAAAGGAAAGAAATTTGATCAATGTTTATAAGATATGATACAGAAATTACAAATATTGGTTCATATTCATTAATTCAGTGTTTGTTTTAATATATTTTTAACGTAGAAAATTGTACTTTAATTCTATAAAACCGTCATCTTTTTTTCTTCAGTTTATAAAATGTAATAAAAATTATTTTTCTACTTATTATTTTGAATAGAAAACAAAAATTATGATATTTAATTTTCATTATAATGACTTGAACAAATTTTTATCTTTATCTTTAGAACATTTGAAAATTTAATACTATCGTTAAAGGAAACATTTTATTTACTTATCTTTGCTCATTTTCTTAACTAAGGAATTTTTATACTTTAAGAACTAGCAACAATTATATAAATTAAAATTTAAAAATTCTTGAACTAAATAATTTCAGATTTTGGAGCTAAAATATTTGTTACCTTATTTTTTTTTGCTATTTTTTACTTATGTCTGGTCTTAGTTTAAATAGTGATAGATTAAAAGTGACAGGAAAAGTAGAATTTTTATTTTTCTATTTATCAGTAATTTTTGAAGCAATTTATCAACGAAAAAATATTTGTGAAAATATTAAGATTAGTTAATTTTCAGAAAGAATTTTGAAATACATATGTGGCAAATAAAAATTATAAACAAACAAACTGTGTAAAATAAAATACTTATTATTCCAGCAGATACTTATTATTTAAAAAACAATTTTTATGTTTAACATTGCAACCAACATTTATGAGCATCAGTTGAGTTTAATTCTTGTCATATGAAAATTAAATTAAGAAAACTCGTTTATCTACTACAGAGACTAGTTAAAAATAATTTTTAACAAAATTTTTGTTATGATTTTTTTCTATTTAAATTGATCTGAATATATTTTACATTAATTGAAATGATAGTAGCAATTCAAAATGCTTCTTATTGCAATTAAAAATATCAAATGATAGTAATTTATTTTAATTTAATTAATATTTTTTAATTTAAGAATAAAATATTACTTTTTTTTAAATCTTTCCTTTTTTCAATTGTTATTGTTTTTGATTTTCAGACATTCTCTCTGAAGAAATGTTTTTAATGTTGTAACAACACAGAATTGGTGAATCATTTAAATTGAAATATTTATTTATAAACTTACATAAAAAAAACTTAAATTTATATATTTTGTAAAATTTCTGAAGTGTAACTTACTCACATAAACTAATAAATCGATGAAAATCATATTTATAAAAACGAACAGAGGTTTAAGAATTTCCCCAACTGAAACGAAACATATAACAAATATGAATTAGGAAGACTATTCAAGACTGAAAATTTTAAATTATCGCATATGCAGAGTCTAAGTAATCTTATGAATTAGGACTTAATCCTATAAGTTGAGATCTGTAACTTCAAAAAGTGATCCAATTAAAATAGTCCCTAAGAATAAGCTAGATAAGGAAAAATTATCAATCTTCAAAGCGCAAATGAGCAATATCAGAAGAAAAAAGACACGTGATTGCCTTACATAAAAGTAATGATTCGAGTGTTGAAACAATAACCCGATAAAATCCGCTTATATTATACAAATAAATTTTATACCGTTTAGCTTTATCATCCTCATTGACAGAAATATGAAGATTGATAAGGCGTGTTGTATTGTTTGCATTTAATAAAACATCCTCTGTAACGTACGTTTCTTAGGCAGGCCGCAAATTCGGTAGACAATCCGATTAAGACGCCGTCTTATAGTAGACATCGGTATCTTATTGTGTATCTTATTGTGCGGTCTCATCGGTATCTTAGTGTGACGTAGCTAAAACGTTGCATCTGACGTCATGGAATTTTAAACCAATGAGAGCGCTGTCTCACGAAAAGTTGCCAGATATTTCGAACCTGCTTGAAATCAAGAATCGTCTCTCGCTCCACCCCTTTTCTGACGTAACTAAGACATCAGTGACGTCATTTGGTCTGATGCGATTCTGGCGAGACAAGTCTCATGTGATCATCTACGAATTTGTGGACTGCCTTATTGAATCCGCTTTGTGTAATTGCATATGCTTAACGTAAAAGCTCTTATGAGCGGTATTCAAAAGCCCGTAATCAAATTTTTTGATGATTATGGTAAATTTTCTTACACTTGAGATAGAGTGAAGGATGTATTCTTAAACATTATAAAAATGTTCACCACATTCCGAAGTATATTGTATATTGTCATAATAACAATCCAAGATTGATGATTTGGAGAGATTTTTGGATATCATGGTCGAGATCAATTGTGAAGGATTCTGGGTAGTTATTATTCAGAAGTTTCTGCATTTTTAGTACTCTCCTTCCTGATATTCTATAGAGAAGTTCTAGACAAACAGAAATAATCCTCAATCCGGTACATTCTAGAAAGCATATTCATAGAAGACGATAATTGCTCTATAATTACCAAGCAACTTTTAGCATTCATCGATACATTTACATATTCTTCTTTGGTATGCTACATAATGAACTTGAGTTTTTTCATCTTGTCTGTTTCTTGTTTGAAAAGATATACGTGGATAATTTTATGCAAATCCCAAGCATTTGCAGACAAACACCTTTTGATTTGATTTTTCTTCTCAATACTTAAAAATAAGAATTATAAGCTAATATATAGTGCTGTATTTTCAACATTATTCTTTATATACATGTCCTATACAGATTTACACTGGATGCAAACTGAAAGGTCTTTAAATCAAATTTTAAAATGATAGACATTCAATCGGTTTATACTAATTACGACTTGTATAAGAATATTAAATTTTGACAGAAACATTCTTATGAGTTTTTTAATTATTAAATTTTCTATTTATTTAATACTAGTTAAATAAGAATACTTGATAAATTGTTTGGGTAATTTGTACTTAATACTAGTTTTCGATTTGTAATATTGACTTAACATTTTAAATTCAGGTGTACTTTGCTCATTTTTACGAGAAATACTTGGATAAATGTTTTTTTAATTCAATAAACCTCACATAATATTGCAAATTTTCAAAAATATAAGGAATATTATACTAGAATATTTCCCCAAACATTCAAGTTCCTTTCGAGTAGAATTTTAAGTTCATTAATATTCTTCGAATATAGTTTTAAACATAATTACGTTGCTATAAATTTGTGAAATTTACTTTTAAACACAACAGTGTTTTTCAAGTAAATGAATCTTACAGATAATTGTAAAAAAAGGAAACACTTTAAAACAGATTCAAACAAGTTAAAGAGTAAAGTATGTTAAGGGATAATTTAGTTGAAAAATTTTATGTTTAAAATACTGAGGTAATTCTTAACAGATGCAATATTTTTAATGGTATAAAATAGTTAGTATTTCACTATTATTTCATATAAAACTAATTTTTATCCTTCTGAAATTAATTTATGCATTCAATTTTGCTAATTTATGTAATTTATATCTATTGAAAAATATACTAATTTTTGTGTTTTTAAGGCAAAATCGAAAATTTCTATAAAATATAAAATATATATATCATTAAAAATATCTACTATGATATTAAAAAAAAAATTCGTTTATACAGTAAATACAATTTTCTTCCCTTAAACATTAAATGCCTGAGTTTTTTTTACTTTTTTCAATTTACTATTTCTTGAAATTCAGTTTTAATGAACAAAAAATAGCACAGTGTTGTAATAGAAATATATTATCTAGGAAAAGAAAACTAACTCAAATAAATGGCAAAAAATATTTGAATTAATTATTAAAAATTATAATATTACATAATATACTTATCTATCAATAAGTATTTAGGCTCCTGTTATAAAAGATATAAACGTAATTTAATCAATAATTGGTTGATCCTCAATGGAAAGCAATTACAAACTTGACCCTCCGGAGGGGCGTGCTTCCCATAAGTGTCTGGATGAACAACAATGCCATTTTCTACCACTTGCCTTGGGAAAACCATATAATTTCTTTCCCCGATTTTGGACAATTGCTGCAATGATCTAATTCATCCCAGAAGTGTTCTATAAGATTCAAGTCTGGACTCTGGGCAGAAAAGTCCAATCGATTCACTGAATTTGTCAGCAAACTAAATCCATGGTGGACATTGCAGCATGACTAGTAGCGTTGTCATCTTGGAAGTTACAAAGATCCAATCCATAAAATTGTGCCAAAGTAGGAAACACATTATTATCTAGAATAGACAAATAGGAGTCAGCGATGAGTCTATCATGAATTGGAACCAAGGTTCCCACTCCATATCATGAAAAACATCCATAGACCGCAATTGCAACTTCACCAAACCTTACTGTAGACAATGCATTATGACAAAAGCATTATCCAGATGTACGTCAAACCCACTGTCTGCCATTGCATTCTTAGAACTTGAACCTGGATTCATTATTTAAGCGAACCTGTTTCCACACATCTACTGGCCAATTTCGACTTCCCTCACAATGCCTCAATAATCAACGTGGTTCGATTTCAAAGGCTTATTTGTGGCAGAATGACTTTTAAAAACAAGTGAATGTTCTCCTTTGTTGAAAGTATTTATCGAAACAACAGATTTGGGTGCTTGTTAAAACTCCTGGAGTTATCGGTTTGGTAAGATTTTTAAGAATTACTTTGTAGTTTAGTACCATTAAAGGAGGTAAAACGAGACTTACCCAAGACATCAACGCGCTTTTGTCCGCCATAGTCGCCAAGGAAAAAATTGCACCATCCAATGGGTCCCTGCACTTGTTAACTGCAGATGAACTCACTCGACAAGGAGGCTAGGAATATCAACCCCTCTCCCACGACTACCACTTGCTTCGAAAGGCATCAGCTCTGTGGGGGAATACAGAAAAAATGATGCATAAAGGAGCTTAATCCTAACCGTGGCATCACCTCTACCATCAGCAAAATGCGGACTGGGCACATGAGGGGTATGAAAATCATACTAAACGGATCTCGAACCGACGCAGAATGCAAGCACTGCATAGGAGTTCTGCTGGATCCGAGGCATCTCTTCAACATCGACCCCATCTGTTACCATGGCACCCTTTATACGGAAGAAGCTAAAGATGTGGCCAGGGCAGTGCTCCATGCCTTTGGTCCCATATGACTTGTCTTAGACAACAACAGTATCAGTTTACGTAGGAAGTAAGTGCCTTTGTTCTGGAGAATCTTTTATATCTGACTAAGAAGATTAAAACGACTTGTCTTTCTAAAAAGATTCCAAATACTATCGAAGAAATTTCTCTTTACAAGAATCAAGCTAACCACTTATAGTCTTGAATTACTTTCTGCATAAAACATCAGTCCCACTATAAGATTATAGAGATCTAATACTGTCCTCTAATGTCAACAAATCATCACTTAGTGCACTAGAATAAGTATTCAAATTAGCATTGAGGTTGTGTAATTTGCCATTCTTCAACTATAGAATGAGTGTATGCGATATATGTATTAAAACATTTACTATTCTTTCAACAACATGTGATAAAATGTGAATTGAGGGTTGCTTCGTATACTAATCAGGTTATTTTTAGTATCATGACACTTAATAGATATAATAGTCATTAATATCAGTTTTTTAATAGCTAAGAAATATATGTGCATTGGTTTAGTTAAAGTTGTGATCCTAACAGTTCATTTCTTCAGCTTTTTAAGCAAATTATGCTTTATGGTGAATTCCAGATTATTTCATATTGGGCACAATAGATTCGTTACTTCACAATCACAGTAGAATATGTAGATTTTTTCAAAGTTACTCATGCTATACTTTGCTTATTTAAATGAGCTTTTATAGATCTCAAGAAAAGAATATTCTTTGAATTTTACATTTTATTCACTACATTTTATTTGGCAATATATTTGAGTTTTCTAAATTTTCTTCCGTTGAGAATTCCGTTAATTCTTGGAGCCCCTATGATAGAATTACAAAGAGAACATTATAACTAAATAAAACAGACTATATTTCTTTATTTTGAAATTTCAAATAATGAATTTGTATATTTTTGAATGTAATATAAAAATTTACTTTCTATTTTTTTTGATATTTTCAGAACAGTGCATAAAAATGATACTAGACTATTAAATATGTTTAACCCTTCCGAAAAGAGTACAAAACTCGCTGAATTTATACATAAAATCCGGTTATTTGAAATGTGGCAGCAAATATATTTTTGCAACAAATATTACCCCAAACAAAATAGTTTCTCTAGTTATTATAAAACATGCTTTGTTTAGTCTAAGTTGTTTGTTTATGAGAAAATTGCCAAGTTTAAAAATAAACAATCTAAAACTCAAGAACGAAAACAAAATATAAAAATAGCAGATGTCTAGTTCTATTACTCTGTTTTACGTGATGAGATTTTCTTGCGAATGAACTGTAGATAGATATTGTAGCAATCTCTGGCGTTTTTAACTGGAAAAATTCTCTGCAGCTAAAGTAAAAACGAAAGTTTAAGGAGCAGAAAAATATCTGTGCCCTAGGGCTATGAGAAAAAGTTAAGCTCTCCCTCGATCTTTGGATATGCTTTTGCTTTCCTTCTTCAGCCCTCATAAGAAAGAAAATAACGAGGTTATTGGATTCATTTTAAAGAATTGATATACTTTAAAAAAAACTTTGCAAAGCTCTCGAAACAGATATTGTTAGTCTGTAAGTTACAAAAAATTATTTGTAGATCATTTCCTTTAGGCGAATTATGAATCTTAAAATTAAATATTTTTAATAATTTATCAACACTGTAAATTCAAAATACAATAATTCATAACAAGATACATTACAAATGTGTCTTTGAATATTACCAAAAGGAAATTTATAATTTCCTACTCATTGGTTTATAACTTAAAACTGACTAATATATTATTTGTTTTCCTGTAATTTTTTGACCTTTAATAATTACTTATATTTTTTTCATATTAAATATGTTTACTGGTGTGATACATTTTTTACTTTATGAAATAATAAACATTTTTGCATTAAAATGGTAAAATTAATGTTACAATTGATTTTATTAATAATTATATATATTGATGCACAAAACAAATCCTTATCATATATCCCATATTTCATCACAAATAAATTTCTTTCCTAGTCTTTTCCTCTTATTAAATATATAACTAAAAAGTCGAAATTTATATTATTTAAATATTATATTATTAAATTATATATATTATTATATATATATATATATAAATATATATATATATATATATATATATATAAATAATTAAAGTAATTTTTAAATTAAAGAAAACATATCTGTTCAATTGCATTCATAACATTTTTATAAATAATTTATAATGCATATTACATCTTAAACTTCGTTTATGGATAAATATATTGATTAAATGGAATGTGTTAAAAACTCATTAGAGTGTTTCACAAATTACAGCACTATAACTGCCTTATGTGTAACTTAAATTCCTAATGTTTCATTTCTTAACAAACTTGCAAATTTTGAACACTTTTAACCTGCTATATATTAATATGCAAATATGTAGTAGCAAGTAATAAGTTTTTATTTTTATTGTTCAAAAATATTGAACATGCAGACGATGATAAAATATAAGTTTATCATAAGGTATTGTCTTTCAGTTAGATTGTAATTATTAAATTAATTAATATTTGTTTCTAATAATTAAATTTTCTATATTGCAATAAAATTTTATCTTCTTATAATGAATAAAATATATAGATCTCATTTATTTAAATACGTAATAGAACTTTTCAATCACACGTTTCCCCGATTCATGAGAATGAGTCAAATGATCTCAAACAGTTTCATCATGGAAGCAAAATTACTCTCTCATCTTCTTTGAACGATAAAAATATTTTTATTTCTCTTGCAAATATAAAAGGCTTTCCAAATCATCGAATCTTTTCAGCAAACACAGATATACTTGAAATAAAATACCAAACAGTATAACGACTCGATAAACAACTCGATGTTTTATCCTCAATTAAACTCCACTCTTAAATCAGAAATGAGTCTGCTAAAAGGAAAGAAATATTGTTAAAGATCGATACTAATTCCTAGAACACCATTTTTGGGAACTAGAGAACAGTTCGACGCTTTAGTCTGGATTGGAAAGAAAAAAAGATTCGGAAGTCCTCTGATGTGGAATTTATGTTGAGAGGAATTCACTGTAAGCGTTTGTGATGAAGGAAAGTGAGAGTGAGAAGAAATCTCCCTGAGAAAAACGAAAAAGAGGGAAGAAATGCTTTTTTTCAGGGTATAAGAATCTTTGAAAGTGGGCCAGCCACGGGAATTCGTCTACTGTAAATGACACTGACGCATCATCATCCCTCAGCAAATCCTTAGGGTTACTCGGATGTTTCTGCCCACCATATCTTGGATTTTCGAATATATTTATGGAATTTTTAACGGAATTTAAACTGCTTTAATCTAAAATTTTGAAAAAAACTGAATTGTTGACGATATTTTTAAATCTATTTGCTTATTTTAAAATAAAGATAATTTTCACTAAATCAATGCAATATTTCTTTCAAATAATCATTCTTCAATGACGAAACAATTTTTAATTCAATTTGCTGTAAAACGAATGGTAATTCCTAAATTCCGTTTATGGTGATTAATGTACACGAAACCGAAAATGCTTCTTAGAACATTGTAGTATAATAATAGTATTACAATATATCATATTAATGAAGTATTAGACATAAAAAGAAATAAATCGATGCCTTCTTTCTTTAATATTATTTACTGTAGTTTTTTTAAATAATTATTTAAAAAAATATTTTTAATAAACCTGGTTTCTTCCCTTTATGATTCAATTTTAACCCCCCTGAGATAATAAATTATTTTCTATATCTTTTATATAATTCTGGCTAGATGCAAAAAAAAAATTAGATGTAAGACAAAATTGCATGAATTTTACAATAATTAGATCTAACTAGTTTCCAATTTAATTCTCATTATAAATTGATGGTAAAGTTTGGAACTTTATCAGTTCATTTATCTATGACTGAAATTTAGATATTTACACTGAGTAATTTAATTAAAGCTTAAATTTGATTAAATATTGAAATATTTTTATAGCATTTTAAAATCTTTATAAGAACTTTAATTTCGCTAATAATATGTCTTTGTGTTGGAAGTATAATTATTGATAATTGACTTCAACTAATTGTACTAATTACATTTTTCAGATTATCATTAAATTTAATTTGAAAAATACATTAGAAGGATGCCGTTAGATAATACAGCAATTATTCAGAGGATTGGTCAGTGAAAGATTACGTCATATGTAGAGGGGTGGAGCAATAATGCAAAAATAACATGACTGAAGTAATTAGTGTTAGGAAAATGACGTCAACTTCCTTTGAAAACAATATATGGCTGACGAACGATGATTCAATAGAATTAAGTGAATTGTCTGTAATTTGAAAGTAAGCAATTCATTTAAAATTAGTTCTAAATTTACAAAATGTAATTTGTAAATTATGTAAATGTTCTTTGAAGTTTAAAGAAAATGTGTTCTTTGATTTTGATTTCGTCTTATGATGGATATTATAATCTACTTTTATCTATCTTAAGCTCTTGAAATCAAAAATTGTACATTGAAACCTTTCTCAAGTATGTTTGTTTTCTTTATTTGACTAATTTGAACAAATAAATTTTAATGTTCTAATCTAGATTATTCCAAAGGAGGATTTGGCTATTAATAAATTCCTTTCTATTTTATACGTTACTTCTTCATTACGTATACTTTATACTACGCATTGAAATTAAAGTGTTTGACTAAAAGTATTAAACATTTTATTATGATAAAAAATCATGTATTATTGTGATCCAACGAATTTACTTAAAATGTATCAGAAAATTAAATCATTAATTCTGTCAATTCTTAAAATTTATAATTTTTCTTTGATAAAAGGTTCATTGAGTGTACTTTGTTTATTGAGGAAATTTAAACTTTAAAATATTTTGTAAAAGTAATGAATATTCATAACATAACATCATTCATTCAATAAATTTACTTTAATTTGAGTATATTTCCTTTTTTCGAATTAAATTAAAATATATGCAATCAATTTGCAAATTGAATCTTGATTAAATAATATAAGTTTATTTTCAATTTAACCACACTTTTCGAAGATACAAAAGTAACAAAATGTAATAATCATAATGGAAATGAAAGATTATTATAAATAAAAGAGGAAATAATTTCCTATTGTTTGACCACATCACTATATTCCTTTGCATAGTAAGTTTTATGCATATAAATTATATTGTTAATGTAAATATCACTTTTTATACGAATAAAAGAGATGGGAAAATTTTTGGTAATATAATTATTAAAAATAATTTTAAAAATTAATTTTATCTGACAATTTTGGCCATTATTATTTTTTAGCTACTTACTAATTCTTTTTATAACATTTCTAACATCAATAATATTAAATTTTGAGAAATGAAAAAAAAATTCTATTAATCTTAACAAAATTTATTTTTAGAGATATGAATAACTGTCAGTTGAATCTATTAGCAGATAAAATTGATTTTCATCTGGGAACAAAAGAAAAGCAGCCAAAAGTGGAAACCCCTAACCATAGTTGTGAATTCCAGCGAAAGAAAAGAGTGCCGGAAAGAGTGAGATATTGTGGGCGCATTTCACCCTCAAGTGGTTGATGGCGGTGAAATTTTTCCACCAATGAAATGAACACCATAAATGGATTTTCATCTTTTTCCTCTACAAAACCATTACCGAAAAGTGGGAGGGATATATATTTTTTTCAGTTTCTTATTTCACTTGTCTTTTTTTATCCTCTACCTTGCCTCCATACTGAAATGAAGTTAAAATACAGAACAAAACTAGAATTTAACTTCAGGCTAATGTCAGACTTTCGGTATAATGTACTAGAAATTGATTTGTTAAATTCAAAATATGATAAATCAAAACCAAATTAGGTTGAACTGCTTTTTCAAAAGCATAAAATTTTCCAAAAAAAATTTAAAGAGCACATTTCAATATATTATTTCTGGAATTAACAATGTGTAGAATTGTTATGAATGTAAGAAGCTTCTGAAATTCTAAGACTATATGCACTATCAATTCACTTAATTTTCACATTTCTCTATACTTTATCTAATCAAATTTTATTTTATGTAGTTAACAAAATATGAAAATAATGTTTTAGTAATGAATAATTTAGTATAAAATGTATTATTTAATGATAAGAAATTTTAAGTAACAAATAATTAATAAAAATTTTATTAAAATAATTAATAAAAAAAATTATTTTCCATATTTGATATGTAAAAAAAATCCAAAACTTGTGATTTTTTTTCAAGTTAAACTGGTTTTTAAAAGAAATAACTGAGATTACTTAGGTATATAAGCCAAATTCATTAACTTTTTGTTTGATAATTTAAAGTAAAATTATTATAGCATTGACAATACGTCTATAATTTAAATTCCAATTTCATAATGTGATTTGGTTTTATGCAGAATGATTTATAACGAAATCAATTGATGTTGACATTTAAATACTTTTTTTAATGTTTTTTCTTGATACTTTAGAAGAAACACATTATAATTATGTAAAACAACCAAATTTAATAAGAAAATAGCATTGTAAAAATTATTTTTATTGAAAATCAAAACACATTTTCTGATTTAGATATATCCGAAAAGGTGCTTATAAAGAATTTTGTGACATGATTGTTTCAAACTAAAATTAAAAATTTCAAATATCATTGTAAAATATTTTATTATAACTTGGTCTTAAATGACGGAGAAATAAATAAATTTTAAATAAACTATATTCTCTTCAAGATAAAGAA
Organism: Latrodectus hesperus; assembly: GCA_037975125.1. Classification (NCBI taxonomy): domain Eukaryota; kingdom Metazoa; phylum Arthropoda; class Arachnida; order Araneae; family Theridiidae; genus Latrodectus; species Latrodectus hesperus. The sequence continues at coordinate 17,805,168 of JAJQOW010000014.1, forward strand.
CGATTATATTTGCTAAATTGATAAAAAATATTCTTGCTGAATGGTTCTTGAGAGAGAGAGAGAGTTTAAATATATTATTCGTTAAAACATCGATTACTTTTTGATTTTGAGTAATTGAATAAAACAAATTTTATTCTGATTTAAAATATATTATTTGCGATAATGTTCAGAGATAATTTTAACTTCTTAAGATTGATTGAAACGTAGGAAGTAAAAGAATGAAAATTCACTCCATTTGATTAGAACTTCCTTCGATATTCTTAAATGTGATAATTGTTAATATATTTGTAATCAATTGTACATTTACTGAAAAGAATTCAGTTAAAAGTACCTACTTATGTCAAGGTATAATAAATTTAAATGGAAAATGATCAAACGTTGGTAAGTTCCTATACATTTTATTTTCTTATAGATTTTGATAATTTGAAAACATTTTGGATATTATAATGCAATTTGATGCTTGATATATTTAATATCAAGCATAAAAATACAAATTCAAAATAATTTCCCTTACAAAAAATAATTGTTTTCCTATATCCGTATCTCAGAAAACACGTGTAAAAAATAGCATTTTTGTACAGGAAAATATTTTAATCTTTTATTTTGAAATTTAAAATACACATTTTTATGAAGTTGTACATTTTATAATAGTTTAATTAGTGCTTTTATCATACTCTCTTATAAATTAATTATTTTAATTAACTAATTCAATTAAAACTTATCATTAGCCTATAAAGTTATGTATATTCTATTAGGTTATTTTAATGTATATATCAGATAAAGGTAATGTTTAGCTTTTAACATATTTTTCAATGAATCAATTACTGTTTATTAATACATATTCTATAAGACAAATGTTTATAATTAAATTGTAGAAAAATTTATGTTTTAATTAAAATATATAGAAAAATTTAAGATTATATAAATTTTTAAAACTTATTAGATAAAATTGCAAATTTGATGAAGTTTACTTTGTGTCAATTTCCACCATTAAAACGGATATAATTAGCAATTCTTATTTAACTGTTTGTTTATGAAATATAAGTAAGAAAGATATCTTTTGGGGGACATAATGGCATTTAATGATATTAGATAATTAGCTTACGATCATACTGCTCTTTTAACAAATAGCAAACATTATTTGTCATAAGAAGATCTTTGTCCTGCAGTCAAGTAAGATTATATTCAATTATAAGCTTTGTTCATCATTTTTATTCACTGATATTCTTAATGCTTTTAGTGAGTCATTTTCTTTTTATAGAGGGGATAAATTTCAATGTGTCTTCGGGAACGTCAAAAGAAAATATTATGCTTTGGGAAAACAATATCCATTTGGGATAGGATAATCGTATTCCTCCCTATCACTAAAAGGAATTCTTTTTATCAATCTTTATGGAATATCAATATATTCATTGTTGAAAAATCACCTTATGTGTGATAAATTTGTATTTTTCTGGTGTTGATACATCATTATTATTGAGAAAGTGAATGTGAGGATTTCGATAATATAATATGGCATGAATTGAAAGTAAAAATGAAATATTTTGTACTCTATCCAATAAGTTTACCATATACTTTAACTGGAAAGAATATTTATTAGTAATTTAAAATTAATTAAAAAGGTCAAATTTTTTCCATTATGTTTAAATAAAATGCTTACTTACAAACATTTTTGAAGTTCTATGAATAAAATATCATTTTATTAAGTGCAGATGAAATATGAAAGGAAACTTGGCTTTGACAAATTGTGTTTAGTACCAGACTATGTGAAAATTATGTATTCCTTAACAGTATAATGTCTTCCATCTTACGAAATTGTCATCAATCTTGAAATAAACATGATATCATCATAATGGTATATGAATAATTGTAACGTTATGATGAATTACGTTACATGTTAGATTGTTTTTCAAAAATGCATGATCCATAATAAATAATATTGCAAATATATTATATTTGAAATACTTTATTTAAAACTACTTCATAGTTTACTTTTTAAATGAGTGATACTTTTAGTGGTAATTTTTGGTAATAAATGATATTAAGTGAGATTTGAAATACTTTATTTAAAACTACTTTATAATTTAATTTTCAAACAAAAGATATTTTTATAAAGTACAAAAGATACAAACAAAAGATATTTTCATAATTGTAATAGAAATGTGAAGACACTCATTTAAAATACTTTTAATTGCAATTAAGTTGTTTTAATTTACACTTTAAATAGTTTTCTAAATATTCTGCCAAAATGTTGAAAACCATCATGTTATGCAAAGCCTTATTTTTCAATGGAAATTAATTTTTTCAAAACCAATTAGTTTTAGTGAATCAAAATTAAAAGTAAAACTTTTAATTTTGATTCACTGAAACTAATTTGTTTTGAAAAATGTTATAAATAAATTAAAAAGGAAATCTAATAATAAGAAATAAATTTATAAATATCTAATAAAAAATTTATAAGTAAATTAAAAGTAAAACCTGATTGATTTATAAAACGCTGAAACTATCTAGAAATATCGAAAATATTGTCACTTTCTTCAAATATTTTACTTTTCTCATATACCCCAAATTCTTATGTGTGGTAACCAGTTCGTAATTAAATATTTATTATCGTGATAATAAATATTTTCTTTTATTTTTCACACTTTCTGGGATGAATTTACTTATTTTTTGTGTCAAACATGCTTACATTTACAATAATAATTAATATTATAACCAACTTTTTCTGATAAGGTTCTTGAATAAAATACGTTTATGAATTAATTTTGTAATTTTATCTGTTACTTATGAAAACAGATTAATCCAATAACAATTTAAAATGAAATCGAAACTTAAGAAAAGCGTGCAATGTATAACAATGTTGAATTATTCATTTATATTGTAAATTTTATTTAATGCATGTTATGCATACATTAAATGAAAAAAGTTACATAATACATTAAATTAAAAATACAATAACTTACATTATTCAAATCGAAAAATAATGAACCAGAAAAATATCAGAATTTACATTGAAATAAATACATTTAATGAAACGGCTTATATGTCAATTGCTGATAATATGATTAAAAACAGTTAACTTCTTAGGCTATTTTCACTCGAAATTTCATATAAGTTTAAAATAATTTTGTTAAGGGATAATATAAAATGTACGAACTGAATTTTTCCATTGAACTGTTACAGCTTTGAAGTATTGTATAATTTTAAATGTATTGATAATTTTTGTTTGAAATCATAAAAGTTGTTTATATTTGTATACAAATTATAGAAAAAATGTCTTAATTTTAACTTTCAGAAAGTTTTATGTATTTTAATAAAAATATTTTATCAGTAAAATTTAATTTGGAAATAAAAAATATGTTGTCAATATTTTTTCAATCTTAAAATGTGAAAAGAATTGATGTGAAAAGATGTAAAATGTGAAAGAATGGAAATTCGATTTGCGAATTATTGAAACGTATAATTTATATATTTATTGCAAATAAAGTACTACAAACAATATCAACTGATTAAATGGTACATTTAGTATAAACAACTAGACGATACATACACATTTCATTATTCTTATTATTTATTTATAGCCGATTTTAATCATTAATCTCACCTGATAGTAAGAAACAGAATATTTTAGCAGGTTCACTGGAGTATTTTATTATTAATTTAATGCTATTTTGAGTAAACGAATATTGGCCCTTTCCAGCAAAACTCTTTTTGACGCTCATATTATCTATGGATATTGAAGACAAAAATTTGATATTCTGAAACTTAAAAAGTTTTTTCGATGGATATAGTATTTGGAACATATTGATATGAAAATTTAAAATTTTTCCTTGCAATACAATTATTTTGAGCTGGTGAAATTTCCTGAAAATTATCTTTTATCTATTGTCATTGATATTTATGAAAACCATCAAAATGAATGTAGTTATAATCATAAAATCGGTTGGATTATGTTGCTACTAAATAATAAAGCTAATTTGGCTATTTATACACATTTTTTAAATATAAAAATATGGGTTTAATGTTGGGGTTGAAAGTGTTTTATTCAGTTTAGACTTAGGAAAATTTGGCAACTCCAAAATCAAACTATGATTGATTCTTCCTTCATAATCATATATTTTTATGGAAAATGAGAAAAATTCGGTCTTATTCATACGGTCCCATATAAAAGTTAGATATATTGATTGTGTGTAAATTTTTTATTGGAGATGCAGTAATGGTGCATGAAAACCTGTTAATGTTTTAAAATAATTTACGAAGACGTAAGAATCACCTGAAAAACTAAAACGGAAAATGTTAAATAATCGAGAACCATAATTCACAATTTTCTGCTCATTACTAAGAACATGAATAAGTGACAGAAATATGTAGAAAAATATGTTTTTATTTCTCAAGAATAAGCTTACATTCGTTGTGTTGTTGTTACTTATAACACTTGGAGAAACTAAGCTTGCTATGCCATTGGCTATGCGAATTTAAATCAGTTGGGTGCATCTTTCGTTTAACCAGAGCACTACGAGTGTGAAAGTACGACTTTACCCTAAGACTACTCCTATAGATGGCACCACCAGAGAATCTATCCCTCAATTTCGACACTGATCTGAAGGGGGAGGAAATTTACTTCAGATTATTACACATATGGTAACTGCTCAGTGACCGACCACAAGACTTTCAATTCCACAGATTTAACGAGCACGTATATCACATATGCTTGGTGGGTCTTTGGCGTCATTGGGAATTGAACCCCACACTTCTGGATGGAAGGCCGATGCCCTAACTACTAATCTATCACGGTATTCGTTGTATCGCATGCATATGAATCACACATGAGAAAGTATGTATGTATTACACTAATTCGCATTCATTGAAAACTCTCAAAAATATATAATAAAATTTACCATATTGCCTTCCTATACCAGAGCTTGGATTGAATGACCAAAAACTGGCAGTCTAAAATCATAAGAAAATTATATCTGAATTCTTAACCAGTTTTGTAGAACTTATATTTCCTCCAGTGGTTTCAAAATAAATAGTTATTAAAATGAATAAAGTCATTGCTTTAATTCAAAACCGCAGAAACATAACTAAGACCATTAATAGAATAAACTAACAGTACATGAAAGAAAGAAAGCAGCTGCTTCTAAAGATTAACTGTCTAGTTCTTTTTTTCAACAACGATAATGAAGCATAAAATTTCTAAAAACTCATTTGCTGAAGAGCATATGTTATAAATAGAATGTAAAAGGAAGGGATATCTAATCTTTCAAACTTTTTTCCAGATTCTTCAATTTCAATCTTTTTGGTATTATTTCTTGCTCTTTTCTTTATTGCTCTATCCAGTAATTGGTGTCTGGAATGATTACATCATGGAATTTTTTCGCCATTTTTTTCTTCGGAGCCAATCGAAAGGCCATGTCACGTGGTGTCTTCTTAAAAGATGACATCTTCTTTTTTTTTCCAATGCTCTTTTCCAGGACTCTTCTGAGCAGCAGCTAGGACAGGCTTTTAACTTTATTGAAATCAATGTCACGCTTGCCTTTGGCAATCAGAGAAAAATGATGTGTTTTTATAGTAACGGACTTCAGAATATGAGAAATTAGTGTTTTTCCGTTCAAATCCCCCTCCAGAGGATACTTTAAATAATTATCATCACTCACAATCTAATAAAATTAAAATTCAATTTTTGTTTTTGATTTTCAATGATTATTAGTTGTACTTGCATTTGTTCACTGCATTTATAAAACTCATTTGCAAAACTGTATTTTCGCTTACGTTTCATAAAATGCTGCTACTCTATTTATGAACCAATTTATAAGAGATTTATTACATGGATAAAATGTATTCTTATAATTTTTATATAAAGTATAACATATAATTTTGTATACTTATGACTCAATAGAATCAAATAGTAGATGATTTACGTTGACCTGGTAGAAAATCAAAAGTATATATTTTGGGATATTTCCGACACGTAATGGATTAGTGAAAATGTGTTACTAATCAATATCCAATTATTTCTCGTGAGAATCTAACTGAGACCAGTTAAAATTATAAAAAATATTTAAATTTTTACGTTAGCTAAATGATAACTTTTATTTTAAATGCAAATTCTAATCTTAATTTTAAAAAATATGATAAAAATTATAGAGAATTTGAATTGATACTTATAATTAAGTGATAAATATTTATTGTACTTACATTACGAAATATTCTTATAACATTTTATCTTTATTTTTTTTTTAAGAAATATATACGCACATTCTTTTTGTAATGAAAAATTCTTAGTTTCTTTACTGATGACTTGTTATCATAAAACTATTAATAATAAATAACATAATTGTGTTATTATTATCATAAATTAAAATTTACAAAATAATAAACTTTTTCATAAATATATTGTTTTATGTTTCCATGTTCACAAAAGTTTCATAAGTGAATTTTTTATATGAACTACTATTTAAGTTTATGAAAAGTATTACATGACATTTTTCGAAATAAGTGATTATATTATTAATTATAAAAATTAGTCATATAAAATACTGTTATTGAAAAATCAAAAAATTTAATTTAGAAAATATGCTCGGAATTACATTTACTGTCATATATTTTAGAGTTCATTAGAAATAATCAATAATTCAATTGTAATGTTGCAGGAGATAAGTGCAAATGCATGATGAGTGAATTTGTAATTGTAAAAACAACCCATCGATCTAAAAACTTAAACTGTAGGTGTTGTTAATTTTTCTAATGTAACTTTAACAACAAAAAAGGACCGAAGAGAGAATTTACATTTGTCATAAGGATAATCTTAATTTGAAGTCTGGTTCGTGTTATACAAGTATAGACTAATTTCTTAAAGGATGAGATACTTCTTAATCTGAAATTATATTTTAATGAATAAAAAGCAAATAATAATGAAAATTATGTTAACACGACAATCCTTTCAATAGTATTCTCTTTCTTTATTTATAAACATAGAGAATTTTATGCAGAATCTATAGTAAAAAAGAAAGAAAAGGAATATAGATTTGACATCTACTTAAAAAGAATCCATCAGTAAGAATGCATAAAATTTAGTTCAGTTTTAGTGCATAACTAATTGGTGAATGAATTTAACAATTTCTGTGTTAAATAGAATAGAATAAAAATATGTAATATATGCATAACATGAAAATTGAATGTTGTATATTTTTATTTTATTTGTTAGAAATTGAATATGTGAGAAAATAAAAGAAACCAAAATATTTATGAATATAATATTTTTACTTGAATCAATTCTTTTTCTTTATGATAGCAATTAAAAAAATTATTTTTAATACAGGAATTCTTAAGACGTATAGTCTAAAGCTTTTAGCATTTGATAAATGATTAAGGATTATCCTTATTAAACATGTCGTTAAAATCATAACACGCAAAAATATCATTTCATACGATTTCAGTATAATTTATAAAACTGGTATTCTAGTAAACTTTTCATGCAAATGTCTTTATTCATTTCATAAAAAATTAGCTTTATGAAGATCTTATAAACATAAAGATAGTGGTAATAATACCTCTACCGCAATCATCGCTGTAAAAAATCTATTATAAAAGATACTCCTGTAAAATACTTATTAGATTCTTATCATTGAATAATGTTAAGATTCTAATTGATAAATATTTTTAAATGCTTTATATCGATATTTGATGAAAAGACATTTTATCACTTTCATAAAAAATAAGTTTTATGAAACTTATTTTTCTTGAAACTTTTATAGATATTTCCAAGTTTCGGGGAGAATAGTTATTAGATTTTTTATCATCTTGTGATGCATTTCATATCTGGAGATAATAATTTAATTATATTTAAACAAGAAAATAATTCCATTACATTTATAAAAATTAAAATGCATTCTTAAATTAACAAGTCACATAAATATTTAATAAAATCTCATATATGTGTCAGCATTGTTTGCAAAACAATTAGTTAATCTGTTGCTTCTGATCAAAACTTTAAGTAAAATATCATTAATATCAGAAAATAGAATAATACTCAATATCTAAAAGACTTCACACGGTAAACTGTATTCGTATAAAAAAACGTTCAGTTTGGAAATATTTATTGGAATTGGAGTGTTAACTGAGATTATGAAGAACTTTAATTATTTATAATAAGAAATGTTGTTGTCGAGTGCAAGCTAGGCTGGCATTATTAGATGCGCAGCTCCATTTTTCCAATTGAACTGTATTTAGGTGTGGAGTCCGACTTCCTCAGTACACATATGCCATAGGCACCCGTTTATAGGGTAGGCAACCATTCACACCCCATTCATACAAGGAAAGGACAAAGACAGGATAGATAGAGAGCGAAACAACATCCATGCCCAAACCGGGATTCTAACCCAGGACCACCCTATCCGCAGTCAGGCACTCTGACCACTAGACAAGTTTGGCGGCTAAATAAGAAATAAAAAATGCAACTGAAATCAAAGAAGGTAGACAAAATTATGTAGATCCAGTATTTAAGTAATATAATTCTATTAAAATAAAACTATCTAAGTTATAAATCACACCAATTCAGGTAATAGAAAAATGTATCATCTTTTGATGACATAGATGAAACGGAATGCATTTTTATTTTTAATCGTAAGCCTGTGTCTTTAATGGTAAGAATGTATCTGATCACATTGGTTAAAAAATGCACGTTGTTACAACAAATATAGATGTGAGTAAATAACTTAAGCTATGATCATTGATAAATGTAGGATTACAAATATACTCCCTCTTCCACACTTACTTTTCTGGAGTTATACTCCCGGGAAAAATCAAAAATCTCGGAGAAGTGGAAAACACCCCCCACCCATAATTGGTACAAGGGATCAAAACCGGGTTTGTCCCTTGACCTCCCTCCCGTGTGACAGACGTACTCGGACTGTTCTCTCAAGACTTGCTAGCGGTCATATTAAGTGCCTCACCTTCAACGAGGGCAGGAAAACTTTCGTCATCTGCACCAAGAGCCAAAATCATCAGGCTTCTCCGGAGCATCTTTTGGATTGCATGGGTTTCTCTAGGGAGGATCTCTTTAGCAATCCTCTTTTAGTCTTCGACTTCCTTACAGTCAATGAACTCGTGGATCTAGTCTGACTCCGTCAGACATGGAGGATAAGCAACAACAACAGGATTACAAATTTAGAATAAAAACAACATTTTATTTAAAAATAACAAAAGGTAATTTCATTACTTTGAAAAGCTATATCTGTAGACATATAAATTGATACTTGGAGAAGCACCAAGTTCGGTTTTGAGAAGATACCGATATTTCTTTGCAAAATAATAAATAATTAATATAGCAATTGAAATGCTGACTTAGATGTATTACACTTAAAAGCGGAAACTCCCAAAAATGCTTTTGTTGAGGAAAAATCTGGTGACATTATAGACAATGGAAGGGCATTTGTCATCATACCTTTGTCAAAAGTGCTACAGGTAATGTATTTTACATCAACTGGATCCTTCTGTTGATAAGCCATAACAGTAGTTTTAAGACACTTAAAGGTAATCAATTGAAATACCATATCACTAAGCCTATTATTAAGACAATGTATTTCACAGTATTAAATACTGAATTAAATCTCTGACACTTCTGCATTTACCCCCATCTGAATTAGTCTTCAAAATTAGAGACAAATCAAATTTGTCTCTTAAAATATTAACACATCTAAAAATAATTCTGAAAATCTTATAATAAAAGGAATTTGATAAAAGATATAATTTTACAACAATCATGAACTTAAATTAAAAATTTTAATTTAAATACTAATTTTTAGCACTAATAAAAAAACTAATTTTTGCAATGAAAATATTTAATTGTAATAATTAATAGAATAAGCAACTACAGGGTTGTCCAAGAAAGATATGAATTATTCGAAGTTCTTTGTTTCAAATACATGGATATAAATGTTATTCTTCTGTATTATAATAGACCATATACTGACATTTCAGGTGAAGGCTTGGTTACCAGAAATAAATGATACGCAATATAGAATCATTAATCTTGAAAGAATAATAATTTATCACAAGAACATTTTATGTTAATAACCGACGATGGACAAACATGTGGAATGTAAAGGACACTTAGTGAAGTAATAATCGCATGCTAATTGGCATGAAATTCACTGACGGTATGGTGATTGGATTGAAGTATTGAGAGTTAGAGCTAGACCTTGGCCCTGACGTTGGCGATCTTAACACGACAAGCCAGTACAGATTCATGCAAGATGAGTCTCGTAACCATAGAACGCTGACATCTTCACGTGACTTCCGACGACATTTGCTGAGAGTTATAATGAATTGGATGCAGAAAAATCCAAGGGATAGAGTATCCACCAAACAAAGTCCATATGACTTTTTCTTATAGATTCTTATATATTATATTCTTTCTTATAGAGTTAAATCAAGGAAATTATCCTCAGGATACCCCTAATTCGCTGGAAGACCCAAGTTTGGTTATTAGAAGTGAGATTGATGCATATAATTTCAACATACTTTAGAGTGTTGTGATACAATTTCAGAACAGGCTTTACAACATTTTAGTCAAAAACGGTATATATTTTGAGCTATTAATATATTAAATCTCATTTATACCATATTCACAAAAAAGTGTTATAATTTTCCTCATACTGACTTTGTTCCACTATGATAAGTTATTTTTTTATTATACTTTTTCAACCATGCTATACTTAACATTACTAAAAGTTGTACCGATCATTGTTTCATAAGCCCAGAAATTCGGACTTTATAATCTAATTGTAATAATATTATAATTTATAACCTAATTTAATATGTAAATTGTACACAATTCTAAGGCTCCTAAATCTGGTAAAGTTTTCTGTCCCTTTGCTTTTAAATGAAACAACATTTTGAATATTGGATTTGTTTGAGTTGATATGAAATCATCTAAGTTAGAATATCATATCTGTATGTACAAATAGTTATCAGAATAAGGTAAACACTTTTGAATAAAAATAACATTTAAGAATGCACTTCATAAGCTTTAAGAATTTTTTGTAAATATAAAAATATACATTATAACAGTATGAAGTAGCTTTAGTGCAGTTATATATGTCCTGGGTTTTTGTCAAAATCGTCAAGTGTCAGATCTCGTTGACTTTCATTGAAACCAAATTGTGAAATAATTAGCCGCAGTAGTTGTGATTGTAACATAGAAAATCATAAGTATTTTTAAAAGTTTGGTCTCTAAAAATTGATAACGGTATACAACCAGCGTGGCTAGGAAAATTTGGTAAAAAAAAGAGGTGGGAAAAAGGACAAATTGAATAAAAGTGGCGTATGGTTATTAAAGCAGACTACGATGCCCCCCAAAAAAAACTGCAGCCAAATTGATCGCAGTGTTCAGCCAATGTATTCATCAGTGGCAATAATTACTGTTATGAAACACCTTTAAATTTCATAAGCAGAACGCTTAGGAAAGGGATTGAATTTCCAAAACACTTGTCACAATTGTCAATCCCAAATGGGATTCAACTGGTATCATGATTACAATATTTGGTCGATTGACAAGGAAAAGATTGTCAAACAGTCTGACATACCACCTTTCAAATCTTTACCACAAAATGGAACAGCTGTACGTTAGGATGAACCAGTACAAAAGTAATCTCGGGACTATATTTTTCCATTTGTCGAGTATGTAGATGGATCTATTATGGTATGGACAGGCATGACTCGTTTTTCTGAATACTGAAAAAACAGTATCACTTGCGTGTAGTCTAAATAAGTTTTGACGGCCTTAGTACATCTTATAATGTATAATTAACTTTCTACTGGCAATAAAACATTTTAATGTTGAATATTTTTTATTTCATTCGTAACTCAAAATATTACCATTGGTTTCTGGCTGTATACATTTTAATATAAAGCATCTTAATGTATCTACTTTTAACAAATGTATATCAATGCAAATATCTTAATACACGTAGCGTAACGTTAATTGTAAAAACTTTACTGATAATTGCAATACTTATAATTGGTACAATATGCTGTTAACGTTTATTTCAAACAGAAGATAACAATCAGATTTAACAACTGATAATGATTTTCCTATAAATTATATGTATATCTATATATATACATATATCTATATATATATATATATATATATATATATATATATATATATATATATATATATATATATATATATATATATATATATATATATATATATTCGTCTATGAAATTCCATTTATTCATCCATTATTTACATTCATCTATTACTTTTAATTCATCCATTACCCTAAACACAGTTATTTATTTGATTTTCCACTGGGCAATCAAATCTTAGGAAATTCTGTTGAATTACAAGTGAAAATATTTCAGAAAAACCAAAATTATCATTGTAAGTTTTCTTGAATGTATTTTTAATGGGTTTAACTGTATTTTTAATGGATTTAATTTTAACAGGTAACATGATTTTATCACTTTAAAATATTTTTCAAGTTTTACATTTTTAAAAAATATTTAGTTGGAGTATTATTTTTCAGGAATTTAGAATAAGCACAGTTTTAAAACAAAATAGTTTCAATAAAAAATCTATATTTTTCCATTAAAATTTCTTATATTATCAAGTATTTCTCTTGAACTGAAAACAAAATGTAATGCAATTAATTTGGAAAAAAAGTTAATTCCTTTGGAAAAAGACATCGATGCTGTTTTCATCAAATGAAAAAAAGTCCAGTTAACATAACAATGTATAGATATAGATACATCTATATATATTTTAACTGAATGCTTTTGCAGAAAAAAATAAAACTTCGGATCAACATAAAATCGTAAAAGAGCTTATTTTATATCAAATAGTATATTTTCAATAAAACCAATCTAGGACAAAGGATTTTACAATTTCGGAAAGCGAAACAAGGATTAGAACTGATCAGTAGCGGGCTTAAGCAAGTAAGGAAAAAATAAAATAATCAGGGAACTTCATATCAGAGAGAGATATAAATTGGTTTTCTTGTTACTGGCTTTAATTTCAGATTCCCTTATTTAGGTAAACATACAACTGAAGCAATTTTTAAGCATGTATGGAAATTTGTTGAATTCTTTTCTGTGTATATTTTAAAATAAATACAATGTATTTCTCTGTAATTGCTTATTTACGTGTGTATCGGCTAGGCTATTTTGATATTATTTGCTTTTTATTCGCAGATTTTATGTATGTAATAAATATACATAAATTTCAATTTTATAAAATTATTTGTTTATATATATATATATATATATATATATATATATATATATATATATATATATATATATATATATATATATATATATATATATATATATATATATATATATATATATATATATATATATATATATATGATATACATATATATATAAATATATATATGATATACCTATATATATATATTGATTATATATATATTATAGGTCCTGGGTTTGAATCCCGGTTCGGGCATGGATGTACTTTCTCTTTCTATTTTTCCTGTCTTTGTCCTTTCCTTGTATGAATGGGTTGTGAATAGTTGCCAATCCTATAAATGGGTATCTATAGCATGTATGAACAGAGGAAGTCGGAATTCACACCAAAATATGGTTCATTTGGAAAAGAGGAGCAGCGTGCCCTATAATCCCAGCCTAGCTGACACACGACAACAGCATATAATTATTTAAAAAGTTTAAGAAAAATTAATTTTTTTCAAAACCACTTTGATGACTAATAATACAAAGAAAGAAATACGCTTTAAAAAGTTTCTCAAAACATTTTACTAATTTTAAAAAAATACTGATTTTTTTAAATAAGTACTATTTTCTGTATGATAAATAATATCTTTTTATGTAAATTAAGTTTGAAATTGAAAGTTCCAAAGTACAACGAATTCTAGGACAAACATGCGTGATTTCATTGATATTTCTTTTAAGAAATTTTTGATTTACAATAAATTGTAATCATTTAATAATGATAATTAACAAATATGATTCAATAAATAAATAAAGTTTTAACAATAAAATTATTGAGGAAATGTTTTTCAGAAAATAAACAACTATAGATTGTCAATTTAAAAAAATAATTGTAAAAATATTTTTTTATCCTGTACCTGTCTTCGGCATTTCTGCCTTTAATTGATCAGCAGACCAATAAAATGATGATGAAGCATAAAACGAATTAAAATTACCGTCAGTAGAGTTGTCTTCATGAAATTTTAAAATAATGGGATACTGCCTGACCTGTGGTCACCATCTGAATTCTCTTGGAGGCACAGAGCATGATAACCCGAATTCTTGACTCCAATAAGATGCAGATTCTTCTGCAAATAGTCTTATCCAGATTTTTTTAATGGCACCCGTTATCGTTTTTTCAGACATGATGCGTTTTGCAGTTTAGTACAAAACTGAAGTTGCTCCACAATGTGAGAGGGCTCAAAAATCATCACTAGAACGAACATCAGAAAGAGAGGGACTACTAAAGAGATACTCCTGAGTCACAAGTGAGTTGTCACAGAGCACACAAATAAATGAATTGGTCAGATTGATTTTATATAGATTGACCTGAAAATAGTTATGTCTAGTAATAATTCCAAAACAAGCAACACTTTCTGTCTTAAGTAGAAGGGAAAGGCCAAAGCGCTGCTGACCTTACAGAATACAAGCCCAGGATTCTCTATCAGCCACATTCCTAAGAGCATAAATTGTCCTATCTCTATTTTTGCTCTTAAGAAATCTCATGGAATTTCGAAGAGGAATTGGGTGAAAAGGTGGAGTCATGCCCAGTAAGCAACGAAAAGCAAGCAACTCCAACAGATCGAGCAGGGAACAAGGTGATTTTATTTCTTCTATTGATCAAGGCACTCTTCCTTTTACCTACATCTAAATCACTATACACGGAAGCTCTATCATTTTTAAGTTACTGTAAAGGATTCTTTTGATGTTACACGGAGGCAGAAGAGAGTTAAGTGTAACATGAGAGACACCGCTTTGCCATGACTATCAGCCTGCTCGTTTCCAAAAATTTCACAATGACTAAGAATCCACAGGAAAGCAATGTTTTTAACTTTTTACAATCCCTAAACTTCATACTATATAAATGAACTTGTGTGTTTTCATTATACCATGTATTTATAAATGAAAAAGCAACAGCTTGAGAATCGATAAGAAACACAATCTTGCATTCAGAACATCTTTCCAATTCATTGTTCGCAAATGGTATAATGCCATTATCTCTCCTTCAAGATTGTCACAATACTTCAAAACAGGTGTTAATTAATACTGAAAATACTTGAGTTGGCACCAGCACCCAGTATCTTCTTCTGAGCCATCTGTGATTAAGTGGAGTCATTTGCCAAGAGGATGTCTGCAAGATACCTTTTAATTCACCCCGTATAGAAAATAGCTTACCAACATTTTAAACATGATCCAGGCTCTAACATCATATAGCTCGTATTTGGATTAAATTTCTGTGGGAAAACTTGGCAGTTGGCTGTGAGAATTTTGTAAAAGTCATAAAGATCATGGAATGTTGAAATTAAAGAGTTGTTTGTTTTAATCTCTCATTTGAAGGCTTTTAATAATGTAGGAAGCTATTTTTTCTTTTCAAGATCTTTCATGCAAGGTGTAGACCACCTTTTTGACTCCTTTCACAGGATGACTCCAAATTATTCTGGAATTCGATTGTAACTATAGGGATTGATTTCTCCCCATCATTAATTAAACAGAACATGCTATTATGGGAAGGTTGAAGCCTATTTCTAACAGAATCTGAGGTAATTATAAAATCATCATTTCCGTTTTCAACAACAGGTTGAACATAATGCTTACACGGTACATAAAACTGTTTGATTTGAGCCCCATGTCACACCAGCTAAATATATAGAAGTTATTGACACTGAGAGTGATTAAGTTTGTTCATAACAAATAGGGAGTCGTTTTTCTTATTGATTAAAATTTTTGAGACATAAACTTAAATGCATCAAAGCAATATATAAATACATGTGTGGATTATTTACTTGTTACTACGATAAATATCTCTCATAAAATCAATTTTTATCTATCAGAATAGATAAGATAATTTTTGTTATGTAAATTATTGAAATATATATATATTTTTTATTATTAACTAAAAAAATACTAAGAAGATAAGTTTAGGTCGTTTATTTACATCTTTACCTACTTCAAGTTTCTTTTTTTAATAATGTATATTTCAGATAAAAATAAATGATTCATTATGTTTATTACCAATCTTTTATCACAACTAGTGAAATGCTGTGAGATTTCTCTTATTTTATGAGTCATCATAAATAATAGTTTCTTTAAGTATCCTCATTAACTGATCTACATAATGAGTAGATCAAAATCTATTTATCGATACTGAGTACAGAAGGGGGTGGTGGAGCAATCGTAATTCGGGAAATGAAAGGTTGTATTCATATCCCGGATGGGAAAGCCAATCATGTCCATGGTCCGTGATAAAAGGATGCAATTACTGACCTTACTGAAATGACTCTTCTTTTGTCAGATTTCCCCAGTTCTTACATCCGTTACTTCTGAATTTCAATGATTCTCGTACTTTAGTAACATAGAACAGTGAGCTAAAATTAAATTTCTGACATTCATTACTAAATTTATTAAATTTTCTTAAAATAATTTTAAATGTGATTAGGTAAAAAAAAATAGAATTTTAATATATAATTAAAATTCCCTTTCCTATTTAGGGACATTAATTCAAACGAAAAGATGTATGAAAATAACAGTTTTTATAACAACAGAATATGTGAGAATAATAAGAGTTTTGCTTATCCCATTGCATTTGAAAATTCCATATATTTATTGTTTCGTCTTTCATTCAAAATAGAATAGAAATTAATGAGAAATGTAAAAGTAAATTAACAACATCAAAAAATATTTTTTCAGAATTTTGTCCATCTTTGAATTTATGATAATGAGGACTTTGTTGTATTTCTTGATTCGCAAATATTTTTTCGTTGCTTAAACTATCGTTTTCATTTCAGTTTGTTTTCCTCCTCAGGCATTTTACTCATTAGTGACATGTTTTATTTTCTTTGTGCTTTAGGTTATCATATGACAGTTTCTTAAATAGCAGTAACATAATTCTGACTTTTAATCCATTTCATAATATAGCATGCAATGATTTGTAATAATAAAGTATTTTTTAATTTTATGCATGTTTTATCATACTTATCATATGTAGAATCCAATTTTCTTTCTCATCATAATAAAGTTTGATACATTTTGTTCTCTTAAATGTAAATACATCGGAATTTTTAAGAAGTGGTTGAAAATTTATCAAGTTTATCAATGTAAGCTTACATAAAATCACATATATATTTATATTAAGCTATAAATAAATATCTTTTTTCTCATTCAGCATTTTTGATTTGAATTTATAATTATTTTGCATTCTAGATCAATAACATTTATATAACACAATTTCTTTATGAATAATAATTGAATATATCCATACTGAGTTCTTAAGTTTGTTCATAACTTATAAACGCACCTCATATTTCTTAATAGGAAATATTTTTAAGACATCAACTTTAACATCGAAGTAGCTCTTATCTACATATAAAAGTCCTTCAAATAACAGTTAAATCAATTAAGAAATTATAAAACTTTTTAATGTAAAACATTTATAACATACAAAATATCTTTTGAATTAAATATAATATATAGTTTTCTAATCTCGAGAAAAAACATTTTTTGTGATTTTGGAGAATACTTCCTTACAAAAAATTATTCGTTTTATGATTACAGTTTCCTTTTAGAGAAAAGTAATCAGTGTTAAAAATCAGAGAACTTTTTTACTTACATAATTACATATTGTCATGTAATATGCAACATACATTTTTAAGCACTTGATCAATTAAGATAAAATATATAACAATAAGCTTAATAGCATTTTTTTACGAAAAACAATCTCAAGAACCGTTAATCATTAATATCTAATCAGTTATGTAATTTTAAACTTTTGTTCAAATTTATTTGAAACATTGAATATTCGAAAGGTTTTTCAAAATAATATTTTCAGAATATAAATTTCAGAACTGAATATGAAGCATATACAATAAATGCTAATAAGTGCATTTATTGTATATGCTTTATATAACTTATGTTACACATACAAAATTGCAAGCATATACAAAAGTGACTTCCTTATTGGCTTTCTAAACATAAAAATTTAAATACGAATATTGAAATAATGTTGACCTCTTATCGAAATAGAACTCGAATCATATTAAGTTTTCGAAATCTACAAACTTTTCAAATCTTCCAAATTCTTAAAATTAAAGATAATAAATCATAGATTATTAATTTGATAATATTCTGTACGCGCGCGTGATAATAATTATGTTTTCAATTCGGTATTTTTCAGTAATATTTAATTATTGTTCTTTGCTTTGAAATAAGTACTTGCAAATTTAGAAAAAACCATTTTCGGAAAATTTTGTTGTGTTAATAAAAATTTTATATTTAGCACTTGATTTATGAAATCTTTTAATATAATTACAAATGTAAACTTTTATTTTATTCTTGTTTTAAAATATAATGAAATATTTAATTACCCTTTATGTTCTATTTTTAAGGTCTTAAATATGGTAATATACTTAAAGCAAATTCATTGGCGTTTCAGTTTGTATTATGGTACATTATTAAAGTTAATGATTTAACTTTTTATATTGTATCTAATTAATTAGAACATTATTTCCTTTCTTTTTCTCAATTGTAAATTAAATCATCGTTGCTCTTATTTTTCTTCAACTCTAATATTTTTCACATAAGTAATTTCATATAATGCATCTTCAGTGAATGAGTTTTTTCATTTATCATTTTCATTTCAGCGTTCCTTTGAATCTACGACATCCAGTTGAGAAAGTTTTAAGTGACACAAACGTGATGCATCGCATATTTAAGTGTTCAAATTTTTATTACATGGTATGTTTTTTTTTTCCCTCAAACGACCAACTCTGTAAAATGCTTCACATTTTTAAAATAATGGATGGAAGATAATTCATATGTTGATAAGAAAACAAGTAAATATAGAAAATTCTCTTTGATTCAACAGCAATGCCATATGGAAATGGGACATGATATTTAGCATTTACTTTTTTCCGTGCAAGATAGTACGTCATTCATAAAAACTCGGAGCATTGCTTAAAAAAAATAATTGTACTGAGCTTAACAACTGAAAATGTGATCATATATAACTTATTTTGTAATAACTAAAATTACCGTTCTTTTTTTCTTCTAAAATGCTTTCAGCAAAAGTTATAATCTGCTGTTGACTAAAGCAAAAACATATATTTTACATTGTGGGCCTGCAATGATTTTCGAACAGCATGTGGTGAAGAATTTCTTTGCTAAAAATCTTTACTAATATTATTTTTATGATTTATTTATACTGATTTTAAATTACATAAACAGAGTATAGAATATCTTCCATGTAGTTGCATGCTGTGCCATAAATAAAAATATACTGTACGGAAGACAGTAAAAAGAAATATTAGATTTGGTTACTACACACAGTATTTGTGTAATGAGCAGAATTTTGATACTGAAGCCTTATATGTAAACAAATTTGATAATCATCTAGGATAAAATTTCAGGAAGATTTATCATTCAAATTGACATAATGCTAATCTTAAGTACAAACTACTAGTGTTCGATAAGAAACTCCTTTTCATATTTGACGTCATTGTAATAATAGTTTCCAATGATGTGTGTTTTATGATATACAATAAAATACTACGATAAATTATAAGAGAATGAAATTCAGTATCTGTCACTCGTTTGTGAATTATTTTTCTAAATACCATTTTTTTCTCTCGGGTAAATTGGAGTGGTTAACATTTGAATTAGGCTGAAGCCGAATTTGGTAATTATTTGAATTGAGTAACTTTTAAAGGAAAAAGTCAATATTCTGGACACTATAATTATTATAAGGACAATCTTCTGTAATCAAAAGTATATACAATGAAAACAATTATTCAAAAATAATATATACGTTAAATTATCCTGAATAAATCGCAAATATATAAACTGCAATAAATAACATATAAAATATCCTTGGATTCAAAAACCTGATTAGAGTTTCACCAATTTTGTAAGCACTGAGTTAGAGCACTAAATAAAAGAAGTATTTAGGGAATTAGGTAAAAATTAATTTCAATGCCTTTTTTTAAACAATTGAATTAAAACTTTTCATACAAGATTTTCACGATTACTTCTTTTAAAAGCTTTTCCAGTTATTGTATCCAATACCTGAAAATGCTCACTTATTTTTAACATTGGTAAAATGTTTATTATCGTTCTAAGTTTAACATATTTCAAAAGATGTGTGATGTTTCCTCAATTCACTTAAATTTCAGCAGCAAATAATATTAATATTTGATTTATTAATCAAAATATAAAATTTTACAGTTTATTTTTAATAATTAACAAAAATAAATGTATAATTATTGAAAATAAAATATGAATTTTTCATTATTTTGTTTATGTTAATAAAAATTTATTTCAGAAATGCAGTTTAATTTTTAAATTAAATTAAACAAGTATTATTTCAAGTTATCTAACCTTTATTATCAGGCATTACTTTTTTAATTAATTTAATTAGTAAGAATATGCTTTTTTAATTAGTAAGAATATGGTTTCTTATTCATTTTCGATGATATTATTATTTAATAAGAAAGTAAATCATCGTGAACATATGATATGTGAAATTGGCTTATATATTCACGTAGTTAAAGTAATGATAAATTAATTTTTAAAAATATTTGAAACTTCTACATTTAAAGTAAGGTAATCATTGTTTTAGTAATTATTTCAAAAATATAGATTAAAAATGAATGATATTTTCCTGCATAAATGCATGCTTGTCGAAACAAAACTGGAATTATCAATTAATACTTACCTATCTAATACTTCATGAATACTTAATTAAATTTTAATTAAAATTTTTGAAGAAATCAGGAAAAGAGAATTTCGAGTAAAAGTATTTTTATTATCTAGTGAAAATGAAATATAAGATGAAAAGGTAATTTGGATGATTAAGCAATAATTATGAATAAAACGTTTTTCATCAAGGAAGTAGAGTGATAAATTTTAGAACATATTTGTTTTATGATATAGCTATGCTTTAAATAAATATCTATCAAGTATCTATAAAGTAAATATCTAACAATCTTAAATAAATATCTATCTTTTCACTAACTTTTTACTCATATAAATATTCGAATGTTTCACATTTTAAATTAAAAACTTTATATTACTGTTCTTTTAAACTAGCATTTCAAGATTTCCATTTCATATTTGAATATCTGAAACATTACAGAAATTAAAAACATGCGCAACATCTCAGATTATCATTTTCACTTTTTCTTTATATCTTTACAAATTTCTAGTTTCGCATTTCTAACTGGCATAAAACACCAAAAAAAAAAAAAGTATTCCCCAGAAACAAAAGATAAAATTCGGCGTGTTACTTTCTTTTCTTTCTTTTTTTTTTTTTCATTTCTTTTCTTAAAACTACCGAGAATTTAAAGCTTGAAAAGCAAATTCATCTTTGCTATCACGTCGCATTTTTCCCCGGAAGAAGATATAAAAACAAATAAAAAGTTGTAAAAGAAAAAAAAAGGCCGACTTCCAAGATGATGCGCTTTATGTTTTCATCTGGGGCCAAAAGATGTAAACTGCGAAAAAGGATAAAGAAAGAGAATGATAGTGCATAAGGCAGACTCCTTAATACCAAGGGAATGAAATGATCAAATACCAGTTATGAGGAAGTTTTGAGTCGGGATGCCGCCTGAAAACAGGCTTTAAGCGATATTCAATTGATTTACTTAAAAGGCTGCTGAATATTAGAACTCTGGAAAAAGGAATCAGAACTGTTTGATATAAAAGTCGATTTCCTTTTTTCAAGAAATCGCATCTCGTTGCTTTTAAGAAACGTTGATGGTCTCAGCATTTAACATAAGTATAAAAGTTTGATTTTAAGCTTTTAAGGGTATCGTTAAAAATTTCTCAGTCTGAAAATAAATATTTTCCTTGAGGAAATGACGCATAATGGTCAGCATTTCGAATAGATTTCATGTTATTTTTATTTTCTGTTAAAATGTGAGTTTAAGCTCTTACGGCTTAAATATTCACTCAATGAAGTTAATTATAAATGAAGGATTTCATCCAACAGCGTAATTATCTTCATGACTTTAAGATAGAGAAGAAAAATATATTGCAAAAATGTTGAATTAACTTTTAAATCTAATCACATATGAATGTACTATATTTTAATATGCAAAATCTAACTATTTTATAATTAGTATTACAAATTTCAATATTTTAATTTTATTGTCATGAGATTTAAGCAAAATGTTTTAAAAAATATGTTTTAATAAATAAACTTATAAACATGAAAATTGAAGAAAATTATATGAGATATTTACATGTCATTTTTTTTGATTTATCAGCAAATTCCAGATAATTATATTATAATACAGTGATTTTTATCATAAAAAATCAATGAATTTTTTATTAATTTACTCCTGTCTTGAATTATGTCCATTCATATAAATTGATATGATATAATAGGAAATTACGATGAATAAATATGGTTCTCAGAGCCATATGCGACTCCTAAAATAAATTAAATTTTCTCCCCCTTAAAATTTAAAAATATATTTTTCATAATATTAGAGGTTTTTTACTAACTCTTTTATGTTAATTACGAAGATAATTTTTATTAGTTGAGTTTTTGAAAGGGATTTTTTTTTTTCCTATTATAAGAATATTTCACTGTTTACAGTAACAATTATTAGGCTATAAGAAATGATAGTATTAGAGGGATATTACTTTTCGAGATACAGCAGTAACATATTCTTTTCACAATATCTGAGAGAGAAAATATTTTTTCTTTTTCTTAACATTGTTATGCTTTTAATGTTTTGTATTAGCATGTTTGTCTAAAGTAATCAATGAAAAAATAGTTTATTTTACAGTTAACTAATTATTCATATAATTGTTAAAAATATTTTAATATAATATTAAAATTTTCAAATATTTATATAATAGTAAACTTTTAATTAAAAATCATTAAATTTCTGTAATATTTACTTTCTATTACTAAAATGTTTAATAAATATTTTGTTTTTCCTTCATTTAGTTATATTTTCTTAGGTATTTATATTTCAAATAACACTCTGAAATTTATTGACTGTCATTATTTATTCAAATAAAATTTTGATTTATATAAAGGTAAATACTTTGATATATGAATCTTTATAATAATTTATTAAACTGAATCGTGTGCCTAGTTAACTCCTTCTCGTCAGTGTATCCCATTATTAAATAGTTAAAATTTTTCCTTCGGCTATTTGATTCTGTTAAATTTTGTTTTTATACAGTTTTGCACTATTTATATATTTTTTATGGGCCAAAATATTATGTGTCATTTGGAAATATATTTTCAGATTCTATTATCTTTCTACTTAGTTTCTGATTCATTTAAGAAGTTTTATTAAGTTCTTAAATTTTCAGGATTTTTCTTTTAACTTTAACCATTATAATCTTTTAAGTTATACTATTTGTCATCAAATGACTCATTCGAAATGTTTCCATACAAATGTTATTTTCATTTTTGTATTCAAATTAAATTTCTTCTCTAATCCCTAACTGTTAATTTTTTTACAAATGCAACTAGAAATATTTTTGAGAATTAGCAAAGATATGAAAACAAAAATAAGCAAATGAAGAATATAGAAGTGAAAGAAATAAAAGATAAGAAATGTTGAAGAAATGATATGAGGAGGAGTTTCTCTTGGTGCCTCTCATCTATTGGTGCCGCTCATCTATTGGTGCCACACATCTATTGGTGCCGCTCATCTATTGGTGCCACACATCTCTTGGTGCCGCACCGCTTTCGGTGGGTATGACGGTCGATTTGTTTATATTTAATAGCAGACTTCCCTATATTTAGCTCCTAATAAGATTTACTAGTTTTGATGAGTCCGCTGAAAAACTTTATCGTTTCAATTTTTACATCAGAAGTCTCTTAAGACTTCCTCAGCTGTATATATTGCACGTAGGTTTGGTGATTGGTACGATAAAAAGAATGAAATCCCTCTATCAAATTAGGATGCTTCCACACCTGATACACATTTATGTTCTTGAAAGTATTGCCTGTATTTTGTATGCATCATATTCTTAAACGCTTGTTGTCTAATTATAATACGAATCCTGAAAAGGTTTACCATAAAACTAACTTTGCCACTATTACACATTGTCTGGTTAACATGTTGGCATCAAAATCTTCAATGAACCTCTCTTGATTAGAGAGATATAGGTGCACAAATTCATTGTACCGGAAATAGAAATGCATTATGTCAATACGTTAAGTGGAAATACGGTTACGGTTGGCAATGCCAGAAGATAATGTCTCATCAATGTCCGCTGTAAACATAAGTGTCTCAAAGGTAGCAGTAGAATTCTGTTTAGTTACAACAATGACAAGAGAATCTTTTGTAGATATTTACCTAAAAGAGACTATGAGTATGTCTATGGATAATACTTAGGGTAATTTGGAATTGTATTTCTATTCGGGAAAGAACAGAATGATAAACATCAAGAAACTGTTAAACATTTGTAACCAACTTTCTGGATTTAATACCACCGGCAGCATAATTAATATTCTTAGCCTTTTATTTGATTTTGGAAATCATATATTTATGTTGAAAATAAATTACTCAATTTCTAACTATCTCTTAGCAGCACTTTTAATTCCTGCAATCCTCTTAATGCTGCCTTCTTATATTAGAATTAGAAGGATTTTCTTTTATTATTTGCATTAAAATTAATGCATTATTGTTTAATTTATGCAATTTTATTATTTGCATTTAATTAAAATTAATTGCTTGTTATACAATACATACATCAATCTACCACAACAATTTCCATCAACAAAATGCAAATTCTCTAGCTTAGATTGGGTTTCAAGTTTTAATATCTTATTATGCATATTTAACTTCAGAAAATAACAGTAATTTTACTCGTTTTATTAATAAAGTAATACTTAACTTTTATTGGTGAGTTAAGGGCCTCTTCTATTTATAAGGAATTAGAGGAGGTTAATTTTTTCTTAAATATAATAACAAAATATTCATCGAAACTTTAAGAACTAGCTATTTTAAGCAGCAAAAATCCAAATATTAAAGACAGTTTTAAAATTCTTTAGAAAATATAAATGCAAATTGAAGTTTCCTTATCCAATAAGTCTGCTCAGAGAAATGTTATTAGAAAAACGATTTTTAACTCAAAAATGTTCACTAATAAAATTTTTTCTTTTAAGTAAATATTTATAAGGAATCTCTTTATGATTATTTGAATAACTAACTTGAATGACTTTCAGTGTATTAAATATTAACTACAAACATTATCAAGGAAAATATTACTTAAACATTCCTATCTTAGAGAAATATAATTTCTTTATCAATAATAGATATTATACTAGCATCGTTTTTTAGTTACATTTGTACAGATTTTGGATAAACTATATAAAGTGTGGACATTTTCAAATTGCATTATACATCTGCCTTAAATACTGTTTAACAAACACCTCTACATGTAGTTATATTTCATTCTATTGTTTACCTTTTATGTAACTTTTCAATATAAATCCACATTCTAAAAATTCTTACAGTAAATTATGTGTAAGGTAAAACTTAACCCAATAAATTTTAATAATTTATGGTGTCTCAACACGCAATCATCTTCTTGTAAGTTAAGTCTTCATTTTTGTATGCAAACTTCTTGCAAACTTAATTAATTGTACAGTTCAGTTTCTCTTCCTTTAAAACACATAGAGGATTTTAAATGCTAGAAAATATATGTACATTACAAAAAAATTGAATCGTATTTCTTTCGGTAAAATATTGAATCATCATAAAGATTTCATCAGAGAATAACAATCTTTTTTTAATAAAATGAGTTTTAATATCGGGATATTCAAATTATTTTTACAAGGAATCATGTTTTGACATATATTCAGGCAGCTTAAAATATGCGGGACTAAGCGATTGTTCTTTTTAAATATTTTACTTTGAAATATTTTACATTAAAATTGAGGGATGCAAAAACATGTTAAACGCAACGTATATATGACGATAAAATTACTAAATGCTCTCACTATGACATACATTTGTAAATTGCTTTTTTTCTACATTAATATAAGCAATGTCGGATTGTAAACATTTCTCAGATCAAAAAAGAAAATTAATCAGTCAAAATTAGTTTTCTTTCTTGAAGAAACTATTTAAAAGGGAAAATAAAAATTTAATATTTTTGTGCCCTATATTCAAATTTTAAGATAATTTTATTTTGAAAAATGCCGATGTACCGTACAGTTATAATATCTCTATTAAGCATTTAGTTTATTTTTGTCTAAAAAAATAACCTAAATCATGAGAAAATTTTTAAAAACTTAAAATCAGATCATATAAATTAACTTCTTAAAATGAGAATTCTTCAAATTTAATGAACTTCGTATCTTTTGAATTATATTAAATAATAATGAATGAAAAAATATGTCAGTTTTAAGGAACACTTTAATTGGGAAAACAATAAAATATCAAGTTCTTTAAGAAAATTATGTTGTTACTAATGACACTTGGACAAGCCAAGCTTGCTATGCCTTGGCTATGCAAATTTAAGTCGATTTGGAGCGTCTTTCGTTTTAATCAGAGCAAAATGAAGGTGAAAGTACGATTTTTGCTCTTAAAATCCTTCGATAGATGGCAGCACCAGAGGATCTACTTCCTCAATTTTGGCATTGATGTGAAGGGGGAGTAAATTTCTTCAGACCATTGCACCCATGGTAACTGCTCAACGACCGACCACAGGTTTTTCGATTCCACAGATTTAACGAGCAATCGCATGTACTCGGTGGGTCTATGGCGGCATTGGGAATCGAACCCGACCCTTCCGGATGGAAGGCCGATACCCTAACCACTAGGCTACCACGGCCCTAAAAGAATTATATTGCAACGAACTGAAAAATTATAAAATTAAATAAATTTGTTAATTAATGATTTCTTTGAATAATGCTTATTTTTAGAGACTGGTTTTGATTTTCGTTTGACATCCTCATGTAAAGAAATTCAAATTCAAAATCTTTCAATAACAATTCAGCGAGGCTTAGCACATAATCCTGGCTGAATAGCAGATGAATGATATCTGTTCAACAAGAAGTAGGTTTTAAAACAGCCCATAGGTTCTATATCCACCTTTATTTTAAATGTATGTGATTGCTTAAATTTCCCATAAATTATGAGAAATTTGAGCCATCACATGATTCTGGGGGTACTAACTCTCATGTAAAAAACCGTCAATTAGCAAATAAAGCAAACTAAACTGAAAATTTTAATCTGCATCTAATGAAAAGATGTGATCAGGTTGAATATCAATGATAAATGAGATGCACAGTTATCAAGTGATTTATTATAGAGTTAACTGTCTTATAAAATAAAACCTGATATCAAATAAACTTTAAACTCTTAGTAAAAATATAAACATATTTAGATTAATAATTTCTTTTCTAAGAGCCATAAAAAATCCATATATCCCAATCATATTTTATATGCTTTTCTTACAGAATGCAATAATTTACAACTAGCGAATATTTTCTTTAAATGAACAATTATCTTTTACTAGTATTTAATGAGAAATATATGTGAAAGTCTTCTGTAGTTCAAAGTAAATATAAATTTTTTTATAATTTCAGATAGAAATTAAAAGATATTTTTTTCGATTAAGCTACTGTTTTAAAATGATTCTTCGGCAATGTGATATTATCAAATATGTGAATTCTTCTAATTTTTTCTAAGAAAATAAAAATAAATAATAAATGCCAAAAACATATGTGTTTGTGTGTGTGTTTGTGATGTTTTTGCTACCTACAGAACAGACACTTTTGCTTGATTTATAAAAGTACTAAATGCATCTTGTTGTAAGTAGCGTAGTTATCATTATAATTTTAATTTTCCAAATTATCTTTATTCTTCATAATTAAACCTTTTGTATTATAACTTTTGCAAGAATAATTAAACAATAAAATAGTTTAAGGACTTCTTAGAATTTCACAAAAATTTATGTTTTTACAATGTTAACAGGAGAAACAAGCTTTATTTTTGTTTTGGTTATAAGCCGAGATTTGAATCAAATGTACAAAAATTTTAGCAAATTCATGCTTAGTGTTGCACATATTTCATTTTATTATGCAGCGAAAGGTAGCTCAAAATCAAATGGGATGAGAACAATGTTGATAAAGAAAATTTAATGATTTATCCAAAAAAAATTATGTTTTGTGCGCTTTTTAACCATTCAGATGCATATTAGTGAATAGTTGCGCCATCTATTGATATAAAAGTAACTTAAAAGGGTTCAAAGAAATAAAATGTTTAATGAAAATTCAAATTATACTTGCATGCAGCAAAGATAAAACCATAGTGACAAATAATATTCTAAATTTTTGGACATAGCTTTGTTGCTAAATTTGTCTCACACAACAAATTTCAGATCACATAAAATCCTAACTATAAATAAAAAATATTAAATTGAATTTATTACTCTCCATAGTAAAAACTACAAGGAAATACAGAAAATTTTACGAAAATTTACACTGAATATGCTACAAAATTTATTTATTTAAACTTGGTATTTTTATTATTAAAAATACTGATCTAAATAAAAATTCTAACAAAAAGTTCATTTATTTAGTTACAAAGCAAAACACATTCATGTTTTCATTTTATTTGGTTTTCATTTATAAATGAAACAATTTAAATTTAAAACATATTTTTTCTATAACGATTTAGTGCTCAAATGTTTCCGATCCTCGTGCTTTTAACAAATGAGAAACAAATAATGAAAATGCACAAACTTAAAATTTACATATTTGCGTATATAATTTTATTTATTTTCATATTTTTGATAAGGGTATAGAAACTATCATGTAAATATCATGGTGCATGTGTTAGTTGTGAAAAATTAAATTTTTGATTATTTAGTACCATATAGATATAGTTCATTACATCCAAATGATGCAAAATACTATCTTCATTAAAATAATACGAATCTATATACAAATAAGAGAAATATAACTGCTTTAATAGAAAAAATAAAAATCAATATGTATGTTTAAAAAATTTTTTAAAAAAATAGAAAAAATTTTACTGCAGTTATATTAACTTGTACATGTAATTTCAGATAAACTTTTCTGCGACCATATTAGAAAAATCAATTTGCTATCTTAGTACTTACATTCAAAATATAAAAAAGTGTGATTCTTAAGAAAGATTAAAATTTTTGCAACTTTTTTGCTATTGATTTCAAATACTTTATAAATAAAACGCTCTTCATATCAATAACTTTCTCCATTACTAAAATTGATAATTTTATCATGCAATCAATTTTATATCCTAACTTGACTAATTCATGGCACACAGTAGAATGATTAAATAGTTTTACATATCTTTTAATCCACTGAAGTTTCCTTTCCTGTATACATAGGCAATACAAATTATAAATAATAAAAATATGAATTCATTTATTATTCGTTATTATGTAATGAATTCTTTTAGCTCTTATCCTAAAAACTAAACTCTTTCCTATATTTTAAAAAAATATAACAGATAGCGTGTTTATATTGAAATTGTGTCCTTATTTTTTCTAAGAAAATGCAAATATACTTAGTAAAATGCAATTAACCATTTATGTTTATTTTTGAGTATAATATTGTGATACTTTCTTAAATTTAATTAAACAGCTGCGCCCGCATGATCTAAACAAATATTTATTTGTTGAAATGAGACGCATTTATGTTTCAATGCTTTTTTTTTTACTTTTGCTCAGTTTATTTAAAATATTTAGCCATAGATTTATCATTTTTTTTACTTAATAATGAATTATTATTGACGAATAACAGAATATTTATTTAGATAAATTATTCGGAGGGAGATATTTTTCTCAATTATTTATTGAATTCTATTCCTTTATATTAAAATATCTCGATATGAGATCTTTAAGTTATTTATATTATCAAACTTTAACTTCTAGATTAATTATTTAATTTGAATAAATTAAATAAATACTTTATATAATTTATTTCATGATTAAAAAGATTAAATATAATATTTCTTATTTCATTACAAGTGAATTTATCAAAAAATTAGAATTGTGATTGTTAATTCAGAATATAAACATTTCACACACGTAAAAAACAGTAAAATCTATTTTAAATGGTTGAATAGTTTTATTAATTGAAAGCAACTATGTATCTTTTAATTATAAATTAAGCAAATTTTTTGACCAAAAATTTTCAAATAATAAAACCTTGACATGGTGTCATTCCTACACTTGAAGAAAATTCATATCCATTTTAATATATAATATTTTTTAATTATTTCACTAGCTAAATTATTTGCAATTGAAAATTAAGGATGATATATATGCATAAGACATTTTGCATATAATTAAAAAAGTCATTTTTAATTATATACAAAATAATGTAGTTAAAAGATATAAAATGATTTAAAAGTTATAAAAATAAAAAGAATAAAATATCCCAATTTGTACGTGTATGTGCGTCGTTATTACTTACTTGGACAAGCCAAGCTCTCTGTACCGTTAGCTATGCGAATTTAAGTCAGTAAGGTACGTCATTCGCTTAACCAGGGCACAACGAAGGTGATACTACGACTTTGCTCTAAAATTCTCCGACAGATGGCACCACCTCAATCCACTTCCTTCAATTTTGACATTGATCTGAAGGGGGAGGAATTTTTCTCCAGACCATTACACCCACGTGTTTATGTATGTATTAAGAGTATGACTATTTTCTAATCTCCGTTGAGAGTGAGAGAAAGAGAACACCATATTTTTCGATAGTAAATGCTCAAGCATTTTATTTAGAATCTCGTAATGCTTATTTGCAAAAAAAAATTTTTTTAACTTAATAATTCCCTTTTAAAAAATTTTACTGTGCCCATGAAAAAATTAAAATGATTTTAACACTCAGTAACTCGAGAATATATTAAGAAATTTTCTTGACAAAAATCATACCAAAAACAATTTCTATGGTGTGACAATAACTCATATAGTTGAAATGTAAATTGGTACCCAATATTTAAGCAAAAATGAAATTTTAAAAAGTTTGTGTTTTGTTTTGTGTTGTATTAGTATTGAAACATACTGCATAATATTCTTAGTAGATATTTTAAGAGTTCTATCCACAACTGACAGTATTACCTCTCCTCTCTTCTCCTTACTCTCATCCCTTTCAGAGTTCTTTTTTATTTTATACATTCCAATCAGAGAATTTCATATTTTTCAGTCTTATGAAAACAAATCAGAATCCTTATATTCCTACAAATTGATCTCCTGCAAAAAATTTTATGGCAATTTTAAGTATCAATTTAGTTATGGATATTAATTAAAATATTTATACTTGCTTCGAAAAATAGCCCTTTTTATATTTTAAATAAATTCTATTTGATTTAAAAACCAAGAAAACTGAATAATTTTATTAATTGTTTATCAAAAAGTTTTCTTTTCATT
The DNA here is from genome assembly GCA_037975125.1 of Latrodectus hesperus. Lineage (NCBI taxonomy): Eukaryota > Metazoa > Arthropoda > Arachnida > Araneae > Theridiidae > Latrodectus > Latrodectus hesperus. The sequence goes on from JAJQOW010000014.1 coordinate 17,836,803, forward strand.
TGTGACATTCTAATTATTATCTGCATTAATTAATCAGAAAATTTCTTTAGCAATTTTTTTTTTAAAAATGTTACATTATTTTATCAGACCCAAGAGATAAAAAACATAAAATATTTTTATGATCAATGTGTGATGAAAAGAAATTAACATTGATATTTAAATAAGAAATTTCAAAATTATCCAAAATCTTTATAATTATTTTACATTTATCCAATAAACTTTTTAAACACTAATCATTTATTTTATTAATATTTAGAAATCTTTCTTATTGCGTTTATTCATGAAGATGAAAAAATAACTTACCAGCATAATTTTAAAATTCAAAGGAAGGAATTTGATTTGATTCATAGTAATTAAATAATATTTTAATAAAATATAATTATTTAATAAAGTATAATAATAATATTTAAATGTACTTGCACAGAATTATTTAAATAAGACAAAAGCAATCCATAAACTATTACTTACTTAAATTAACAATTAAAATTAAATTAATATTCGAATAAGAATTTAGCTTTTAATTTGTTTTTTTTTTTTTTTTCGAAATGATTTTTATTTACTATTCCCATTACAGTCTCATAATTTAAGTCATGATACAATATAAACTGTATTAAAACTCAAGCGAAAGTGTCAACTAATGCATATTCGTATAATAAACAAATAACATGAAAAATAAACAGGATTTGATAAATCAATCTCATATATTTTTAGAATTTATGAGTAAATTTAGAGAAAAATTACCAATGTATTAAAGTAGATTTCTACTCTCTTTCATAAAAGAATATTTATTTCTTTGAGATTTTGTATTAATAAAATGAAAAGATAACTTTCGAAAATGAAATTGCTTTTAAAAACTATTTATATACAAATGGATACAATAATCAAATAGTTAAAAGTTAATGTTAATTCTAACCTAAAAAATGCTCAAGTCTGTATTTCTTGGAAAATAAAGAACATTAGTGATAAATTAGAGTCTGAGAAAGTTAAGTCACTTTCATAATTCAGGGAAAATTCATATTTTATTTTTATTAATTTCCTAAGGTTAGCATTCTTGGGATCACAATTTGATCATTTCTTACATAAAAAAATCTTTAACTAACCATTTTAAATTATTATTAAATCAAATATAATCCAAGAAACAAAAATTATAAATCTGCTGCAATTTTTCAACAATTTTTAATTTTACTAAGCGATTTAAGCAAAACTCAAATACTCTACGATTGAAATATGGGCATTGTACCCATTAAAATATGAATTATGAGCTTAAATACAATAAAAATTTAATATAATTCATAATTTGAATCAAACCTAAGAATCAGTTTCTGTTTTTTGATTTATTTATGAGGATATTAGCCATAAAAGATAAAAATTATCTAAGTTTTTTGCTTGTTTTAAATAGAAGGGATAAATACAATCCCACAAGCAAGAATACACTGTGTACCAATTTCTTTAAAAGTATTTGCTTGAAGGTAGTTCCTCAAGAAAAATACAAGGCAATCGATAAGAAATGCAGCAAAATTTTTACTGAATCGATGACAAAAACAAATAAATAAGTGAACCTTACTAAAGACAATCTACAAAATATTAATATTTCGCTTACAAAGGTTTTATGGAAGATCACCATTCACCACTTCAAATACAAAATTCTCACATTAATTAACTTTAAGAAATTTATATAAGAAAGGTTTTACTTTAAATTTGGGATTTTAATATTTTATCTTTTGTGTTATAAAAATCAGCTCTTTTAGAAATAACATTAAATAATAAAAAAAATAAGATATTTTAAGTGTTTTGCATACTTTCCGTAAATTTATTTTTAAAATTATGAGGGCCGTGGTAGTCTAGTGGTTAGGGTATCGGCCTTCCATCCGGAAGGGTGGGGTTCGGTTCCCAATGCCACCAAAGACCCACTGAGTACATGCAATATACGTGCTCGTTAAATCTGTGGAATCGAATGTCCTGTGGTTGGTCGGTGAGCAGTTACAATGTGTACAATGGTCTGGAGAAATTTACTCCCCCTTCAGATCAATGTCAAAATTGAAGGTGTAGATTCTCTGGTGCTGCCATCTAACGGAGGATTTGAAGAACATACATCGTATTTTCACCTTTATGGTGCTCTGATTAAATGAAAGACACTCCCAATTGACTTAAACTCGCATAGCCAAGGCATAACGAGCTTGTCTTGTCCAAGTGTCATTAGTAACAACAACAACAAATTATAAAATCAGGAATAAATAAAGGCTAGTCATTATAAGAAGAATTTTGAATAAATGAATACAAATTAATTTTTAAAATCAACTGTAAAGTAAAACTTCACTTTGTGCACCAATATATATGAGGTAATATATTGTCCTAGTTTTAGAAACAAAACAATTATCAGGATTTTATTGTTTTGTTTTATTTTATTATCAAATCAGGGTTTTCATTCATCTAATGAGATTCGATTATCCATAGAGATTCATTAGCATTAATAAAATAATAAAATTATTTCAGCAATTAAGATATCAGTTTTTCTTCCATTACATCAAATTACTAATTGAAACTAAACAATAATTAAAATTATCCATGATTGACTGAAAAATAAAGCTATTTTTATATAAAACGAGTTTTGGACACTGTAAGAATTTATCATATTTTGATGTTTTTTTCTTGTAGAAAAAGATTTATTTAATAGAATCAAATTCATATCTCTTATTTAGAACTGATGTAATTCTCCAATTCACTTGCAACTGTAAAAAATAAATGTGTACAAACAAAATTAACTAAAGTCATTATAAACTTTATAGAAAAGTTTATCTGTAGTGAATCAATAAAAAGCAATAAATGCAACAAATGTAAAACATGGGAATAAATGTATTTCTAAATTTTATTTATTTAATAAAAACTGGGTCTAAAATAATTCAAGAGAGTTTTAAATTATTTTAAAAACAATTTTATAAATAATTCAAATAAAAGAATTCTGTAATACTTGCATCATACTTTTAAATAAAAGGATATCTTGATTGAAAAAAGTTGTTTATGTATAATTCAGTTTGTCAAAAATTAAAGAAAAAAGATTCACTTATATTTCATCTTTCAAATTGATTAAGGAAATAGTTTTCTTGAGAAAGTGTCACCAACCTGTGTGCATATGTGCGTGTACACATGCGTGACTTCACAAAATTATTTGCTGTTTATTTTTCTTTGTATCCCATTACACAATATTTCATCACCTATAATTAAGATACAAGATACCAGAAATTAAGATTAAAATCGATTAAAACTTCTTCAGGCATATTTGTCTGGACATGGATACACTTTTAAATATCTTGTATCCGGCAAAATCTGAAGTTCTTAATTTACCTTCTTTATTTCGAAGATTAGATAAAAGTGTAACAATGGAAGCTTCCTTAAGGTTAAATTTAATTACCTTAAACAACTCTGGATAGTGATAAAAATATTCTTGATATTATAACAAAACAAGACGTTCAAGATCAATATCAGCATTTTTGTAAAAATATACTTTAATATAATAGAAAGCTTAACAATTTAATTCTTCCCCTGCTCAATTTGCACATCTTTTCAAAATCTTCTCAAAAAATCTCGTTCAATTATAAGGATGGATTTTATAAATATTTTAGTTGCTTTTGTAGTTTGAAACTTTACACTACTATTTTTAAATTTATGATCTTGGAAAACAATTTTTCTGACGTAAATTAATTAATTAAATAAGATACTTTCTTTATTTGCTTCATTCGATTAAAAAAGTTATTTTTATTTGCTTCAGGTTTGATCAAAATTTGCTTTGCTTAATTCTGTACATTTAAATAACGATTGATTTATTTCAATTTCTAAGAGTTCATGTAAGCATTTGAAGTCGTATGAAAATTTTCATGTCTATTCTAATTTACGTTTTCATTTGAAAATATATAATTTTTCAATTTTTTTACGCGAGTTTTTATTGTCAGAATATTTTTCAGCAAGAGCATAAAAATAAATAAATTGCAAGAAAATACTAATTTTTTTAAAAATGATATTGATAAAAAATACTTTCAATCATTTTATTTTTTAATAATTTAACAATAGTATAAATAGATACAGAAAAAGTCAACATTAAGAAATGGTAAATTTAAATTTAAGTATACTGTGTGACATTGGTAATAAAAGTTATTAATATTATTTTTTTACAATGAAGTAATAACTTACGTGGTATTGTTCCAAATTGTACCATAGACAAATTTATATCAATTCATTTAGCATTCCTTAAAAAGTAATTAATTCCCTCAATATTTATCTGAATAAATTTCTTTACCACTTTTAATTTTAAATAAATTTGCCATTTCTTCAGTTATGTCTAAAAGTATAAAATCGTTTTAAGTTACGAATTTTTGAATAAATTAAACTTTTTAATCATTCATATATATGCTTACAGTTTATTATAGATTAATGCAGTAATTAAAAAGGCATGTTAAAGGCATATATTATTACCATGTGTTTTAATTATTTTAGTTTTTCTTCTAATATAATTCCAAAATCTTACATTTTATAATTACATTAATTTAAAGGAAAATAGAATAGGAAAATATTTATGACACTTTTTGATTTGCCAGGTCATCAGATATTGTTTTGTTTTGTAAATAATTTTCTCATTTATTTATTATGATTTGTAAATAACATTTTATAATATTTTAATTTCATGAAAAACTATTCATAAAAATAATATGAAAAGATATTCATGAATAATCATACTTTATTTTTTATTTTTTGTACTATGATATTAAAAAATTGATTAAATTTCCTTTAATTAATACTTACTGCAGAAGAGTATTTAAAATTTAATTGAAACTAATAAATGCGTGACACACAAATATATATTTCTATTGAAATTGCCAAGTGTTAAATAAGAAAAAATGTTATCATGTTAAATGCATGATAATAAAGACATTTACCAGATTTATTTCACTCTGGATTTAAATAATTTTTATACTATCTTTGTTTGTTTCGCAAGTTTTGTTTTTCTTCAGGAGTAAATTAGATCGAATTTATTTAAATACGTTTCAATTGATTTATCACCCTCTTATTTTCTTGTCAGATATCTGAAATCGATGAAAATAAATACAAGAGAAACAAAATTTTAAAAAATAATAACACAAAAATATTTAAAAAGAGTAGTAAATAAACATAAAAACATTATAATAAGTTTTATAAGAATTTATCAACGACATTCTTTGGTTTTATTTTCCTCATTTAAAATATCATAATCTTAATTAATCTCCTTTTGGTCCATAAATGCTTAATAAACGTGGTCAACTATAAAATGAAATATATAATTTATAGTAACAAATATTAAATAAGGTTTTGAACAAAAGCCAATATTTCTTAAATTAGTTTGAGAGTAAGTCAATGCAAACGCTGTTTTAAGCGGGGTGTTTAATTTAAATCAGATTTAACTTCAAATTTATTTGAAAAGAACAGTGCGAACGGGATATTAAGAAAACATTTTATGTAATCGCAATTTAGAATATGATTTTTTAAGTGAAATTTTTAGTTCAGTCAGTACAAGCTAGAAATAATCTACAAAATTTATGACTTACCTAAAAGTTAAAACTGTAAATGTAAACTCATTGGACACTTAAACAATTTTTTGGAATTCTTTTTACCACAGACATACCTAAAAAATACAAAAGAAATCAATAATTATTATGTAATAGAAAATATTATTTCTGTGAACGATACAAGTACAAACAATGTTTTACAAAATGTAATTGATTTTATTTATTTTGAAAATGTAAAATATGATTCTAAGTAAATATCATAAAATGGTTACTTTAGCTAAGACTCAATGAATGCAATATTTTCAAACATTCGATCACACTTTTAAGTATAATCATTAGTACTTGTTAATGAAGGTATTCAAACTTAAGCATATTTTAAGTTTGATCATTTTAAAAGCATTGCATTTTTTATTGAACATGTTAAATGCTCATTTCTATGTAAGTAGTTTAGATAGAAAAATCAAGACATATAAGTTTGCACTACTTATTTGATAAAAATTAAGAAAATTATAGAAAAAAACATAATTTTAAAATAAGAATTTAAATTTTTATTATTTTTTAGATATGGGTGATAATTTAGGGCCAATATTTAAAAAAATAAATTATTCAGTTTTTAAGAATGAATAACATATTATTTCGGAAGTATTCAGAATTATGTAGATTTATTCATATACCTAGAAAATGCATGAGCAATATAAATATTAAGATGAATGCAAATAATAACTGATTTTATGAGCACCTTTTCCATAGCAAGGTTATAATCTTGATAATATTTTTTAGTTTTAGATAATTTTGTTTTACCAAAATGCTTTTTAATCTCAAACATAGATAAGTAATAATAATTTCAGTTGTGATTTAATTACAAAACTAGCATAATGTTACTCAATTAATTTACTTATTTAAATGACTACTCAATTTTTAAAACATTACCAATTGATTAATTTATAAAAGCATAACAAATTATCTGAGATTGAATGCATCCGTAAATGATACATTAAGGATTTATAAAGTGAACAGGACTACTATGAAAAGAAAAAGCTACTTTTTTATTTTTTTGCCCCTTCAATAAAAATGCATGATTGTAGCGAAAATGCAACTTCTTACATATGGCTTGTAGTTTTCATAGATTTTCTTTTAATTAGGCATTAAAAACCCTAGTCTTTAGATTTTCACCATGTATGTATCGTAAGATACAATTCTATATGATGGCAAGACATACTTTGAATGTTTTTCCTTATAATTTTTCACATTTCATCCTTTCTAAAGTGCAGGGAAACTCGGTAACTTATTGAAAAATAAGTCTATTCTGTGAAAAAAATTATGAGGAAAATTAAAATACAAATATGTTAATGATTGTATAGTATTGAATTTAAGAAAAACTTCATAATTAATATAAACATTTTGAACATTTTATTGCACATAATAAATAGTGTATAAAAATTGAAAAAACATGATCAGCAATATTAAAAGTTACTTTGATATATAATTTATGGCTGACACAAATGATTTATAAAATTTTTTAACACTTCTTTTATCCAGTAAGATTTTTAATACATTATACAGATAGAATTTAGTAAGCTAATAATAAATACACCATTTGATTTCATTCATTCATTCATTCATTTATTGTCGTATGCCAACTAGGCTGGCAACATAGGGTGCGCTGCTCCACCTTTCTAACTGAACCATATTTTGGTGTGGAGTCCGACTTCCTCAGTACACACATGTCATATGGATCCGTTTATAGGGTATGCAATCATTCACAACCCATTCATACAAGGAAAGGACAAACACAGGATAGATAGAGAGAGAAAGTACATCTATGCCAGAACCGGGATTCGAACCCAGGACCTCCTTATCCGTAGTCAGGCACGCTGACCACTAGACAAGTTGGCTGGCTACATTTGATTTAAATATATTAATTGAATTGAATCTCCTGGCATAATAAAAATTGGAAATTTAAAGATGCTTTTAATATATACAAGTCACACACAATTTTTGTCTATGGATTTAAAAAATCCATGCATTATACCAAAAATAATAATATTTACAATACCAAAAGTAATTAGTAATTATTTAGTATAATACCAAAAGAACCTAAGTAATTTACTTATAAGTAAATTAATGCTTAGAAGTAATATATAGTAAAGAATCTAAGTAATTTACTTATAAGTAGCTGAGCAATCAAATAAGTTTTTGCAAAAGAAATCTGTAATCAAAACTTCAAATGAAGAACTTAGCTTTACTAAAGTAGTATATCAATAAATCGAAAGGAAACTATTAGCATTAAGATATTAAAAACGTGGTAATAGAAATACGTACATATAATTGCAATGAAGAAATTGGAAAAAATAAATAAATTCAAGGACTAGAGTGTTATGAAGCCAAATAAATCGCAATACCAAAAGACTTGAGAATTTTGAATAACGTTCTTAAAATACACAAATTCTTTAAAAATAGAAATTTTCATGGTAGCCAAACATTAATACTAATGTTAGAAAAAACAAACTTACAAATTATAGCATCTTTTTCAGATTGGCACTTATCCTAATTATAATCCCAATTAAATGAAAAACATAACTTTACTAAAATATATCAATAAATAAATTTGCAAATTATTTATAGTAAGATATTTTAAAATACAGTAGATATATATATATATATATATATATATATATATATATATATAACAGTAGAGTTATATATATATATATATATATATATATATATATATATATATATATATATATATATATATATATATATATATATATATATATATATATATATATATATAACATCGTAGAAAAAAACTAAATTCCAGGGAAATCTCCAAAATGTTATGAAGAATAATAAATCACAACACTTCTTTTCGAATAATATTCTGTAAATACATTTATTATAAATTTATAGGTGAATAAATAAATGTTGATTAATACTTTATCTATGTACATCAATAACATTGGATTTTGGGGCAGTTTCATACTTAATTATTTACAAAACAATGGCATGTGAAAAATAAAATATAATATACTTAAACATAAAAGTATGAAATATTTTGATTTCGATTGTAATTATAAGTTTACATGTATGACAAATTTTCAAGGTAACCAAAATTTTTTATTAAAGAAATTAAAAAATCAAACTTACTAACACATAGACTTTTTGAAAACACTTTATCTCTGATTTACTATTTGTTTTACTACATGGATTTATCTCTGTTTTACTATATTTTGACATAATCTTGGCGTGCCCAAGGTTTGTAATAAATTGGCTACATTTATAGGACCAATAATTGCTTATCATGGCATACTGGAAAAACTTGGTAATCCCTCTTGATCCAATATTGGCTTATCTTGGCATTTCTTACATCGGGGAAATCTTGCCTTCCATTATAGAACCAATATGGGCTTAACTTTGTAAGCCTAAAAGTTGGGAAAACTGGCACCCATGATAAGTCTAATAATGGGCTTTCCTTGCAATGTTGTGTATTGGGGAAAACTAGACGCCTTTCATTTAACTGATATTGGAGTTATCCTGGCAAGATTGTCAACGCTGGGCTAAGCTATTTTGCTGCTAAGGAATAGATAGATCATTCTTATTTTTACAGTAATTTTTCGGAAATACATTATAATGCACACAAACAATTCGCCTTACTATATCTTCAGGTGAATGCCAAAGAAACAAGTATCTGCATTATTGTAAATTTCAAAGTTATTCATCAAGTACGTAATTAATTGAGTCATAAATTTTGCTTTGTTAAACTCCTTAAGAAATTCACCTTCTTAACTGTTTTCTTTTAATTCCATCCTCCTTAAAATGATATTCGCAAACCTAAAACAAAATTTCATTTTCCGGTATTTTGATTTAAAATAAAGATTTTTTTATGCAACTTAATCATATTAGCAAGAAATTTACCTAAATTTTGCTCAAATGATTTTTAATATCTTAATCTCATCATTTCTATACCACAATTTTTTTTAAAAAGCAGCATATATATATATATATATATATATATATATATATATATATATATATATATATATATATATATATATATATATATATATATATATATATATATATATATAATATATATATATATATATATATATATATATATATATATAAATATAAATATATATATATATATATATATATATATATATATATATATATATATATATATATATATATATATATATATATATATATATATATATATATATATATATATATATATATATAAATATATATATAAATATATATATATATATATATATATAAATATATATATATATATATATATATATATATATATATATATATATATATATATATATATATATATATATATATATATATATATATATATATATATATATATATATATATATATTCTGTAAAATTAAAATATTTGTAGTATTGTAGTATCAATTAATATTAAATTTTTACTTTTGTAAATTCTTTCATTGTAAATGAAGAATACTTCTGTTTATGAACTAATATAGAATTGTTAGCATTTCGAATTTAAATATTGAAAATTGTTTATACTATCAATTTATAAATTTGAAAATTTTAATTCCATCATATGAGTAAACGAATTTGTTAAATTTGTATTATTTCTTTCGCAGAAAGTCTCTTCCTATATTTGTATTATTTTTAAATTAGAGAATTACGAAGAACTATAAATAAAATCAAAACAATTCAATTTGAACTCTAGATTTTTCTATTAGAAATGTATGCTATGGTTATAGCTATTTCACAGTAATTTGATATTAATGTGTATTAAAATTCGTATTTCTATGCATTTATATATTTGTTGTTGTTGTTGCTTATCTTCCATGTCTGGCGGAGTCAGACTAGATCCACGAGTTCGTTGACTGTAAGGAAGTCGAAAACTAAAAGAGGATTGCTAAAGAGATCCTCCCTAGAGAGACCCATGCAATCCAAAAGATGCTCAGGAGAAGCCTGATGATTTTGGCACTTGGTGCAGGTGACGAAAGTTTTCCTGCCCTCGTTGAAAGTGAGGCACTTAATATGACCGCTAGCAAGTCTTGAGAGAACAGTCCGGGTACGTCTGTCACACGGGAGGTCAAGGGACAAACCCGGTTTTGATCCCTTGTACCAATTATGGGTGGGGGGTGTTTTCCACTCCTCCGAGATTTTTGATTTTTCCCGGGAGTATAACTCCAGAAAAGTAAGTGTGGAAGAGGGAGTATTTGAAATCCTGCAACCCTCCTTAGCAAGATTATCGGCCATTTCATTCCCGTGGAGATTCACATGTGAAGCTATCCATTGCAAATGAACATCATGATTAAGTGAAATGAGTTTTAATTTAAGCAGGATAGAGTTGCTGATCTTGTCGCCTACAAGAAGCCAATTACTAAGATGGTGGAGAAAACTACGGCTGTCAGAAAAGATCCATAGGTCACCATAATCCTCTTCAGAAAGAATAGCTTCTAGTACCAGGTCTATTGCAATCAATTCACTTCTGAAGACAGAGCAGTGATTGGGATTACGATGAGAAAGAGTGAAATTGGTGTGAGGGGTTTCAATATATATGCCACTACCTGCTAGAATATCAATTTTACTACCGTCAGTGAAGATTTTGATGGCATTGTTAGGAATGTGGCTTAGGTTTTCCAAGGTCAGTTGTTTAAGATGTTCTGGGATGTAGTCTTTCTTATTAACATGAGTACTTAAGTTAAAGTGAAAGTAAACCCTGGGGCGTCCTTCTACAGGATTCAAGCAGCACTGTATTGAGTTGGGTTCAACATTACTATTAGGTAGTTGAAGAGAGACGGCCAGACTGAAAGGGCTGTCCTTTTTAATCTTTGATGATTACTCCAGCTGTTAAGATACATGGAGGTCTTGTTGCAGAGGCCATAACTAGAGAGTTTATTATAGTATTTAACAAGACCAGCTTGTCTTCCTGTATGGAGAGGCTGCAAGTCGGCCTCAAAAAGAACAATATCAGAAGGACAGCTATGTCTTAAACCAGTGATAATCCTGGCAGCACTTAATTGAACTTGTTCTAACTTCTTAAGGTTAGTTTTGGATGCGCAACAATAAATTGGGAAACCATATTCAAGTATAGGCCGAATGATGTTGTTCTAAGGGTATATGTTGTTCTAAGGGTTGTTGCATCGGTTCCCCAGTCACTACCCGCAATATATTTAAGAATGGTAAGACGTTTTCTACTTTTCAATACAATATGTTCAATATGCTTGTTAGTAGTGCACTCTTGATCCAGAATAAATCCCAGATATTTGGGGTGCTTCTCATAAGTGAGATTCTGTCCCTCCAACTTCAGTTGTGGTTGATAATTATATATACGCTTATTGGTTGTGAAGAAAGTAGCAATTGATTTGCGAGGATTAAAACTGATTTTATGTTCCTTGGCAAAATTGGACACAGCTACAAGAGAATTATTAATTCTCGATTCAATATCATTAATATTGTTTCCTGAGCTCCAGAGTACAATGTCGTCTGCAAACAGTCCCACCCTAACTCTGGTAGAATTCAGTTTTTCAATGCCAGATAAAAACATCGTGAAAAGAGTAGGGCTAAGCACTGACCCCTGAGGAACACCTTGGCTGAGCTTAAATGGTCCTGAAAGAGACTTGTTAACCTTCACCTTGATAGATCTGTGTTGTAGAAAGTCTGCCATCCATGTTAAAGCATTGCCACAGATTTTGAAATAATCGTGAAGTTTGATAATCAGTTTATCTTTCCAAACTCTATCGAAAGCCTTTGTGAGATCCAGAAAAGCGGCCACGGAGTGGTGAGTGGGTTGCGTCACAGACAGGAGCACTTTCAATGGTGTGATCAGCGACGAACCTGGACGCGGGAATGGCATCACGTCATCTTTACACATGAATCTCGGTTCTGTATACAGGACCATGATGGTCGCATCCGTGTTTGGAGGCATCGTGGAGAACGCGCATTGCCAGCTTGCATTGGACATCGCCATACTGGCCCATCTGCTGGAGTGATGGTATGGGGTGCCATTCGATACACATCTCGATCACCTCTTGTTCGCATTATCGGCACTTTGAACAGCAATCGTAACATTTCCGATGTGTTAAAGCCCGTGGCTCTGCCCTATCTTCGAGGCCTCCCTAATGCTTTGTTTCAACAGGATAATGCACGATCGCATGTTACCCGTACTGTTCTGAACTTCCTTGATACAGAACAGGTTCGACTGTTACCCTGGCCAGCACGTTCTCCTGATCTGTCACCAATTGAGAACGTGTGGTCAATGGTTGCCAAACGATTGGCATGCCATCACTCACCATCCACTACTGTCGATGAACTGTGGTATAGTGTTGAAGCTGCATGGACTGAGATCCCCGTACATGCCATACAGTCTCTGTTTGACTTCATGCCTAGGCGGATAAATGCTGTTATTGCAGCCAGAGGTGGCTGCTCTGGGTACTGATTTTTCAAGATCTATACATCCTAATTTCCTGTAAATCTAATCACTTGTTCTTTCTACTATAATATATGTGTCCTATAAATATCGTTCTGTTATTTGCATTCCTTCTTGGTGTAGCAATTTTAATGGCCAGTAGTGTATATCTAAAGCACGTATTAAAAACTGATTTTTTTACATTTCTAAGGTACGTTTGTACAAACAAAACATTCATTTGTAAACTTATTTTATAATAATGTTAGCCATTCTTAAGTTTAAAATATTCGCAAAACACTTAATTTTAACATTCAATTATTCCTAATATAATACGAGTAAACTCATGCATTTTAATGTATGGATAGTAATTCATTTATTTAAAAGTTTGGGATCCGTTGAAAATTTATATAGATACATTGACACGAGTAATACTGCTATCGTAATTTCTTTTACAATACAGAATGCAGAACCTAGATTGCATTATTCAACAGTTTTGGAAAAATGTATTCTCTGAGAATGTAAACTTGTATTGAAATTAATATAAAAATCAGATAAGCTAAACAAGAAAATATTTAAAAATCACAAAATAGCCCCTATTTTATACGTATCTTAACATGTTTTATAGCAGACTTCTACGATATCCTTCCCCCCGATATCAAATGCTAAATGTACACAAATGATGTATTTCTAATGTACGAATCTGCTAACCTGGTTAAACTTAAGCTGAAACTATAGTATCTAACATCTTATAACATCTGCAGTTGGAATTCTACAAAATTGGTGCCAAGAGTGGAAGTTATCAATAGACCAACAAAAATGTTCTGTTGATTAATTTTTCTTCAAGACAACAACAACCTAATTTTAACTTGTTCATCAACAACCTATTTCCTGGAGTAAAAATATTTGAATTTTGGGATTATATTTTTCGCACAATTTATCTTTCCGCCATTATTTTCATGAAAAGAGAGCAATGGTATCAAAAAAGTTGAATGCCTTAAAAGGTGTCGCAGGTATTAGATGGGATGCTCGTATTGCTCATCTTCTTCAAATCATGAAATCCTTTATTGTCTCCAGTCTGGATAATGGCTGTCATATTTTCCTCAGCATGCTCAACTGAGATATTTTTCCAAGAAACAGGAGTAACTTCTCTTCACTCCAGACATGAAGTGCACATTCGGAATTTAAGCAAGTCCTCTTTATCCCCTTGTGCTTTATTTTGGGAAAAGCTGGCTTACAATCGAGTTAATCGTAATCCTCCTCTGGACATTACAACCAAATTATAGCTCAACCAACAAGGAATAAATACTTCGTGCATATTAAAAGTTCTAACAGACTGGTTAGAAATGTGAACAAAATTTCCATTTGTTCCTCGAGTCTCCCTTTTCAGACTAAATCATTTCCAAAAATGTAATTTGTAAGCTATTTCACCATGTTTGCGAGTCATCATGGCAGGAAGATACGTTGATTTTTACAGATGCTTTCAAATAATGTTTAAATGTGGGTATTACAATAGTTAGTTATACAAATATTGTATCAATAACAGGGAAAATTAGTATCATAAACTCCATCTTCTTGGTCGAGGCTATTGCACTACTTATTGCAATCTCTAAAATTTGCACTGAGCAAAAAATACATCATTTACACAGATTCTTTTTCTTGCATTTCTGCTTCTTCGGTTTGTTCCGGGACACCTCCAACTATTATTCAACAGTTTCGTTTCCAAATGCTTCAATCTACTCAAAAATGTTATCCAATACAATTAGTTTGGATCCTTGGACATTCAAGAATTATAGGCAATGAAATCACTGACTCATATATCTAGGAAAATATGAGATCATATTTTCCTAGACTGTCCTTTATACGAACATCTGACAATATGAATTACGAAAAAAATTAGGAATAAGAGCATTATCATTCTCTTGGATATTCAAATCTGGAAATTGAAATTTTTGCTTGCTGCGCATTTCTACTACCAGCTAAAATCTTAATGATATAAGAAATGAAATTGAAACATTTTAAATCCTTGAACTCTCCTCAATCACAAATTTTGTTAATCCGTATTACCTGCTCATGTCAAGACACATCTCTTAGAGTTCATAGGTTAAATAAAAGACTACAATCGACTATTCTTAAATAATGTTGAAAATGTAAAAATTCCCGCATTCCAGTTTTCATGCAACAGATCTTCCCTTCATGACGTCATAGCCTCTTCTAAGGCTCCTGTAAAGGGTAGTTAAAGCTTCTGTAAAGGGTAATTAAGGGGCTCTAGCCTCTTCTTATTCAGATGCCCAGCCTTTGTCTGTGGTGACGCCAGCGAAGTGCAGGAGGATTCTAGGTTTGAAATATCTGGCAATGTTCCACGCGACAGGGCTAATTTCTATTTCTGTTTTTCAGCGCACGAATTTTAAATAGTTATATCGTGCTGACAATTTGAATTAATTTTTATATAGAATGGGCAGTTGATTAAATTAAAAAATTTTATATAAAAGTAATTATAATTTTTTAGTGATAGTCATTTGTAATTAAAATTTTTGCACTCCTTAATTGTTCTCTAAATTTATTTAATTTATATAGATCATAGATGCTTTAAAGTCAGTTTGCATTCTGATAAATATGAAAGGAGCCACAACAAAGCACGCTTTTTCTGAAAATAGCTAAGAATGGAGTTTTCATTGTAAACACAAACTTACTTCAGTTGACTGGAAGCCATCTGAAATACTTCCGGTTTTCTCTCTTCCCATTGAAAATCAATGCAATCGCAAAAATATTTCTTTAATTATTTTCAGGTAATTATTTCTGTTCTCGAAAATGTCCTTATTTTATCCCTTAAAATGATAATTTTTAATAAGAGAGCAATCAGTGGTGATCCCGTAAATTTTAAAAAAAAATTTTAATTTTTACTTAAATAACCCTGATGGAATATCATATTTCTCGGGGATTGTAACAATGATTCTCAATTGTTAATCATTTTCTTCTTTAACTAATTTTTAATTTTATGCATTTATTCCAAAATTTCAGGAAATATATTTTGCGCGTGATTGAACTATAAATCATTTCAAATATTAATCATTCCCTCTATTCCACGCTTTACAGAAACTTCCATCTATAATTCAATGCAAGCTATAAGCCACAACGAGCATAAATCTCCAAAACAGTTGTTGTCGTAACCTAACAACAAAGCTTGAAATAAAAACAATCGAAAAAATGGCGGATTGTTCTAAATTGCGAAATACGTAAATTTTTGCACTCTGTTTATTTTGTGATTATTTGATGTTTTCTTTGACTCTTTTTCTCTTTTTTCGAGTTGAAATTATCGTCTGACTTTTGCTTAGTGTTTGATTGACTAAGATTGAGTATATTTGTTCTTTTATTTTTACTATTTAAATTTTTAATTAATTAATTTATTTATTTATTTTAATTTTTTTTCATTATTATGGTTTCAAAATGATTGAAGCTTAGACTGAAATGATTTACACGGATTGCGATTCGCGCATTCAAAAAATAAATACTTCAAGATTATTGACTTTCAAAGATTCTATTCCACAACTAATCCAGTTAGCTGCGGAAAATGGTATAACTAAGTTCTTCATTTTCCTGTCTCCCACTGATGGTACTGCATCTATTCCAAAGAAACTTTATAATTTAAAGCAAGAAATAATTCAACTTGTGAAGAATCACAAGAAAATAATACAAATTCAACACACCCGTCAAGGTAAGCTTCTATTCGAAACTAATTGCCCAGATGCTGCTGTAGAAATAAGCAAGGTAAACAATATTCTTGGAGTACCTGTTAATTCCAGTTTTCAACCTGAATACATTTCTTCAAGATTTCTTATAAAAGAAATAAACGTAGATTTATCTTTATATCTTGTTGCTGAAGAAATTGCGCAAAATGGCTTAACGATATTAAGCTCACAAAGATTTACAAAAAAGAATTCTGAAGAACTGAGCGAAAATATTTTAGTGAGCGTCATTGGACATCATTTACCTCAAACTATAAACTTATTCTATTCCATCATTCCAATTTCTCCTTTTATTGATAATGTGCGCCAATGTGGAAAATGCCAAAAATTCACTCACCCTACGAAAAAATGTACATAAGAAGTTTTCCTATGTAAAAACTGTGGAGCATTCCATACTCTCCCTGTGCCAATGAAACACCTAAATGTATAAACTGTCAGGGAAATCATGCAGCTAATGACATTTCCTGCCCTACGAGGAAAAAAAATTCTTACATTTTAAAAGCATGAACCACCTTCCATTTATTGAGGCGAGAAGGCGTTATAATAAATCTTTAAAAACCAGTTACTCCAGTGTAACCAAAAGTCATCTTCCTTTCGTGCCAAATCAAAATGAAATAACTGATATTGTTAAAAAAGCAGTAACTGAGATTGCTTTTATTTTTTAAGCAAAATTACTTGCGATACAGGCTAGACAAGATCAAATGATCCAACAAATGTTCTCATTCATGAAAGAATGTATGTGAACATGTTCGAATCCAGCTAGATCAGTTTCTAGATCTCCTCCTAGAAAGAGTTGTGCAAGATCTATCCAGTCAAGAAAGATAAGTCCAAAAAATTCTGTGAATCAGCAAATAATATCTCCCGAACAACCCATTATGAAATCTCCTCAACCAAATATTAAATATGCAGAACCTAATATTAAAGGAAGAATTGAGCCAGGAAGAAGTCGTAAAAAACATTCATAATTTTGTTTTTTAAAAAAACATTCTTTTACTACGAGCGCACCTTTTTTGATTTTCAATAACTGTTCAGGTTTTTCGTTTTTATTTAATGTTCAATTTAATTTCTTGGAATGCAAGAAGCGTTCTATATAAGCGCCCATATATAAAACTTCCATACTTTCAATCTTCAGATGTCCTAGCAATTCAAGAAACGTTTCTTAAAAATTCCGACTTATTTCAAATTTGTAATAAAACAATAATTAGATTAGATAGGCAAGATGGCCGTGGTAGAGGACTTCTTTTTGCTGTTGATAAATCTCTACCCGTGCAAGTTTTAAATATTTCCCGCTCAGAAGATTTATTGATTCTCGCCTTGAAGAAGTGTGGCTAGCTAGAGTTAGAACCAGATCTTTTCCGACAAATACTAAATTAAATAAATTCAGACTGTCTTCAACGGATAAATGCTCTTGTGGTGAAAGAGAAACCATGGATCACATAATGCTATCGTGTCTTCGATATGATCAAGCAAGAACCTAAAATTCCTTCAGTCGTTTAAGACAAAAAAATAAGCTTAGAGATTCAAATTGAGATTATAATAGGATAAATTTTTTTTTTGCATTCACGTATAAAATAAATTTAACTTTCAATTATTTTCATGAAATATCCATTTGCACAAAATATAAAATTATAGAACTTAGTATTTCAAATGAATTTGTTGCTTTTCGGTTTCTAACATTTAGTCCTGGAACCTTTCCTTTAATTATTCGATATTTTAAGGAATTAATATTCGGAAAATTGCTATGCTTAGGAACAAAGTATCTCGCATGCATTAAAATACAAAATATTTTGATACGCATGTATTAAAACTGTATCATAAGCCCCGTGATTGGCCAGATCATTCATTCAAGTTATCGGAAGATGAATTCCAATCCCTACTCTGCTTCTAAATGAGAAGGATATCTTGGACCACTTTCGAGGTCCAAGATGGCATATCAACTCCGAGATCCACGATACACAAGTGCCCTCACTCTCCCCCCCTTGTAGCTCAGAGAAGGTGGTTAATGAATTCTAGCACACAAGTTATAGTAAAAGTCACATCATGGTCTTCAATGTAACGGATGATACTTGTAGTTTGAATTTACATAGTTTCGTATTTTTATACCCTACAGTCATAGATAACAGGTTACAAACGCTTATTTTGACTACTTATGACGAGATCAGAGTGAACAATTTTCAAATTCATTTTTATACTCTAATAAAATATTGTTCGAAAACTCCTTTCCAAACCCAGAATGAATTCAAATAATTAAAAGTTTCAAAGTCATTTAATAAAAACACCAGAAAATTGGAATTTTTACAATTTGAATCCTTCAAACAATATTATTCAAATTTGTTTTTGTCAAATTAATCTTTCCTATTACCAAGTGCTAGTTATATTTAAAGCTCAAAGTACTGCCAGGAAGGAATCAAATTTAAGACCTTGATTCTGTTTGGTATCGTTATGAAGCAGCAGAAGATTTTTTTTCGTGAGGACTCGAAACTGATGCATCCTTCCCTAAAATGTAATACATTTAAAAATAATTTAGGTATTCACTTTAATTGATATCATTTAAATATCTAGTTATGTATATAACCTGAACTCTAAAATGCACTCTGTACAATTTGATCGCAACATTTTAGTTTGGATAGAAAAGCTCTACAATAAATTCTAAAAAAAACAATCTTCTAAAATGATTAAGATCTATTTTACACTGAGGTAATTTATAAAATTGATAATTTATGTGTTTAAATTCAACAAATTAATTTTATGTTTTAAAAAATCAGTTTTATACAGAAAATGCATTATTACAACTAAAAAGATTTTACTTCGTTAATTTAAACTAAGAAATATTTTAAAACTTGTTAGCTAGTCACAATTTAAAAAGAGCCGAAAATGTTTTAAGCAAAAGTTCAAATGGGAAAGCTGTTTTTTATTGGAAATTAAATTAGGAATGAGCCCTTTAATTCAACTGGTCGATTATAATTTCGAATTAATAACAGACTAGTTGAACAGAAAAGGCTCAATGCAAAGAAACTTTTAAATTATACAAATATTCCAGAAAAGATTTCGAATTATTCAATGAACGCTAATTGACATCGTGAACACTGAAGAATTACAGTATTGTCTTATAAAAATTAGATATCATGACAGTTTAATATGGTAAACTGGCTTTTTTGATAGTTTAATGCTTTAAGTAAATTAATTTTACTAAACACAATAAGATTTAGTAGTTTGAAGAGTTATTTTAAGTTAATGTGAATTTCAATTTACTTATCACCTATTCACATTGTAAAATTTCATATATATATATATTTTCTAAATCTTTAGCAAAAATATCTCACAAAATAAATACTTAAACACTAGAAATTTTACGACAAAGACTTTTGAATTATACAAATATTCATTTTATATATTATACAAATATTCATGCATTATACAAAATTTTAGTAAGACAAATAAATTAAGACAATTTTATTATCAGCTATATTTTAGTTTTCAAATAAATTCTTAAATAGCTGATGAATTTACAATGTTCACATACTTGAACAACAAGAAAGGCAATTCTACTTATATTTTTTACTATTTGGAGCTCATTGAATCAAAAAATTTTCAAAGGTAAGCAAGTTTTAAAACAGAACAGTAACAAAATTCCAATTAAAAATTTATAAAATGGTCTTTTATTAAATTAAGTTTTGGTAGCTACAACATGAAACACCTCATTTGGCCATAATATTATAGTTGGTCTTCCAATCTTCAGTTGGAGTTTGAATCTCATCTTCAGTGATAACAAAACTCAACTATAAGATGATTTTTAATGATTCACTTCAAACTGCAGTCTGGTCATTAAAGCCATCGTGAAGGAAAAAATGCAGCAACAAAATACTCTTGTAAATATTGTTAAGCAAGATTAAACGACGCTGCGGAGGAACATGTAATGCTAATAAATCGTTAGAGTGTTAAAATAGTCTAGCCAATTAAATTTAATTAGATCTGTTGAGATTAGGTACTTCTAGGGTCTATTTTATAAATACTAAAATTTATGACAATATTGCAATTCTTTATAAGAAGAATTACACGATTTTAATACAAATAATCAGAAATAAATGTAAATAAACAGAATATAAAAAAACGAATTTCTAGTTTACCCATAAAAAATTTGGAGGTTACTCAAAAAATGCATACTGTCCAGTATTGAAGTCACTATTTTTATATATTTCTTGCAAATGCAGTAAGATTTCTCGGGCAATTTCTTCATTGTGTGTAGACAAATCTGTCCAATTTTGTGATACCTCGACAGCATTAAAATTGCAGCATATCATACCTAGTGCAATACTCTTCAAGTCTTGGAAATGTTCGACGCTTCTTAAGTCATGAAGTTGGAGAATAACGGTGTGAGAATTCTCAAGAGTGATTGCATTTGAAACTAATTTGCGAAGTTCCGCTTCCTTACTGTAATCTTCGTACGAATTCACAATAATTAGTAGTTCCAATTTCGATTCTAGGTCATCTCCAATATTACCTGAATATAAGTATATTAGAAAATTTTCCACAGCAGACTGTTTTACGCTTTTAGCACTCGTGGACTGGAGTATAGGATATTTCTCGAATAAATCTTTGAAATATGAACAACGACCGCCAAGAATTGCTTTGTGTACCGAAAACGTGAAATGTCCAACATTAAGACGAAAGTCACTATAATTATCTCTATCGAGAAGACTTTGGAAATTCGCACATTTTTCGGGAGTCTTTGTCACATTTTTGAGCGAAGAAAATTGCTTAACAATCTTGTTGTTCGAAAATAAAATGCAACCACTTATAGTAAAACTATCGCCAATCTTTAAAATATCCACTCCATCAGCAATCAAGGGAAATTTCTCGAAGTCATAGGTTACATTTCCAGTTTCAGTCCCCTTCATTAAATGGCAACTCAATTGTCCTAGGTGGAGGACTTTTTCAAATGTATCAAGAATTTGAATTTCTAATCCCACAACGATGGTTTCTAGAATATTCAATGGAATGAACCTCATGGAGAGCGAAGCGTTATCAGAAGAGTTATCGTAACAAAACAGTAGTTTGAAGGAACCGAAGGACATTTGAAATAGAGGGCTTTCTTTAATCAGCGGTCCGTCAAGATGTCTCAAATAAATTTATCTTCCAGCTGAATCCTGACCTTGTAAGGGAAACTGTTTCCTCAAAGTTTATTTCTGTTGGTGATAAGAAATCCATGAGATCTGTTACTTTGTAATCACAGACAAAATCGTAAAAAGCAAGATCTGGCTTGTAATGTTGCTGACCAAATTTCATATCCGCCGTACATGAAAACCAGGATGCTACGCACAAAATTGAATTCCAGTTCAGGTAATTTTAATTTGTTCTGAGAGCTATTTTCAATCTTTTCTCTTAAGTAGTCAGACTTTGATGCCAAGATTGCCTTGTGCGCGTTAATTGTTTTATCCTTGAAGCATAGAGTTACATCACTTAAGTACTCCGATTTGAAAATGTTATAAAAATCTAAGCAAATGTCCTTTTCTTGTCTGTCTTCCAAGTGATTTAAATCATCAGAAGCAGGATCGTCAAGGATTATTATAAACTCACAGAGAACCGTAAGTGTCATCGATTTGGAATCGTAACAATCGTTAGGTTCCATACTATCGAAAAGATAACCTTTATTATTTACGTTCATTTTGAAACTGGGTTGCCAATACGCCACGTTTTCACTTAGGTAACCAAATCTATAGTTTAGTGAATAATTGTTTTTGACATCGTCTGGCAAATAATCCAAGAGAACATAATCTGATGCAAAGACAGGAGCCACTGTTATATAACAAGAACCGAATTCTTCTCCCAGGTCTATTGCTGGGGATTTAAAATGAGGGGTGGAGTCACCTCCGAGAACGTTAGTAATTATCCATTTTATCTTAAAATGTTTCATAATATATTTGCCAGTTGAAGAGATAGTCGATTTTACTTCATCTAAGCTTTCTTCTATTGAATCACACATGCTAAAATCCTACTAAAACACGCTTAGACTGAAAAAAATGATAGCTTTTTAACTATATCTCGTTACGAACGGCACAACTTCAGAAATAATTATGTATCTATGAGTCAGTAATTTTAATGATATGGAAACGGATTTATAGTTTTATAAAAATTACATTTATCGAAAGGCATGCGCAGTAGATACTTTTGTTCAATTATCATGAAACTTTTTTGAAATTAATTTCTGAGATTATAAATTGTATTACTAAATTGCATTCTGCATTTAATTAAATTTGTCACAGAAATTTAAAGAAATGTATCAAATAAATTATTCTTTTTCCGTAGTTATTAGCCGATTTTTCAAAACCACCGAGGCGGCGTAATGGATCTGTGCTCAGTTGATTGAGAAAGACAAATTAAATTATAAGCGTGTTGGTATGTAGGTAGGTTATTGTGCCCACAGTTTTGGAGTTCTATACTTGTTCATATTTACAACAATATCCCGGGAGTTCGCTTTTAAAAATTTGCCTCTAATATTCGGTCACAAATTTCACCATTGTACAGCTGCAGTACAATATTATTGTAGAAATTATAATTCATCAGCTAATAGGGTACAACTATAATTATAATATACTATAACTGTAATAAACTAATAGGGTACAACAATAAATTAGTGTTATAATAAGTAACATTTTGAGTCATTGCTCATTAGTGACAAATGAAACAAGCCACCGATGTAAGACTATGACTGGCTTCAATTTAGTGTTTTCATAATCTGAGTTAATATTTAAAAGAAGACTCTTTTAAGTGATTGAAATCACTTTTGTTGCTAAAATCCTTATTGTCTTATTGATTTTATAGACACATAGCTGACTACCATTAAATTAAAAAAGCCGTATAATTAAGGCTTTGTTCTCTTTATCGGAAGGTAGCGAGTTTGAATTCCGATCCAACTGAAGATCCACCATGTCAGCTGGAACACGTAAAATGTGTCGTAGTCACAATGTCTTCACGTGCATCCATTCCAAGCATCCATTCCGTGATGGAAGAAGCACAATGACAATATAAACATACTTGTTATTCAACACTGGCTGCATTTGAACCTACAACTCTTCTCTCTGAATGAAGAGTTTTGATCTGTTGCTTTACCACAATAAGCCCGAGAGCCCGATAGGTTAACAACTTGGAACATTATATATATATATATGTGTGTGTGTGTGTGTGTGTGTGTGTGTGTGTGTGTGTGTGTGTGTGTGTGTGTGTGTGTGTGTGTGTGTGTGTGTGTGTGTGTGTGTGTGTGTGTGTGTGTGTGTGTGTGTGTGTGTGTGTGTGTGTGTGTGTGTGTGTGTGTGTGTGTGTGTGTGTGTGTGTGTGTGTGTGTGTGTTAAAGATCGGTATTGATAGAATCTTCCTGCTAAGAGAATGTATGAGTGCCACAAGGGTATTAACCTACTTCCGCTTTCAAACACATAGACCTTTCATCACTTTCTGACAAAGGTTATTGGGACCACATTCTCGTGTTTGGAAAAAAGTTGCAACCAGATTAGTAGATGAATAAATCTTATTAAACCCATTCAGACTTAATATAGACCAGAGTGTTTGGTTTGTTTGACGCTCAAGAATCATTTTTTATGTGCAAGGGCTAATTAAAATGCTTTACATTTTAAAGTGGATTTACAAAACTATTGCAAACATATAAGTCTGATATGAGATTAAAACCCACGAACCAGAAGCTAGAGAGTTAATAATTCTCCGGCAGCTTGACAGCAATGTTGACGTGAGAATGTCCGTTCAGGTGCTGTCCTCATCGATTGACAGCGTTTAGCAAGCAGCATTTTTTGTATTGAAGCAAAACATTAACAAATATAAAAGTAAAAATAGATATCGAAATATATTGGTGGTATTTGTGCAGTTCAGACACTTCATGTAGAAACGAAAAGAAAATAGAACATAATTGCTTTGATTCAAACAAATTATTATTCATAAGAGTGATTGTACTTTTTCTCTTTATTTGCCAAATATTTTATCAAGTTTATATTCGTTTGAGGCTATAGATTTTCAGGAAAATGCAACTAGGAGGGACCCTCGCACCACATGAAATCAACAGTTTTGTCACAAAGCTGCCTTTTGATGAACAGTCAGCGGAATTAGTTTGATTAGGAACGTGTTAAAGATTTCCAGAGTATATCTTACGTATTTCTTTAACTTTATCTCTGACACAAACATACTTCATGGCTCATCTCTCTAGACCGATTGTAAAACAGAATCCGTCCAATAATGTATCCGAATATCTCATATTTAGAAGTTTTACAAGCGAAGTCTGCTAGACGTGTGTCAATGCAACAGCTTAGAAACATAAGCCTAGGAATGGGTGTTATTTTCAAAGATGCTATACTGGATTTAGCCATTAGCTCTTGGATCCTATCTTTTTCCTCAATTTTAATCAAAACGACAGTTACATTAAACTGATTTCTGGAGTAGAAAAATACTCGAAGACTTACACTACTATTTTCCAAATTAATTTTCACTGAATGTTATATTTTTGTTGAAACTCATATTTCTCATATTAGTTTTTTTAACTATAATTTTTTCATTTGGCAACACCAAATTTTGTGTTTCTATAATGTAAGGTGTAAGACAAAAGTGGGGGGAAGAAATTCGAGTTGGAGTTTCGAGTTGAAATTATCGTCTGACTTTGGCTTATTATTTGATTGACTAAGATTGTGTATTTTTGTTCCCTTATTTTTACTATTTAAATTCTTAATTTGTTAATTTTATTTCTTTATTATGGATTCAAAATGATTGAAGCTGAGACTGAAATGATTTACACGGTTTGCGATTTACGCATTCCAAAAATAAATACTTCAAGATTATTGACTTTCGAAGATTCTATTCCACAACTAATCCAGTTAGCTGCGGAAAATGGTATAACTAAGTTCTTCATTTTCCTGTCTCCCACTGATGGTACTGCATCTATTCCAAAGAAACCTTATAATTTAAAGTAAGAAATAATTCAACTTGTAAAGAATCACAAGAAAATAATACAAATTCAACACACCCGTCAAGGTAAGCTTCTATTCGAAACTAATTGCCCAGATGCTGCTGTTGAAATAAGCAAGATAAATAATATTCTTGGAGTTCCTGTTAACTCCAGTTTTCAACCTGAATACATTTCTTCAAGATTTCTTATAAAAGAAATAAATGTAGATTTACCTTTATATCTTGTTGCTGAAGAAATTGCGCAAAATGGCTTAACGATATTAAGCTTACAAAGATTTACAAAAAAGAATTCTGAAGAATTGAGCGAAAATATTTTAGTGAGTGTCATTGGACATCATTTACCTCAAACTATCAATTTATTCTATTCCATCATTCCAATTTCTCCTTTTATTGACAACGTTCATCAATGTGGAAAACGCTATAAATTCACTCACCCTACGAAAAAATGTACACAAGAAGTCTCCCTATGTAAAAACTGTGGAACATTCCATAAAGACTCTCCCTGTACCAATGAAACACCTAAACGTATAAACTGTCAAGGAATTCATGCAGCTAATGACATTTCCTGCCCTACGAGGCTTGAAGAAAAAAATTCTTACAATTTAAAAGCTTGAACCATCTTCCATTTATTGAAGCGAGAAGGCGTTATAATAAATCTTTAAAAACCAGTTACTCCAGTGTAACCAAAAGTCATATTCCTTTCGTGCCGAATCAAAATGAAATAACCGATATTGTTAAAAAAGCAGTGGCTGAAATGGCTTCTATTTTTGAAGCAAAATTACTTGCGATACAGGCTAGACAAGATCAAATGATTCAACAAATGTTCTCATTTATGACAGAATGTATGCGAACATATTCGAATCCAGCTAGATCAGTTTCTAGATCTCCTCCAAGAAAGAGTCGTGCAAGATCTATCCAGTCAAGAAAGAAAAGTCCAAAAAATTCTGTGAATCAGCAAATAATATCTCCCGAACAACCTATTATGAAATCTCCTCAACCAAATATTAAACATGCAGAACCTAACATTAAAGAAAGAATTGAACTAGGAAGAAGTCGTAAAAAATATTCATAAATGTTTTTAATATTCTTTTACTACGAGCGCACCTTTTTTTGATTTTCAATAACTGTTCAGGTTTTTCGTTTATATTTAATGTTCAATTTAATTTCTTGGAATGCAAGAAGCGTTCTATCTAAGCGCCCGTATGTAAAACTTCCGTACTTTCAATCTTCCGATGTCCTAGCAATTCAAGAAACGTTTCTTAAAAATTCCGACTTATTTCAAATTTGTAATAAAACAATAATTAGATTAGATAGGCAAGATGGCCGTGGTGGAGGACTTCTTTTTGCTGTTGATAAATCTCTACCTGTGCAAGTTTTAAATATATCCAGCTCAGAAGATAACGATACAGAAATTTTAGCTATAAAAATTACTATATCCAAATCATCTCTTACTTTAGTAAATGTATACGTTCCATACGGTAAATTTTCAAGTTCTTTGTTCCATAGCATCTTATCTAATATTTATCCTCCCTTCATAATAATTGGAGACTTTAATATACGAAGTTCGGCGCTTGGTAGTTATTCAAACTCTCCCGATTCTTCAGAATTCCTCGATTGGATACTGGATAGCAACATCTGTCTGTTAAATACATCTCAGCCTACTCACTTCGGACTCCACCATAGACCTACCCTTATCGATTATAATTTTGTATCTCCTGATATTTTTCCTTTTTGTACTTTCTCAGTCAGTTCAGATAGTTATGGTAGTGATCATGTCCCTGTCCAAACAAGTGTTAAAATCTACAATAACGATTATTCGAAAGGTACTTCCCGCAATAGAATTTTATGGTCTGGCTTCTTCAATTCAATGAACACTGAAATTGCTAATAACGGACTAGTTTCTGTAGATCAATTCCAAATTTTATGCAAAAACCATCTTGATAAATTCAGGAAAAAACTAATCTTTCCGTTAAAGTCATATCCTCCGTGGTGTACATCGGAATGTTGTTATCTTTTGGGAAAAAAAGAAAACTTTGGAGGAAAGCAAAAAGTTCTCTTAATCAGACTCTGTGGATACAGTACAAACGAATTTCTGCAAAACTTCATCAGCTTCTTCTAACCCTTTCCAGAAATTTCTGGGATAAAACTATAACAAACGCTGGAATATCTAAGGACATTTATTCTATTCTTAAAAAGCTTAAAAATAGATCTACTGACTCACCAACTCATCATCTACTAATTTCTAGCGAAACTTCAATTATTTCGGACCCTGTTTTTCAGGCTAACTTATTTGCCAAATTTTATTCTCGTCAATCGGCAACTGAAGTATTACCTCTTGATTTAAGTTCAAACTTTGATTTAGAATATAACTCTGCATTCTCGCTCTCAGAACTCCAATTGGCGATTTCTAAATGCAAAAATACTTCAGCTGGTCCTGATTTAATATCTGCTAAAATTTTGAAGGGTCTATCAAATATAGCTTTACGATCCCTTTTGTCACTCATAAATAACTCTTGGTTAAGCGGTATTGTTCCCCGTCTTGGAAAAAATCCATCATAATTCCTATAATAAAACCTGGGAAAGATACTACTTCAGTGAATTCTTATCGCCCAATATCTCTTACAAGCGTTCTATGTAAGGTCATGGAACGCATGATATTAAATCGTCTAATAAATCACATCTCCCTTTCTAAATATTTTCATCAAAATCATCATGGATTTATGCCTCATAGAGGTTGCGATGGTGTTCTTTCTATGCTTCATCATCATATTATTGCTTTACGCTCACAGAGAAAATATATCATATGCGCAACTGTAGACATATCTCAAGCTTATGATTCAGTGTGGCCAGACGGTCTTATTTATAAGCTCCTCCAATTTGATATCAGAGGAAATGCTGCTCATTGGATATTGGATTCTTTATCGGATAGAAGTTTTAAAGTGAAATGGCGTGGAACTTTATCTCAACCCACTTTCTCTAATAGAGGTGTTCCTCAAGGCAGTGTTCTTTCTCCCTTTCTTTTTATGATTTATATGTCAGATATTTACGAAGTTCTTCTCCTAACATAAAGTGTTTTATTTATGCTGATGACATAATCCTTTTGGCTGCTCATACATCACAAGAAAGTCTACAGCAAAAAATGCAGACTGCAATCATAAAACTTGAACAATGGTGTGATGAATGGAAACTAAAAATTGATTCCTCAAAATGTTCAGTCATTGATTTCTCTCGCAAAAAATATCCTGTAAATTTTGAACTAACTATCAACCAATTACCTATTTCTTGGTCTAAGCACATAAAAATTCTGGGCCTCTATTTTACTAATAACTTAACCTTCAAGTATAATTTCCAAATGAAAAAAAAATCTATCCAGAAGAAAATTAATGTTTTAAAAGCAATTGCAGGTAGCAGATGGGGAGCAAAAACTAATCACTTACTTCAAATTGTTCAGTCCTTCATTACAACCCACACAACACAAGTACGTCCATTGGACGTCCACTGGATGTTATTTGGATGATCCACCGTGATCCAGTAGACATCCACTGGACGTCCATAAATGATCCAGTGCACCATCCACTGACCGTCCAGAAGACATCCAGTAGACGTCTAATGGATGTCCACAGATAACCACTGGTGGACGTGTTTTGGATATGACGTCACATAGCATTGGTAGTGACGTCATTAATCTGACACGGCAGAATGCGCATGATCCTCCAATCATATACTATTATTTTTTATGAATGGCCGTTTCTTATGTTGTGAAATATTTTGTTGTCACTTTTAAATTTTTATATTCAACTGAATTGCGTAAATATTAAATAAATAATTTTTAATTTGCTTACTTTTACTTTATAAAATATTAAAATTAACTTAATTTCAGAAAAATAAATTTTACTAAGTATTCATATAAAAGATATTTTATTTCTTACAACACAGGAAATTTTTCAGATTAATTTTAAATTTCGACTTACCTTAAAAAAGTTGTAATTCCAACATAAAATGCTTTAAGTATTACATGCAAATCACAAATATTAATTATTTGCTTTTAATTAAAGATATTTGAGCATGAAAATATTGATTTACAATAAAAAAATCTATATTGTAGAAAACATCAAATGCAATAAATTTGGTTCAATTACACAGCTATAGAATAAATATATATCTAATGTAAAATATCAATTTTAATTCTTAGTATCACTTTATTTAAAACATTTTGCTTTAGAAATTTGACATCGATTCAATTGAGCGTTATCAAACCAGAAAGATAAAAAATGAACTTAAAGCAAGAAAATGCACATGTATATTGAATAAATTTGGATTTTTCTTTGAGTATTAAGTTTCAAAACAGAGTTTTAAGAGATTAAAGGTAGCCTTATATTTACCAAATCTATTCAGTCACTTTTAATTTATTATTTAAAAAAATATTACATTCTAATTACACATTATGATTAAAAAAGTTTGGCAGATGGGATATCCCATTTGATTTTTTAAAAATAAATGATATATTTCTGTTTTGTGATGTTTAACATCACAAAAAATGCTCAACAGAATATTTTGATATAATATGAAGAGAAAATGCGAAAACGCAGTAAGGACTTTTGCGAAACAAGCAAAATAAAAAATAGACCATTTACAGTGAGAAATTAATGTTTGAAAAACTTTTACAGTAATAAGTAAATGCAGCATTATACTAATAGAACATGTATTTTAAAATGAATTCAAAACATCATATAAATAAAACATTTTATTATTCTACAATTTTTTTCAATTCATTCAAATATCTAGTTTTTGCATGCCGTAACCAATTTTTCACACAGGATATAAGTATTGCATCAGTAACATTGCACAAAGCTCCATTTTTTCTTACAGCATCTAGAAGAAAAAAACATTTAGAGATTTGAAAATAATTATTATGACATTGTAAAAGTTGTGCTGATAAGCGAATGTATTCTTTATTAATAGAGTTCAAAATCACATAATGAAAAAATAAAAATTCAGGAGTTTAAAGTGTTGTATCATTTTGTGTAGAACATGTATTTCAATTAAACTTAATTATAATGAACTTATTTAATATTCTTATTTTTTCAGTTCTGTATTTAAGTATTTTGTTAAAAAAATTCACAATTATTTTTTTATAATTTTGAAGAATCTATTTTTATTTTTAAAAGTCCTTTTACAATTTCTAATTTGTACAAATTAAAATTATAATTATGAGCTATTTTCTTCTTGTATGGAATTATTATTATTTTTTTTTTCAATAAATTGTGGACAAAAAGTAAATGAAAATCACTATGTTACTTTTAAAAGGTGGCTCAATCACAGGAGTTACTACTACCGGTACCAAATGCCCCAAACATGTAGATTATCGCACCAGAATGGATTTGTTAGCAATCTATGACTATTCTAAAATCTGTTTTTTTTTTCCATATCATAAATACAATAAGGGATTAATTGAAAATTTCTTGTGGGTCCACTTGTTGATTGTAGTCTTCAAATACCGAATCCTGATTTAATTAAACTAAACACTTTCTCATGAATTTATATCAGTTCCTGAATCCATTAATTTGTGCATTTGTCTACTAATATAAATTAGTAAAGCAGAAAATTTAGTTTACACTAAAACAAACATAAAATCTTACCAAAAGCTAGTTGACAAATTTTTAGACTATCAAATGATTTAATAGCTAGTAACTTACCCAAAATGTAAAGAAGCAGAATTTTAAAAAAATAGAAACATTTTCCGATACTTGCATAAACACGAATTATAATATGAAATGAACGTGTACCTTATAATTACTATAATTGAAAATTAGTATAGTAAATTACTTCACCTCAAATGATTACATAAAAATTAATTTACATCAGATAAATATTTGTTGCAAATTAAATCCAATTTTAAAAATTTTTTACAAATAATACTTTTAGAATATTTTTCCTTGCTTAATTTTACAAGTTACGATAACATTCATAGAGCTAGGAGTAGTGGCATATCCTATCAAATGCATTAGGTCTAATGTAATTCTTTTACACACCTTTTCACAAAATGGTAATAATTTAAATAAATTTCTTTTATAGAGTGAAATTAAAAATAAACACAATATGCTTCAATATTATTTTATTGAATACAAAACATTTCTAGATTATTTATAAAAGGAGGGTAACATATTATTGACCTTTAAAAAGAATTGCTTTTGTATACAATTATAGAGTTCACATTATTTAAAGTATTTTTAAAATAATGCTTAACACTGACAACAAAATAATACTTAATTACAGCTTTAATTAGTTAGATGTCATGATTATCCAGAGGATCATGATGAAATTTATGAAGTTTCAATTGAGGAAATAATTTTTTAATATTTAAAGCAGATAAAACATCCAATTCACATTGAATGTTTATTTTTCTGACATTTTTCACAAGCTAGGAAATAAGTTATAAAAATAATTTAATAACATAAAAATAATTTAAGTTTTAATAATTTTTGTTATTTTTCAAGGTTAGAAATTTTATTGTTGTCATATACATGTCACTCATCTATATAATTTAGTACCTTTAAAAAATGTGATTGTTAGTAGAGGAAGGTTTTGAATGTAATAAACCTCCAAATGTTATTTTATTGCACACTCTTTTCACTAAATGTTAATAATTTTTAATTAAATTTCTTTTATGGAGTGAAATTAAAAATAAACATAGTATGTTTAAATATTATTTTATTAAATACAAAAAAATCTCTTGATTATTTATATAAGGAAGCTAATATATTACTGACCTTTAAAAATAATTGCTTTTGTATATAATTGTCCTATAGAGTTCAAATTGTTTAAAGTGTTTTTACAATAATGCTTAATACAGATAACAAAATAATGCTTAATTACAGCTGTAATTAGTTGGAAGACATGATTATCCAGAGGATCATTATCAAATTGATGTAGTTTCAATTGAGAAAATATATTTTCAATATTTAACACAGATAAAGCATCCAATTCACATTGAATGTTTATTTTTCTGACATTTTTAAATTTTGAAAATGAGTGTAACATTACATTTCTTCTAAATACAGATTCACACACTTTACAAATCTTGTAAACATCATCTCATGGGTATATCAATTTACCCTGTGATTTGAAGGAAATCAAGTACAAATTATAGGGAGTAACTGCTTGTAATGCATTTAAACATATTTCACATTTAATAAGTTGGTTTAATTTTTTACTACAAATCCAGCAATATAATAAATTATATCACAAGAAAATTCATTAAGCAAATCTGGTTTAAAAAATATATCTTGCTCTTCTATCATCAAATCAGGACTTCTATTTAAGATTGTTAATGACAAATGTACAATATTATTTTGAGAGGTTGACATATTAATAACATTAATAGGTAAATTGTGATTAGGTACACTTAAAATACCGATTTCAGTTAAAGGAATACAATTACCAGAAGATGCAGGTTTCAATTCTGAATTCACAAGCAATTTTTTATCAGCTGCTTTGAATTAGCGAGCTGTTGGATTGTTGTTGCTGCCACCATGAAATCTTATTGATGAAAAGAAAAGTTCTAAATGATCTTGGCTGACCTTGTAAAATGGAAAGTAAAATAATGGAGGATTTGCAGGACAAATTAATGATTCTGCTATATGCAATACACTCTGAATGCATAATTTAAATCCTAAAAGTCCAATTTTCCTGTTGGAATTTAAAATTTTTGGACCTCCAACACTTACCCTCAAATTGGAAATATAATCATCTGCTTGCTTTAGAAATAATTTAATATTTTGCATATCAGATTGATTTAGAGCTTTTTTAAAAACATGTTGTATGTTTGATATTTTAAATTCTAGATCTAATAAAGTGTTAAATATTCTTAAAATATAATAAAAAAATTATTGAATGTTATGCATTGTTTAAAACAAAAAGTTTCAAAAAAAATTTTTTTAAATATCAACAAATTATGAAAATTCTGATTTTATAAGAAAATTCTTTAGAATTAAATGTAAAGATATATTCTATCTTTTAAAATGATTAAAAGATATTTTTTATTTCTCATTAGTAAAAGTTATGAATTTTGAAAACATTTTTATAACAATCTTACCTTCTGCAAATAGGATACGCATCATCTCTTAATCTAACACAAGAAAGAGATATCCGATCTATCATTTCTTCGGGAAATGTGCTAAACACAGTTTACTATGTTTGGAGGGAAGCCAATTTTTCTGAAGTACAACTTTGATCTAAATTTCTCTCCGCTGCTCATCTTTCGGAAAACTATTAAAAGAAATAAGAATACTAAAAAATGACATCTTTCATTCAAAATTACAGAATATAGTAAGAATGGAACTAAGTTCCTTGTGTATTACTATTTCAGCTAAATACTCAATGACAGAAAGACAAAATTGATTTAACTTGATATCTGCCCAAGTTAAGCTTTGTATCCTATATACCAAAACCATATTCATATAAGCATGCAAATGATAAATTGCCATTTTGTATGAAATATTTCTAATGCTTAATTCCAGAATAAAGAAATATTATTAAATTTAACCAACACATTTATTACTAAATATTTTAATGACAAACATAATTGTGTTTTTGGGACAAAATATTATTTTAATATAAACTAACTTTAACAGATAATAAGAAAACATACATGAAATAAATATAACATATAGAATATAAAATCATAACAATTTGCTTATTCTTCACTAGAATTAACATTACCCACACAACCACAAATATCTATGTGATAACCAGGTCAATTCCAATTCATATCCAGATATCTATTAGATCTGCATCACATCCTTGAGATATTCAAATGTCCATTGATATTCAAAACTTGGATGTCCACTAGATATCATAAAATATCATCTAGACACTAACTTTTGGATATTGGAGAGAGATCTCATAGATATTTAAAACTATTGCAAATTGAATATCCATATATTGTAAGGGCTAGACATCTGACAGAAATTTAGATATCTACATTTTGGATATTTGTAATATCAAGCACTACATGTTTACTCAACATTGATAAAAAAAAAAAAACTATACTTACAAAAAATTCTGAAATAAATTTTTTTAATCTTTTATACCTATAATTCTGATATATATTTATATATATTGATATTAAAAATATATAGGTTATAATAAACTAAAAACTGTTTTCATCACCAAGAATGATTAAATTTGTTTGCTAAAGAAAGTATAATTATAAATTTATTATATTTTCTTGTCTTGTCTATATATATTTTCTTGATAAAGACTTGTTATCAAAATTATTATTATTAATATTCTCAAATTTTCTTTTATTATAGTTAAAGTATTTAAAATAATTGTAAAATTTTAAGTATAACTATAATTTTTTTAAGTACAACATACAATACTAAATAAAACTCTTATTTCTTTTGCAAAATCCTGGTACATTAATTTATTCAATTACAATGTATCCATTGATGTATTATTCAATGAGCTTTTGAAGACAACTTTTCAACACGTTAAAAATTATTTAATATATTTTCAATAACAGTGAGGTAGAATCAAAATATGAACAATTTACTAATCTTTTCATACAATATATACATCAATCAAAATCTCACATTTAACTATTTTTCATCAGTTCTAAATTATAAAACAGCAAATTAGGTGACACATCATTACTTTTGATGGCAAGAGAGAAATGAATATTTTATATACTAAACATAAAAAATCTGATTTGACAAATAGACATTTAAACATTTGATTTATCACAGAAAATTAAAGAACAATTTGACACAACCGTTAAATATTACTTAATGTTCTAAACTTCTTTAACAATGTATACAGATGGACATAAAGGGCTTTTACTTTTATCTAAATTTATCAAAACTAATACTAGAATATTAAATTTGATCAACACATTTATTACTAAATATTTTAGTGATAAACATAATTTTGGTTTTTGAACAAAAATGTTACTTTAATATGAACTAACTTTAACATATAATGAAATTACATACATGGAATAACTATAACATATGGAATGTAAAAACAAAACATTTTGCTTATTCTTCACTTGGATTAAAATCACTTATGGAAGACACATTATACAATATAAAAGATGCTTATATATACAAATATATGCTTAATTGTCATAAAAAACAAATTATTCTTAACTTTTTCTAAAAAAGAAACATTCTATAAAAACTATAACAATTAAAATATATATTTTAAGCTATTTTTATAACCCTTTGCAAACTCAGGTTTGAGGATTAGTAGATGAACATGCAAAAGTACTGTATATTAGTTCATGATAAAAAAATTATTCCGCATTGTAAATGAATTTTAAAATTTTTTGAATATTTTTAAGGTAACCAAGAAAAATTAACTGGATTATAAAAGGATTAGTAGAATTACTGTCCTTAATCAAAACACATTATATTCGTTAACATTAACTGATATAAGAAGCTTAATAATAATTAGAAAGAAAATTTATACATAAATTATATATTTTTTATTTCCATGTACTAAAATATCGATGTACCTTACATAAGCCTTAGAAAGTATGCATAGAGTTAATCAATGCTTTATGGTTCCATACATAGAACATGAATTTCAATATTGTTTTAAACTAGAAATTACTTTAAAAATAATATAATTTAACAACTATTAAACTATCTTTAACGTAATGTAATTTTTTGCAATTATAAATACATTAAATAATAAAACGATAGCTAAGCAAACTGCGAATAAGCAATACTTAAGCAGAGCACAAAATTTTTCTTACCTGTGAAATGTTATTCCTTCCATTTCTTGGTCTTTCTATTAGTGCATCCGAATGCTACACAAAATCCCATTTCTTCTTTTAAATTCAGATTAAGAAAATAATATAGCTTAAACATCAAAAATTAAGAAATAAATTTGTCACAGTTATGGTAAAAGAATACGAAATAAGCGCTTTTCTTGTCTAACCAAGATGGCCGCTTGGTTACAGTTGATACTTCATCGAAGTCTAGATTACATCCACAACGAATGTCCAATAGACGTCTATTTTTAATCCACACATATCCATGATTAATGTCCATAAATTGACATCTAATAGACGTCTATTAGACATCCATAGTGGTCGACCAGCAAACATCCACTGAATAGCCTTTCATGGACGTCCAGTAGATGTCTATTTATCATCCATAACGTCCACTGGATATGGTGGACCTCTCGTGGACGTCCATTAGACGTTCTTGGTTGTGTGGGAAGTAGCCTCGATTATGGATGTCGTGTATTTACATCTGCGAGCTTATCAGACCGAAAAATCTTGGATCCGATATATCACTCAGTTCTTAGAATTGCTACAGGTCTACCTCGCTGGACACCAATTCCACTTCTTCTGAAAGAATCAGGGGTCTTACCTCTTACTGTAAGACAGAACTTTCTCTCTACAAGGATGTACATTAGAAATCTTGCACTTTCTACTAGATCTCCATGTGGTAGTTTGTGGGAATCAATGCCATGCAGCCATATCTCGGGTGCTCTTCCTCTATCTTTGCGAGTGAAAAAATGGCTTGAAGAAAATGGAATTCAAGAATCACATATTTTAAGAGTTCCTGCAAAACCTACTTCTGTTAATAATAATTTTAAAATATTTCTTAGAAAATATACTTTTCAGACTAAAAATCTTCCAACAAATACTATCAATGACCTCTTTGAAATGCATAGAACTTCTGAATGGTCCAATCACATATTATTATTTACTGATGCATCTAAAATAGAAAATAAACTTGGAATCGCTGTTTATGACAGCAGTAATAACTCCTTTGTTTCCGGGCAAATCAATAACTCTAATTCCATCTTTACAGCTGAGGCTTTGGCTTTATATCTGGCGGTGACTAAATTCTGTATTTCTCGCTCCAACTATATCATATTATCAGACTCCTTATCCTGTCTAAAAAGTTTGGAAACTCTCTCAACTTCTTCCCCAACCATCATTCAACACATCGGATCAGCTTTAGGAAATGCAACTAAGATTTGCAAATCTATTCAATTAGTTTGGATTCCTGGTCATTCCGAAATTGCAGGGAACGAAAAAGTAGATACTCTTGCAAAATCGGCCATTAATAAAAGTTATATTCTGCACTCAATTTCACCTGAAGACCTTATCCATAATATAAGAAACATTTTTATCAATTATAATAAAAACGAATGGAATAATAGTAAATATGCCTCTAACTTTTCGCACATGTCTTCTATCACGAAAATTCACCGCAATTATATTAACTCTCGCCTTGAAGAAGTGTGGCTAGCTAGAGTTAGAACTAGATCTTTTCCGACAAATGCTAAATTACACAAATTTAAACTTTCTTCAACGGATAAATGCTCTTGTGGAGAAAGAGAAACCATTGATCACATAATGTTATCGTGTCCTCGATATGATCAAGCAAGAAATTCCTTAAGAGAAAAACTTGGAATTGGTACTCTTTCTTTCTCGTGGATTTTAGATTTGTCAACAAGTCCTAAAGAGAAAATTGACGCAACAATTTGTTTTTTGAAACAAATTAATAGATTCTAATTTTTTTTCTCGTCTTTGTATTTCCAAGCGGCTTTATTTCCCTTCATTTGTCAATCAAACGCCGTGCTTATCTTATCGTTTTGATTATAATTTTTTTTTCAAAATCATCAATCCACCAATTTTTGTTTATGGTTTAGAATGAAAACTCAATCTTACTCAATGCGAGCTATAAGCTTATGAGCATAAAGCTACAAAACAGTTTTTTGCCATAACCTAACCTAACCTAAAAACAATCGTTATCTTTATTTTTGAGCGATGCACTGTAATTTCAGAGAAATTCTTAAATCTTAATAACATCTAATTTTTCCGTGTTACGCTTCTTTATATTAAAAAATGAATCTATGATATTTTTAATGCTATCATCACATTTAATTGATTCTTAGGTAATTTTCTCATGAAAATTCATGTTTTAGAAGATTCCCTTTTGATTACATGCTTTGTTTACATTTTGCAATTTTGCTAATTCTCGATCTCTTTTCGCCAGCTGATTGTTAACCGATGCGATTACAGTGTCAACATGATTTATCTACTAAGAGCGTACTTTAGCGGGAATAGCTGATGGTTTAGTGATATTGCTGCCCAGTATAGAGGTATTGACGTTTAATTATCTCAGGCAAGTCACAAAACAACAAATCACTGTAGGTGAGATCCAAAATACAAACAAAATGCAATCAGCAATCAATGTATTAGAAATAGAAAATCTCCATCTAAAATATTCACTGAAAAGCCTATAATCTAATAAGCTAATATTTATCATATTCTAAGTTTGAAATGAAATATTTTTCTTGATACATATTTATTTTTATTAATATTTATTGAACTATTCAGCTTGTAATGTATATAATTATTTTCAAACAAGATATTGTTTCTTTTTATAGGGCAATTCATAAATAATTACATTTCACTGATGTAGAAGAATAAAACTTATTCCCCTCTCTTGCAATAAGCAAGTACAAGACTTCTTAGAAGATATTGCTGATGTTGATCTTGGTAACTATTTTCTTTTCATATAATATACATTTTTTGCTGAACAAGAATGGCAAAACCTTTAGAATTTTTATTTCTGATATTAAAGAACCTCTTTGACATGCTGCATGTGACACAGATGCATGAGTGAAAGTTGTTAAAAAAGCTGTGATAGCAAATATAAAATAAAAGATGTTGATTTGAGAAATTAGTTTAAAATAATTTGATGTTACTACCTTCAACCGCTTTTGTTAATCATTTTTGAAATAAATAAAGTTGAAAATAATGCTAAATTATTTGTATCATATTTCAAAAGTCAGCATATGCAAAGAGTTGATCAGCGGGCTTATTGGAATTGTGTTGGCTGTGAAATTAATATGATTATAATTGCTCATATTTGTGTGTTGTAAGGAAAGAAATGAGAAGAAAAAACTATTAAGTTGTTACTTCAATATATTCATAGTCATGGAATAAAAGTATCAGCTGATTTAAGTTTGTTAATGTTTTCTTTTGTTTCATTAAAAATTGAACTTGTTGCTATTCAGTTTGCAACTTTCACAAGAAAGGTACTAGTCAAGTTATAATAAATAATTCCTTTTCAAAGTAAATTATAAATATATTCATTTACAATCTTGCAAAAAAGTTTATGTTAATTAAATTTTATGTTTGTGTTAAAAAGTAATTGCTTCATTTTATTTTTTTCAAATCTAAGGTATTAATTACTATAAAAAAATCTAATTGTTTTTCAAAGTATTGTCAGGGGGCTTTATATGAAATAATGTAATTGTATTTGTAAGATTTTAACTATCATCAATTTCCTTAATGATAGTCTGTTAATTATTTTTCTCAAAAAGATGAATAATTTCATTTTTAACACCATATTTTACACGGATCAAAGTTTATTTCTTGAACTAGAAGATAACATTCAAATGTCCACTTTAGAAGATATGATTTTGAAGGAAAGTTTTGTTTCTTTCTGAATATCTTACGGTAATTTTTCCATAATAATTACAATTTATTTGTCAAGTTATGTCTTATGCATAACAAGTGAACTGGTAAATGTAAAGTAATATTGTAAATTATGATTAAACTTAATATTTGTAAATTTATTAACTTAATAATATGAGCAAAAAAAATAATAATAAATAAAATAAAAAATAGATCGACAGATTTTTTGATTTTTTGATTTTTATTTTATAAAAGCCACTTGTTGAGACTTATAGCTTGTTGACAATTTAACTTTTTCCTAGAGTGATGTATATGACAATTTATGTAACCATGTTTTACATGCTCAAAAATCATTATTTGGAAGATAGAAGGGATTCATGCCATTATTTTCCAGAAAACAGTTAGGGACAGACATGAGAATTTTTTTGATTTGGATACATGTGATCTGTTCATTTCTATAAACACTAATTGTGAGACATTTCAATAATTGCTAAGAATTTACAGTATTTTTAGGAATTGTTTCATATAGAATTATTTTTCCCTTCCACAATGAAAAAAATAAGTTTTAAGATTTATAACATCTATAAGAGTAAAAATTAATAAGTTTGGAATACTTCAATTTGAAAAATATCTTAGATGATGCTTCAGTTTTCCACATGGGTGTAACTTTTCCATCCTTGGAAAGAATTTCTATCTTTTGATATTTTTGAATTAAATTTTTAGTCTCAGTTGTTTGTTTGTTTAATGGCAATTATGACTATGTATAAAATTTCCATGATTATCTGTCATGTCAAAACATATAATTCTAAATGTGTGTTTTCATCACAAGTAATGTAAAAATCAATCAGTTCTTGCATCATCTTAAAATCAGTAATGAAATGTCCATCATATTGTAATGTTAGTTTCCTTTGCATTTTCAAAAACTAGCAATTTTGAGTTATGATTAAAATGGTAATTAAGTCATCATTTGAAATTTGCAAGTCCGTTATTTATAAGTTAGTCACTATTTGGAGATTAAAGTGGAAGTGAGATTAGAAATATGTGTACCTTGTATTTATTTCATCATTGTATAAATTTTGAATCAATGTTAAAGCTTTAAAAAATTAAACAAAAAAAATGCAAAATTGTGTAGAATCTATTTACAA
Source organism: Latrodectus hesperus (assembly GCA_037975125.1). Classification (NCBI taxonomy): domain Eukaryota; kingdom Metazoa; phylum Arthropoda; class Arachnida; order Araneae; family Theridiidae; genus Latrodectus; species Latrodectus hesperus. Next base: position 17,878,055 of record JAJQOW010000014.1, read on the forward strand.
TGTTACACTTTTTTTTACCTTATTGTGGGAGAGAAAAAACAACTACAAAAGAGTTGAATGGGCATCAATAAAATATCCAAAATTAAATTTGTCCGAAATTTTACAGAATATTAAATACAGTAGGAACATAAAAAAATTTATCAATATATTATGATCTTTTAAAATAATGACATTTTAAAAGACTGCTTGAAAAAGTTTCCAATGTTTAATTTTACTTTAGTTTTTTTAATGAAATATTATATTTTGAATTTGTGATAAAAATAATAAATATGGTTGAGAAAAAAATTTTGAGGTATTTTTTTCATTGTGTTCATTATTGGAAATGTATCTCAACTTCCAAAACTACAAGATGTGAAGGGGTTTACTCATTTTAATTTTGTAACTAGTGTTTTATTTCTGTCTTATCATGGTTTTAGTACAACAAATTACTGATTTCACTGAAATGTGAAACCTGCATTAAACTCTTTTAAAATACTTTTCTATATTAAATTTCAATTTAATATATTTTATGTATTTATTTTTTAATGTATTTTTATTGATAAAATTATTTTTGTAATCTTTTAATATTTTTAAGTTATTTCAAGGAGGAAAATGGAAGTTCTGAAGAGTAAAATTTTACTAACTTAAATAAGACTTGTGGAATATCTAACCAAAATACAAATTGAATCATTTTGAAAGTAGTTTTATCAACTAATGCATAAAAATATTTTTATTTTTTTTTAAATAACGTGCGGGTACTTGGGTGACTAACCCTTCGCCACAACAAGGCGGGAAACTGCTACTCATTTGTCGTTACCGAGCGGGCACCTGTGAACCAAGTCACGGAGGCGAATAACATTACCCCCGTCATACCACCACAAACCCGTTGCATAAAAATATAAAAATGCATATTTTATTATCACTATCAAATTTCTTAAGAATCAAAACTAAATTTGTATTTTTGTGATAATATTTACAGAGCAAGCTTTTTTAGTTCAAAGTTAGCTTTGTAAGCAAATCATCTTTAGTAGAATAATTTTAAAATTAAAAAACAAGATTTATTAAATATTAGCTTTTTTTTATCACATCAAATAGGAATTTTTGCTTGAATTTTCATGATGTTATAGATTTTTCAATATTGGTAAAAGTTTAAAGATTTCACATACTACAAGCACACTCTTATATGATATTATCATTAAATATTGAATGAATATTTATTCTAAACCTAAATGAAAATTTTACTGAAATTGCAAATATTTTTTTTTTCTAATATCACAATTTTTATTTCAGGTTACAAAGAACAGGTATAATGGTATAGAAGGATGTATTATTGCAGAATTGGATAAAAGAAATTTAACATTTTAACAGGAAAAGTACTCTACATCAGATTAAACGGAAAATATTTTTATAACAAAAAACATTTTCTTAACTTCTATAATTTTTTCCTTAATTCTACATTTATTTAAATTTTTCATAAAGGGTGTAAACTTATAAATTTTAATTTTATTGATCATTACAATTTTTTTGGAATTTGTATTTGTATTTATCTGCAAAAATAATTAATCTCTGCTAGAATTCCTGTTATTTTTAAATGTTTTTTGAGACATTGTATATTATAAATGGATAATTGAATGTACATAAGCATATTTTACTTCTTCAAGATATGCTCAACAAATTATGTATTGTGCTCCAAATTATTTTTATAATTGTGTATTGGTAGTAGATCTGATGATATTTAATGCGCTGGTTACCTAATCAGTTGACTCTATCAGTTGTATTTACCACCAACATCATGAGGAATAACCGAGGCAAAAATCTATCTCTAGGTTCAAGGACCAAACCTTACTATACAGGAAAGTTAAACCAGACTGCGCATGTGCAGTTTATATATACGATAAGTGATCATACACATTTCTTTGCAACTCTTGTGTACTTTTTAATGTGTACTATCTGCATAACAAATTTCAAATGTGTCGTAATTTAACAATAATTATTTTAAACACTGATTTATTTTACAATGTGCAGTGCTTAAAGATTCTTGAGGACTAGAATGTTTTAAACGGAATATTAGACCTAAAAAGAAGTGTATGTGTTGTGTGTGTTTAATTCTATTTTAAACTTTGCTACTTATGCATTATCCTGTCAACCATTTCCATAGAAAAAATTGTCCCCAAATTTTGTAGCTTAGTGACCATATGCATTATTAAACTTCATTTTATAGTTTCATTTTTAATGACTGCAAACTTTAAATTTTTGATTTAAAAAAGTTTTCAACTATTAATTTTTTGAAGCTATAAATTAACATCTTTTCTCCCTCAAATTTTGGAAAAAATAATTATAACTAGTATTATTTGACAGCATATTTTTGCCAGATGTAATTATGTAATGGGATAATATGTTAGTACAGTTAATTCATATTTAATTCTCTTAAAACTTACTGAAATTAAACAAACTTTTTTTAACAATTTTTTAAAGATTTAACTATTATGTTTCCTTGCAGATCAATGAGAGATTCTTTGACATGGTCCTGTTTCCCAGTGTGATTAGAAGTATTGATTGTACACATATACCAATGATCTCACATGGAAGAATTGATGCAAAAATGATTTGTTAAAGAAAAGGTATACTTTCAAATTGTGTGCAGTTATTGCATCAGCAGACTTACAAATGTTAGCTATACAAAATGTTGTGTTAAAGTGGCTTGTTGTGTTAAAGCGTTAAAGACCCATAACAATACTATTCTAAATAATGGGGAATGATTTCTGAAGTGATGCAATGCCTTGTGTACAGCAGGTACCATCCCTTGGGTGACAGTAGCTATCCCTATCAGCTATATTTATTTACTTCTGTAAATTAGCCCACAATGCAAGGTTTAAGGTGAGTTTTTAATTCATATTTTGTCAAGAAATAAATTCCACAAATATTTCAGGTGTCTTAATAAATTCCTGCATGAAATGTTTATAGTAACAAAATGAATAAATTTTGATTTTAACACTATGCATCTAATTATGTGTAATTTTTTTCAATCACATAAATAAATGATATTTTCAAAAGTTAATATAAAAAAACTAGGCTTGACTATGAAACACTTAAAGCAAATTAACTACTTCCATTAAGTAGCATTGTTATTGTCTAATTGATTATAAGTTTGTAGTATAAAAGAATCAACACAGACACATTAATATATAATTGAATTATAGTGAATTTTAATACCATTTCATAATTGTACAGTTAATTTGAATATTTTCAACTTTTATATAATTTTTTTTTTTTAGCAGAATTATATTCTGATAAATTTTAGATCCAGTAATATATTAATTTTAGACTCGGGTTACAGAATAGCAATGTAATGCTTTTTATTGACTTCTGTAATATACTAAATACAATATATAACCTTAGAGCATTGGAAAAAAAATTACTTGGAAACATGAGTATTGCAGTAATTATCAATATTTGGAAAATTTTCCTTGTCAAGTTGATGACATTGAGATTGGAAATAAGTCAACAACTTTAATTTGTGTTGATCAAAGTTAGCATCTTGTACCCCTTAATATTTCGATACCAAGATGTGACTAGCAATATGGCCACTACAAAGATAAATTAAATTGTATTGTCAAATCACTGGTACCTTATTCTACATTGAAACACTGTGAATTGGTTCTTTCTGAATGGTAACAAACATGATAAATGAGTAATTACATATTATCCTGTAGACTTTTTCCCTCATAAAAGTATGTCATAGAATTTTGCAAATTTTAATATATTTTTTCAAAATGTGATGGAAATGGTGGACAACTTTAATATTTTCATTTTAACAAATAGATAAAAATTTTATTTGCAATGTATATGGTGCTAAATTGCATTATTAAACAACAATTATTTTTTCTCAGGTATGGTCAACAGGATTATACGTAAATATTTAAAACTGATGAATTCCTCACTTTCTGGAACATTCGCTGCACATTCGATTGGGAGAAAACTCCTCACTGGTACTGGGGATCAGACTCTTAAATTCCGCACTCGGGGTCTCGGACAGTCACTCTGCAAGTTAGACGACCCTCTCTGGACACACTGGAACATCCAGGTAGTCAAAACTCAAGGTCTGGCATCAGTCTCTGTAATCTTGATTGATGCTGTCTCAGATTCGATTCGGCCTCAATCTCGTGATCTTGAAGTGGTTCGCTCTCCTTGTTCTGTCGCTGGAGACCTGTTTGATAGAAGTACCAGGAACACCACACGTAGGTCGAAGCTCTTCTCTGCCCCCACAAGGGCTCTTTATATACGAGCTTTCCCCCAACATTTGGCCTCCAGAAACCTCCAGATCCATCTGTTAAGGTCACTCCATTGATTCGAATCAGAAAGTGTGAAGAAGCAATAAATTCTTCGAAAGTACCTGGTCCATTCACCAGGTGATTCCAGTTTAATTTGATGAATTATATTTGTCAGGAAGGACTTAATGGCCCTTCACAAATCTTGTTTGCCGTTCCCTCGTCATCCTCCTATCAGAACTAATTGACTGTCTTTGATACTGTGTAGTTCCTGGGATTCAAAAGGGGGAAATCAATCTTTTTCACGTGTGCAAAGGGTGTTAAAGTCCATAAAAAGTCTGGAACTAACCTGGGGGTTTGCAAGCAATAACAGGAACATTATAACATATTTAACATATACTAATTAATGTATGCAATTGTTTTCCACATCTCTATAATTATTACATAATTTTAACTGCTTCAAAATATTCTTAACATTTTTAAGAATTACATTTTTCTCATGAGATTGAATTGTGAATTTAACATCTACCAATATATTTTTTTTTCTATTTTGTGTTTATTCAAGTTACTCTTGCTACTTTTATATCATACTAAACAAATAATAAAATTTTTCCTTTTCTATATTTATTATTATTAGCAGAGATAAATATTTAACATAATAGGGAATATTTTAAGAGTTTTAATATATATCAGAGATAATTTCTCATTTTACTAAATGCCTTGTTTTGCTTGAGTTGCTGTTATACATTTTTAAAGTGATTCTGTGAAGTAAGGTATTTGGTTTTGTTATTTATAAAAAATGTAGCAAAGATTTATTTAAATTACAAGTTTTGCCTTTTAAAAAATGTTAGACTTTCTGTATTATTTTGAAACAGTAAAAAATAGTTTTAATTGAATTTTATATATTTATAATATATGCCAATTTTGATTTCTTTAGGACTTTTGGAAAAAATAGTGTTTATTGAATTTGATTTATTACATTACTAACTATTCTTAAGTTACATCTTGGGCTTTAACTTGAATAACTCCTACATGTAAGTTTTAAAGGATATTGTATTTTAATGTTTATTTAAACAAGAATGATAGAGAGCATTTGCTATGCAAAATTATTTTCTGTAAAATAATATAATGGTATAAAAATGTAGTAAAAATAATACATAGCAAATAATTTTATAGCAAAATTTATATGAAATTTAATTGTATTAGAAAAGTTAATTCTTGTTGAGAATAATAGTTAGTAAAATATATCAAAGTTTGAACACTATAAAATATATTTATCCAGAGTTATTGTAAAGTGTTAACGGCCGTATGGATGAAGTTTCTGTAAAGCGTGGAATAGAGGGCACTACTACCGTGGAGATCTAGAAAACTTCCGGCATGAAACTTCCTGCTTACTATTCCATTATTGTCTTATACCATTGTACTTGTTTTCTTTAGTTTCCATTGCTTTTGAGAAATATGAATTCAAAAGTAATTATCCTATAAAATTTTTTGAAATGCAGAAAGCAAATAAAGGTAGTAGTTGTTGCGTACATTTGGTTGCAATATGCGAGCTGGAACAAATTTACTTTTGCAAGTGAAAATGTTCAAATTTCCAATGGAATCCGATTTAGAATCCTTAATTTAAATAGCTATATGTTAAATCAACTCTTAAAAATAAAACTTAAATTTTAATTGCAATAAAAACCAAGATTTTTTTAAATATTAATAAACAACAAATAAATAAACACATCATACAAATTTTGTTCTACTCATTATTGATAACAATTCATATATTCTAGCATGATCAAGAAAATTTTAATAAAATTTATAATACTATAAATGAAAGCTTAAATAATACCTTGCTTAATATTTGAAATAATTTATAGTTCAATCGCGCGTAAAATATACTTCCTGAAATTTTGGAATAAATGCATAAAATTAAAAATTAGTTAAAGGAAAAAATGATTAACAATTGAGATAAATAATAGCAAGAGTTTGAATGTGGGTTACAATATATCATTCGACAATTGAGAATCATTGTTACAATCCCCGAGAAATATGGTAATCCATCAGGATTATTTAAGTAAAAATTAAAAAAATTTTTTTAATTTACGGCATCACCACTGATTGCACTCTTATTAAAATTTATGATTTTAATGGATAAAAAATAAAAACATTTTCGAAAACAGAAATAAATACCTGAAAATATTTAAATAAATATATTTGCAATTATGTGCATTGATTTTCAATGGGGAGAGAGAAAACCGGAAGTAATTCAGATGGCTTCCGGTCAACTGAGATTAGTTTTTGTTTACATTGAAAACTCCAACCATTTGCGAAACAAATTTCAAATGTGTCGTAATTTAATGATAATTATTTTATACACTAATTTATATTATAATCTGTAGCGCTTAGAGTTTCTTTTGAATTAGAACGTTATAAACAGAACATAAGACCTAAAAAGAAACCTGTAAGAGGATGAAATGGAAATCCACAAGCGATATCTCTTGACGAAAATCTTGGCCAGATCGGGATCGGGATATAAGAATATCCCGAAGATTTAGAACAAAACTGTTATTTCAAATGGAGATATTCTTCTAGAGGTGTAGGGACAAATCTGTCACCACTTCTCTCTAGCTTGTAATTGGTGATATAGCAGAGGTAAGACAATCAACAATTTCAAAAGTGATCTCCTAAGTAAGCAAAGCTATTGCTTTCTTGCGCCCGTATTATATTAAAATTTTACTGATAGCATTGTGTTCCCTCCATTGTCTTCTATTCTTAAAATGTTTGATAAAAGAAATGTTTAATTTGCAAAAACATTCATGATCATTTTGGATAAATATATGCATATCTAAAAAAGATGTAATAGATAAAAGAGTAAATTAAGGGAAGAATAGTTTTTATTATATTGTTAAATGATACAGAATTACATTAAAATATGAAAGAGTTTAATTCTATTTTAAAATTTGTAACTTATGCATTATCCTGTCAACCATTTCCGTTAAATTGAAAAAAAAAAAAAAAAAAAACTGTCCCCAAATTTTTGTAGCTTAGTGACTATATACATTTATTTAATCTTCATTTCTTAGTTTGATTTTTAATGACTGCAAACTTTAAATTTATGATTAACACTTGAAAATTTTAATTAAAAAAATTTTTCAACTATTTATTAATTGCTATAAATTAATACTTCTTTTCTCCCTCAAATGTTGGAAAAATGATTGTAACTGGTATTATTTGGCAGCACATTTTTATCAAATATAATTATGTATCGGGATATAATATATTAGTACAGTAAATTCATATTTAATTCTCTCAGAACTTATTAAAATTAAACTTTTTTATCAATGTTTTAGCAACCTAAGTATTCCATCTTCTTCATGTATTGTTTAAAAAGATTTACATTTTTGGAAAAAATACTAAAAATAATACAAACATTTTATTTGCATTTTTTGCACGTGAAACTAATTAGACCAGGACATACAGTTTAAAGTGGATTCCGAACCACTATATCCAAGCCAAAGCTGGAATTCAAACCCATAAACTGTTGAATTGAAGCTATTTCTTCAGGTTTATAAGTAGGGGAGTTATAGAAAATCACCTTTTTTACTTTCTGTTCAACAGAAGAATTTATTTGTAAATATAAACATATTATAATATGTACATAAAACTCTTGATTATTCATTTAAGTATAAAAACTAATATTAATACACAAACTGTACATTGACCTATGCTGGAAATTGACTTCAACAACATGGACTAATTTCAACAGTTCACTACAAATAAGCCAAAGATAAAATTAATTTTATTATGAAATCATATAGAAATTATTATATCAAAATTAATTGTGGCAATATGATTAAATTTCAAAAGTAAAATAATTAAGCTTTAATTTTATTAAAATTTGGAAACTACTTACAGACATTTGTTATTTACCAATTTATAGAAAATCCTTACAATATAATATTATATAATCAATCCTGATGTTTATCACTAAGATGGATTTGATTATATAATCCATCTTAGTGGATTATATAATCAAATCCGAAAATGTCGGCTGCTGATAGAGTGGAATCTGTTCACGTGCATTAGATTTTAAGAAATTTCTTTTGGAATAAAGCTTTAGATCACTAAATTTACTTAAAAATGCTATATTCATGGCCAAGTATCACATATTAATACTAATAACAAAAAAGAAATCTAATTAAAAGAATAGCATACATCAAAAATATACGAAAGAATTATCAACATTGCTCTTTAGGGTGGCTACTGGTTTTTAATTATCATAATAATAGTAGATTATTAATATTATGAATTCAACATCAAAAACAATGAACAAACAAAAGAGAAATTTATTATTAAAATTAATTCATATTATTTAAAATAGATTATTATTTGCAGTGCTTATTTTGACTTAATTTTACGAACACAAAATAAAAATTAACTTTGTAAAAACAATGAGATAGAATTAAATAGACATTTTAAAGATATATACTTTATATATTTTCAAAAGAATTGATAGTACTTACTAAATTATTCTGTTAAAAATAAAGTTATTATTCAAGATCTTAAGTAAACATACAGAAAAGTGGTAAATAATACAACGATTTTCGAATATGGCCGCCACTCATGCGTAAACCTATTAATAAATCTACGGATTTTATTTTCCTTCAATTTCAACGGTAAATGCTGCAGCCGCCGTCCAATGGCCACTCTATCAGCAGCCGACAACGGTGTTGTGCACAATATGCGGTAGAAAATACTGTGACCGTTTCATGTGTAAGTTATTGGGCAAGGACCGATGAAAAAATTCGGTGTAAAGTGAGTTACCAATGAAACTGGTGAATGGCCACTGTAATACCACTGAGCCTCTCTACTAGGTATGCTTCTCAGAGCAAAAACAAATGCTTTCTTCATATCATTTTAAATCGTAGTAACCAAATTGGCAGCTATAGAAATTTTTCTTGTAATCAAATGACCACCTCTTTTCTTAAAAAAATTGGTGGTTTTTATTCAAGCAAAACCCACAGTCGACCATGGCGAAATTTATTCGTTCTTTTCCTTCAGTTTTAAGGCATGACATCTGATTAGTTAGTTGTTCTTTAACATCAGTTGTAGATCAGAAAGAAACACTTCTGCTCTATGCTCTTTATGAAAACAAAATATAACCATAGGACAAATTATTGAATCACATTTATCAATAGTTACGCCTAATATATCCAATGCTCTAAGATAATATTCGAGTTTTTCATACAGAGAGGTTATTGAGATTTTTTCTTGTTTCTGAACAAAAATGACCAGTTTTAGCAATTTTCTAGCATAAATATCAAAAGCTCATTTCTTCTAAGACTAGGGCTTATCAGTTGCTTTTACACAATTGGCTTCTCTTGGCGAAAAGCTTTCTATAATATCTCGTGCTCTGGAACCACTTACCGTTGATTAAATAAGTTACTGAAATTTAATTTCTGGAGTAATTTCTTCATCGTTATGAATCTGTTGAAATTGAAGAATTGAATGATCTCGTGCTCTGGAACCACTTACCGTTGATTAAATAAGTTACTGAAGTTTAATTTCTGGAGTAATTTCTTCATCGTTATGAATCTGTTGAAATTGACTTTAAAAGGGTAATTTTTGGAATCCTTAATGTCGCCCCTAAATTCTCTAAATTCCAATTTTGATAAATAAAAGTTCTTTTTAGAACCAGTGAGAATAACAGAGTTTTGAAACTCACATGATATTTTCTATTCTGAATGAATTCGTTCTAATTCCAGTTCATGTTGCTTTATTTTTTCCATCTCTTCATATTCTATTTGTTTGTCTTTCTTGTTCTTTATATTATTTTTGTTTCTGTCTCTCTTCTTCATAATGTCTTCGTTTAGAAATAGGAGTAACCAAAATATCTGTAACAAAGTGTGGATCCTCTAAATACTGTTTACTCTGCAAAATAATACATTTTAGCTTTATTATAGTGATCTTTTGTGGCAATGTCGTGCAGTTTCTTCAGCCACTTATAATAAATTTTCTCTCTTAAAACCTTTTGCTGCTTGATACATTTTTTTCAAATTAGAAGTAGTGTCCTGTCGCCAAAGCTAGAAATTTTACAAACAGCAATAAAGTTGCGGATTCCTTTTAAATCCCTAAAATAAAATCCAAGTTCTACAGCTGCATGAATACCAATAGATTTAAAATAAACAAGTTTTCATTAAAGTAAATAACACATAAATATGTTTATAGTTCATATGAATACATACGGAGAACTTGACACCTCAAATTCTAGTAAAAAAACGTTTAAAATTAGAGCAACTGACAAGCTACAAGCAAATGAAATTCGTTAATTTTAAACCTGTAACAATATTTATATAATAATATTTGGCTTGAAATAAAATATTGTTGTAACATATATTAATTTTCTCTATTAGTTAATAAATTCACTGCTCTAGAGATACTTTTTAAAATGTTTGAAATTATATCATTCTCACTTCTTTTGTCGTTTTTTCAAATCGTTTGTTTCTTGCAACCTTACTTAATTCCGGAACTTTATGAAATGTTTTCATGTTACATAGCCTTAGATGAGCTTTTCATTATTTCAAAGGCATTTTTGCCTTAAAAATAACTGATATTACATAACTCCTCTTGTAAACACGGTCACAACAAGGTCAATGTCCATAATTATCATGCAAATGATATCGTTACTAAATAACATGCACTCAGTTCATTTTTACATCACCAAGGCAAAACAATTTATTAATAACCATTTAACTTCACTTACAACACGCAAAGAATATAGGTTGGAGGGCAACAACAATTAACGATGATACAAATCTCAAATATTTAAGTAACCTTGGTTCTACTGACTGAATTTAGTCTTTTCGATTCAAACGTCCATCAGCAGTGACGAATTTCTGTCCTTTTTAAAAAAGTCTTTCGGAATAGAATTGTGTCCAGTTTTATTTGTGATTCACAATAGCTGCACAAAGGTGATTCAAGAGTAATAATGAACTTGTCGGATGGTGTGTGTAGGCGTGCCCGGAGGACGTCCAAGGGATTCAGTTTCCTCAAACCCCGCAGACTTCAATAGATTTTCATATTTTAGGGAATTTTAGGGAAAAATAGGGATAAAATAAAGATATTGCATCATTTTTTACTGTACACATTAATAATTTACGTAATGTATAGATTAAAATATTTAAGATAATAAATAATGCGTAAAATAATTATAAAGTTCACATAAAATTGACTATTTTTATAATAACGTAAAAGCAATTCAAAATAAATCTTTAAAAAAATACTTTAAGCAATTATAAGGAAAGGATATGGAAATTCTGAACATATTTTGAATAATAGTATCAAACAATATTCCAAAAGAGACATTACATTTTAAATGCATGTTTTTATATCTAAATTAGGAGACAAATAAACTGTGTAATTAGTTAATGAAATTGCAATAAAGTATTGTAAATATTAAAAGTATTGATTAGAACAATGTTGTTAGTAAAAATTTTAACAAAATTTAATAAAAACTCATCTAGTTAAATATATATTTAATTTTAAGTCAAAGAATATTTTTCAAATGCATAAATCCTAAAATATACGATAATTTATAAACTGAAAACAATTCTTTAGTGCGTAAGGATATTGTTCTTTAACACGAATAAATATTTCTCTTGTTTTTCTTAAAACTCTAAATTTTTTAATTGTGAGTACTTATATGTCGTGAGAATCTTCCTTCTTATAATATTTTCCGATTATTGATTTTACTTATTATGTATTTATGATGTTTAAGTTTCTAAAAGAAAATAAACATCCAAGTAATATTTATAATATTTAATCCTTCAAACAGAAAATATTTTTTTCTTAAAAAAATAATTTATATTTGCCTCAAATTCTTACATTGATTTGATATACATTTCTAAAGGTATATCTGGTTACAGAACAAAAACTTAATCTAATGCTAACATTTTAGATTCTTTGAATAGTTATCAAAATAAAATTTAAAACGGAGAATATAAATTCTTACAGTTTTACCATTTAATGTTCTGACTCTCATTAAAGTTGCCAGAAAAAAATTGTTTTTGACATTCATACTTCTCACATTAAATTTCAGTTTTAACGTTTTATCTTCATATAATGCAGTTGTAGTGAAATATTTTCAAATCGGAATCGGTAATAAAAATTCTTTTATTTCAAAGAAAAATATTGTTAAATATTTCTACCTTTGCAGAAATTTCTGTGCACATATTTCTCTAATTGCTGTGCAAAGGCAAAATAACTTATCCAGATCCATTTTAGGGAATGAAGTTTTTGCAGCTTTTGTTTAATAGAAAGCTAGCATCAATGACAATAAAAATGCTAAAGCGAATAGAAAGGAATACATTTTTAGTTTCATTTGAAGAAGAAAATGATTTATGTTTATTCTATATTGAGAGAACAATCATGCTTTTGTATGTTCTGTTCCGCGTTACTTTTTTACGCTCAATTAATTTTTTAGTTCTTATCATCATACAAAATGGTATTTCTGTTAAAATGTAATCATAGGAACTTTACTTTTTTAAATGCAATAAATATGGATCTTTCTTTCGAATGATTTTGATAATAATAATTAAATTCCTTTTTTCCTTATCCAGAAGTCGAAACTATGTATCTAACTGTATATATATATATATATATATATATATATATATATATATATAATATTTTTATTATGCGTTGATGTACAGGGTGATCTTTTTTAAAGTGACAGTGTTTGGAGAGCCCTGTAGCGCGATCTAATTGCCGAAATGGTACCAAACTTGGTATTCAGACTAATCAAGCCACCGGAAAAAAGATTCCATGAAAAAAATTTTAGTTTCAAAAATCGCCGTTAGGACATTTTATGGACTTTACAATATATAAAATGTGAGAAAAGAAAAATAGTCACACATACAATCGTACAGTTAAATTATTAATGTTTATTTACTACATTAACTTCCCCGATGAGGAATTAGACAACATTCAATGTAAGCACCGTTCTCATTGTAAGACCGTGCATTCTGTGCACAACATTCTCCACAGTCGTACAGATAACATATCACGAGGAGTATTCCGCACTGTCTTTGTTATGCTGTCCTCTAGAATAGACAAATTTGATGCACCACCAACATAAACGCACGTTCCAGTAACGTGAGAGGCATCGCCACAGAAGGTCGCTTACTTCAACTGAGATTATTTGTCGGAGCTGTCTACTACTTGCTTTTATAGCCCTTATTACTGACACTGTCATCGCACAACATTTGCATTTTTCTTTTCATTCCCATGTTTTATGCTAATTCTCATTATTGTAAACTACAGCAGCGCCACAAAATGCTCTAGCGGCGACATTAGGAACTAAATTTTATTTTTATGGAATTCTTTTTCCCTTGTCTTGATTAATCTATGCCAAGTTTGGTGTCATTTTGGCTATTAGATTGCGCTACAGGACCCTCCAAACACTATCACTTTAAAAAAGATCACCTTGTATGTATATTTCTCAAGTGATATATCATTTCAGTTTCAGATTTTTTCTAATGTTATATCATTTTATTATATTTATACAGTATATAAATATAATAAAATGATATAACATTAGAAATTTTAATACTTAAAATCTCATTTATTGAAACTTTAATTTTTAATTCTGTAAAATTAAATACGTTTTCCATAAAACTGGTTTTTACACCTAGCAATATAAAAAAAGTGATATATTTTTAATCAGCCTACCGATGGATGAGTGGTTAGCGTTCTTGACTCCTGAGCAATAGGTCCCGGGCTCGAATCTCGGTTCAAGCATGGATATTACTTTCTTTCTCTGTTCTCTCTGTGTTTCTCTGTCCCTTCTTCTGTGATGATGTATGAATGTGGTCCACCCTGTAAACGGGTTTGTAGTGGTATGGTGCGGGCAACGCTACTCACTTCCGTGACTTGGTTCACAGGTGCCCGCTGGGTAATGACAGATGAGTAGCAGTTTCTAGCCTTGTTGTGGCTTATGGTTCGTCACCCAAGTGACCGCCGTTGAAGAAAAAAAATATTAATCTTCTATGATGTATTCAAAGAGAATAGGAATTTTTTTTATTTGAAAGCCTATCATATCAAACCAACAAACATATAGGTTTGTGGTCAGATAGGATAAATTTGTATATAAGAAATATTTACCCGCATAGATTTATAATTGATGCAATCTAAATTGTTCATTTTACTATGAGGGTTTTACAAGTTTATAATATAACATAATTTAATTCGGATTAATTAATCACCTAAGCATTTTTAAGTGTTTTTACCTATTTACTCATTCTAATAGAATTTCATGGAATTGTCTACGAAAGAAGTAGGATGTTGCTACCTATATTCGATTTTCTCCTTTATTTGATTTCGTGTTGCTGACTGTAATTTATTGAAATGTCAATGTGCCAATGCACTGCGTATAATCGACACTATTAATATTATTGAACTGCAGCAATTGATACTATTAATATTATTGAACAACAATCAATACTATTAATATTGATACTATTAATATTATTCAACAATCGATACTATTAATATTCAATCGATACTATTAATGCAACAATCGATACTATTAATATTATTGAACTACAACAATCGATACTTATAAAAATGTTTTTGCATGGAAATTTATGTTTCTGTTGGAAAAAAAAAACACGACAGTCAAATTTAGGCTATTAAAAAACCAAAAATTTTATTAAAATTTTAGAAAAAAAATCAAAAAAAATTTTTTGAAATACAGTTTGATACTTTATATATGTACATTTTCTCATCATAATGTGAGATGCACAAAAGGGAAATATTTGAATAATGTCATACTGCTAAAATAAATTTTTTTTCAATTCATTTATATTGCAAACATATTTTAAGATATGCTTTCAGTGCAAATAACATTTATTTTTACATGAAATGTGTAAAAATCTTAACATGGAAATTTTCTTATTTCAAATAAATAATTCAAGACTTATATTGATTAAAGAACTTAATAATGGCTATTTATGCTTATTTTTATGTTTACATTCATTGTGAGATCTGGATAACTTTTTAAATCAACCTGAATTTTTTAAATTATCAAACAAAAATAGTTTATTTTTACTGGTCTCTATTACGACACTGTTCTGATGTTAAAGTTACTAACAGAAATTTTCTACAGAGAAAAATGGATATTTAAATTTGAATCGTTTCAGTGATTATAGAAAAGAATCAAAAAATATTTTAAGGGATGGAACTATGATATACATTCTTAGAAGGAATAGTTTTAATTAAAATTGAAATAGTATGAGAAATTAAAAGTATATATATCTAGTTAATTATGAATGTGACAGTTTAAAGAAGACTTGAATACATTCTGAATTATTTAAACATTTTAATTAAAAATAATTGTATTAACCAAATGTGAGTTTGATTCATAATTTGGGATAATGATTTAGAGATTCATTTACGTGAAATGAGCTTTTTAAGATTTTTGAATCTTAAAATGAAATCTTTGGTCAAAATATCCATGAACATGTGAAACTTTAAACAAGAAAATGATTAAAAAATAAATATATCGGGAAAAATTTCCCATATCAAACAGCAAAATACTGATTTACTTTTATAGTTAAAATTAAATGAATTAAAAAACACATGTTGATTCTTTGCATTATATTATATAAATTAAGTCTCTATCAAACTCTGAATTTGAAATGTGAAATGCAAATTCTAGAAATTAAACTTTTGATATTATTTTAAGGAAGTTGTGAAATGGGATTTACTTTAAAAATATGCCATTTCATATGACAATAAATTGTGCATTTTACTTTTTGAATTTTTTATTGCATTTGTAAGAAAATTATTTATTAAATTTAATCTGCTTTTTTAAATTAATGACAAAAGTTGGTAATCACTTTTAATTTACAAATCAGTAGATGCCTTTCGTACTCTGTTGTTGAAAAAAAAATCAATGTTTGATATATATATATATATATATATATATATATATATATATATATATATATATATATATATATATATATGTGTGTGTGTGTGTGTGTGTAGTTAAATAGTTAAATATACATAATAGAAACTCGTAAATCAAAAAGAAGCGATGCAAAAATGTTGTTTTATGTTTTCTTTAAATATTTAAATAATGAAACCAATGTTTTATCTATATTGAAAAAAATTTAAATTATAATACAATTAACTGAATTAATTACAATGAAGCCACTTAATTAAAAATAAAACCAATTTTATTAGACATTCGCTATAATTCCATTCCTAAAATTTCAGACTAGAATAAAACGTCTTATCTATAACTCAATGAATCCTTCAACTTTTGAACAATTTTTCTACTTCTTTTTATTGATACTTAATTATTTAACATTCTTTTATTTTAATATTTTTCATATTTTTATTAAAAATATGAAAAAGATTTCAATAAACATTAGGATAAAATTAATAAATTATTCTTTATTAATATACATTTCTGTGCGTTTTTATTATTTCATTTCATGATAATATTATGTTTGTTAATATGTGGTGCTTTGTTAATTTAAAAATGCCAATATTAAGCTTTGATAAAACCTTGTTTACTTTATAAAACTTTTTTTAACATAACTTAAGAAATATTACCTTAAGTTTTAATGTTTAGAGAAGTAACGCCTTACTTACTGAATGTTTGATTAAATACTAAATGTAATTTGTATTTAACATTATTACCTGTAAATAATATTGTTACATATGCCAGGTAAAAGTTAATTTTAATGAAATAAGATAGAGGCACTATTTCATCATAAAATGGTCATATTTCTATCATTATATTATTTCGATCATTTCTATATTTTTATAGAAATGATTACTCTTTATTAATATACATTTCTGTGCGTTTTTAGTACTTCGTTTCATGATAATATTATGTTTGTTAATATGTGGTGCTTCGTTAATTTAAAAATGCCAATATTAAGCTTTGATAAAACCTAGTTTATATTATAAAACTTTTTTTTAACATAACTTAAGAAATATTACCTTAAGTTTTAATGTTTAGGGAAGCAACGCCTAACTTACTGAATGTTTGATTAAATACTAAATGTAATTTGTATTTAACATTATTACCTGTAAATAATATTGTTAGATATGTCATGTAAAAGTTCATTTTAGTGAAATAAGATAGAGGCACTATTTCATCATAAAATGGTCATATTTCTATCACGTAATATTTACAAAATTAATCTAACATTGGCTGCTTTACCACGTCGTCTTAGCGATTTCACTATGAAAAATCCCTACTTGAACATCCAATCATCACAGGAGGCTTTTCTATCTGATATTTGTGATATGTTAGACTGACGCTAATGCTGACTTATTTGATAGTTATTCTCTTTTCATATTAATCATATTTTTAAAATAAACACGCACTAAAATGCTTTTATTTTGCAATCAAAAGAATCTGACCATGGCGTGTGAATTTTTGAAAGAAATTTCGGGAGGAATGTAACCTGTTCAATTAATATATTTCTCGCCCCGTTCGCAACACTGCAATGACAGAGTTTTAAAGCAAATGGAAAGGGTCAAGCATGCAACTCCAGAGATAAAAAAAAATGCATTTCCACGAAAGATATTTCGCACATGACAGGAAAAAGTCAGTAGGGGAAAATGTCCCTATCTGAAAGTAGAGCCCTCTTTCAGGTTGGACAATGCGTGTTCGGGAGTTGGGAAAGTGGAAAATAAATAAAAGGAAGAAAAAAAATGGGGAGCCCCAACAAAAATATCCGCCATTTTCCTTTCTTTCTTTTTTTGTTATTTACCGCTGTTGACATATTAAAGAATCATGAATAGAGAGAACTCTTACTTTCACTTCTGCTTCAGCCGATGCTCGCAGATGGACAGAACTGGTGTCATTTCCCGCTTTGTCGCGGCAATTTTGTTCTTTGCTGGTAAGTTTGACTTCCCAATTTGCCAATATAAATTTTATATGTACATTTCCTTTCACTTGACTTTGATAGCAATACAACTATATGTATCTCTTTGTAATATTATGCGAATTATAATTATAATACTTGTTACTTATTGTGCTCCACAAAAAATACCATGTTGTTACGATTAAGATAATCGGATCTATATCTAATTTTAAGTAAGCTAATAATTTCACAACAATAAGAAGTTATAAAAATAGCTTTATTTTTGTCTTATTTAAATGAGAAAACATAAAATAAAGATATTTTTATAAATTAGGAAGAAAATAAATAATTAATTTTCAAAATTAATTATTTATTTAAATATTTTGAATAAAATGAACTTTATTTCACTTGTCGTTTTGGTACAGAAATCATATTTTTGTAATTTATTGAAACCATTTAAGTAATATACAATATGTAATTACAAATAATATTTATATTTTATTTCTTTTTTAATATTTAAAAATATGCCACTGTTTTATATATCATGAAAGAATTTTTTAAATTTGATTTTTAAAATATAAATGACTTTTAATTTCATTAATTTAATTTCAAGTAAAAAGATTTTGTCATAAATAAATTATATATTGCAGTGAGGATGCAGTCTTTAAAATATCTTCAGAATTAAATTTGCTATAATTTGAAAAATTAATATATATATATATATATATATATATATATATATATATATATATATATATATATATATATATATATATATATATATATATATATATATATATATATATATATATATATATATATATATATATTACGATGTTTATATATATATATATATATATATATATATATATATATATATATATATATATATATATATATATATGTATTATATTATTTGATGATATTTGATATTATTGTGTAAAAATTATGTCAACTAGCAGAGGCACGGTTACAAAATAAATATGTTAATGCTTTATTTTAACGTTTCTTAAAAGATTATATGAATTTATTCAAAATAAGATTATCTAAGTTAAAGTGCAGTTAATTCTTTAACTATATATGGTGGTTTTTCATATGTATTTTTTTAATCTACTCTGTATTTTCTAACGTATTTTACTTTTTGAATTAAAAAAAAATCTCATCAAATATTTCAAAATCAATAGAAGTTTGGTTAAAAATGAAATTTTTACAATGTCAAAAGGTACAGTCATCCTGACTTTAAAAATTAATTCATAATTATCCTAATATCCAGGAAATCGAATTCTTTTATGAGAAATTTTCCCGTAATAGAACTAATCTAAATAATATTCATAAAAATGTGTAGTGCATTACCATATTAAGAATATGCATGATATCATCCAATAGTGAGCATTTATGATCGTTATTTAATTCCATTAAATTTAAGAAAAATATCTTGATAGTTACAATAGAAATAATCAGTTATATTAACCTAAAATCATATATAATATATAAATATTATAATCCTATTTTCTATTTTATATAATAATTATTAACCTATTTTCTGTTTTGTAAGGGGATAATTATATTAAACTTAATATTCTGTGAAATAAATTTAGCAATTATTTTCATGTAAATAAGTTAAATAAGTTATTGATTTATTAATTTCAATGTTGATTACTTTCACCGAAATAATGAAAACAACTGCTAATTTCATTAATTTTAAGAGGAAAACATTTTCGTCCAAAATTTTGAATACATAACAAAAATCTTAATTATAAAATAATATTTTTAATACATAAATTACTGAATAGATTTTTTGTTTAAAAATTTTTTCATCTTTACATTAAAACTGCTATCGATTAAATAATTTATGTAATTTTTATAACTATATGCCAAACATTTTGAATTAAGCTACAAATCAAAATTTTATCACAATTACAACCAAAGTTCTTAAATTAAAATTTTGAATTTTTCCTTAGCATCGTTATATATCAAAAATTATGTATTCTAATTTTTAAATTTATTGGAATATAAGTTTGCTAAATATGAATTAAAATTAAAAACTATTGATACTTCAATATTTGATGAAAAAAACTCATATTTTTGCAGTTATCCCAGAACTTTTAGGACATAATGATGGTATAAAACGTAAGTATTGTACCTTCAATTTAAAACATTAATTTAATCGCTTAAAAGATGATGCTACAAAGCACTGTCAAGTACCAGAAGTCTTAAATTTACTTTAAACTACCTTTTAAATATTCTTACTTTTTAAAGAATTTTTGATTATAATTTACGTATAATTACTTAAATTTCTTAAATATTTTGAGTTTTGCATTAAACGTCGTTTTGTATTTATAAGAGAAGAATAAATATTTTGATTTATTTACAAATATTGTTAGTTAAATTCCTTAAATGCATATTATATTGCATATTACTAATTTTGAAATTATAGATTATTGATACACCATTGTTTGATAAAAAATTTATTTGCAGCGATTCCGGATATCTTAGGACATAACGACGGTATAAAACGTAAGTATTTTATTTTTAACTTATAGAAACTTTTACTTAACCCTTTAAAGGTTAGTATTATAAAGCATTGGAATGCCTTAAAGTTCGATTAATTACATTTTAATGAGGCATTTTCTTATTTTTGAAAATTTATTGGATCATTAGCAATTATCACAAATTTGATTCATCATTCTTATGTATAGAACTTTCAGAAACTGAATTTAGATATTCGTTTGATTTCCACAAATATTGACTCATTTCAATATTTTTTAATACAATTTATCTTGAAGTAATAGTAAGTAATTCCTGTGTATTCTGAATATTAAATAATAAATATCAAATAATATAGTCCATGTTTTTATTTTACATTACAAGAAAAATATAAAATTTTCATTTGCAGTCTAGTTACTTTAATATTAAGATACTTACACATTTTTTCGTTTTTTTAAATTTCCTTTTCTTTTTTACTTAGGATTCTGTGATATATTAGAATATTACACATTTAGAGTATTATATATTAAAATATGATGTCTTTCGTAGTATAGCGCTTACAAACCTTTGAGAAAAGTAGAAATATTAAAATACAAATAAAAACCATATGAACAATTTAACATTTTAAGAACATTTTTTATTTTTAATGAATAATTCTTTTAGGGTTTTTTAATTACATCTTTTAGGGGCGAGACCCTTCAAATTCACATAATATTTATCTTTTAAATTCAAAAAAACTTTACATTAAATTTGATAATTTTTAAATTTAACAAAATTGATCTCGTAAAATAAGACAGATTGTTATATGTAATCTTGGCTAGTTATGTAAAATCAATTTTAAAATAATATAAAGAACTCATAAATGCAGCATTAATATTTATCAAATTGATTATATACTCTATTTCCAGTAAAATATTAAAATATTAGAGATAAGGTGATTAAAAATGATTCAAATCTTATAATCATTTGAGATTCAAAACAATGAACTCTAGAGTTTTTATTGTGTGTTGGTGTTTTTGAAACGGAAAATAAGCTAAAAAATTTTAGCAACCTAAGTGAAGTTTTTAGTTTATTTCCTTCATAGAAAATATTATATTGGAAATATAAACTATTTTTTATTGCATTTATGAAAATAAAGAATATTAGAATTTTTCCACATATAGTCTTCGTAAGCAAAATATTTGCACATACATTACGAACAATAAGAATTAGTAGTTTTCGAATTATTATAAATTTCTATAAAAGTGTAAATCAAATTCATAATTGAATTTATATTTATCTTTTCAATTAATTTTCAAAGCATAATTGTATTGAAAACATATGTTCTATAGTGTTCTTAGTTATATATCAGTAATCACAGACGATATTTTGGTTCCAATTTTGAAAACCAACTCTTTAATTACCTTCCTTACTTTGTTAAATGAAAGTTATTTAAAATCTTTTTAACAATGGTTTAATCAAAATAAACTGAAGCATAATCAATATTTATTGTTAAAATGAATAACTTGTATTTATAATTCGGTGTGATCCTAAATTTCACTTATATCTGTTTAATAAAACTATACACATTTTGAGATATGCCCTTCAATGTTTCTTCCTAGAAGTGTTTATATTATAACAGATTTTTACTTTATATATTATTTATAATATTAATTTAACATTATCTTCATTTATACTGTCAATAATCTAATTTGAAGATTCTAGAAGAGTCAATTTCTTTTGCATTTAATTATAATATATAGACATATGAATAGCTAATAATGTATTTGTTTTTATGGTATGTTATTTCGTGAAAACGCAGTGTTAATTTATTTGAAACATTTAAAATAAGTTAGTATTGCAGCTAAAAATTTTCGTTTTTGGAAGAATAGTCTTATTAGTTTTAGAAAAAGTGCGATTAGCGCATTTTAAATTTTGGTGATTCAAAAAAGAATTATAAAATGCCGTCTAATCTTTGAATACTGATAAATATATGTATTCGCAAAACTTAATTGAAGATCTTAGTATTTTTTTTATTAAATGCAGATAACATATTGCCAAATTTAATCTTAAAATATTTGTACTAAAGATAACAAGTATTGTGACATTATTAAACGCATCTACAAAATATTACTAAGCATGAAATATGGGAAATGAATTGGTTTATTAATTGATTTAAATACTTCGTGATATATAACCGGTAAATTCTGAAAGTGCGTGTTAGAAGGTCACTCTTGTAATAAAGACCCAAATTGTATCTAAAATGGAATCCAAAACTTCCGTGATAAAGTTCGCTAGCTTTTTAGGTCAACGTATTGCAGTTTTACATGGAACCGTGTATTTGTCTATGATCAAGATGGATTACTTTGTATATATGGAGTATAAATATATAGCTATGTGATATAAAAATACTATAAGTCATCCCTTGGTATATAAATGATCCTATGTTAATGTGAATACAATAGATGAATAATAATCTTTATAAAAATCTCTGTTTAAGCTATTATTTATTAATGACAATTATCTCCTGGATTTTGACTTAAAAAACATTGATAAAAATGGTGGCAATGATTGTGTAAATGTTGAATATCATATAAAAATTACAAAAATATTGATAGATTTTCTTTTTAATCAAACATGTGTAAATCGAATAATATTTTTCGTGTAAATCAAATACTTTACATGTGTAAACCAAAAACTTCACATTTTAAATCAAGGATATAATGAAAGCTATAGTAACAATACTTCAAAAATCATTTCATGTCAAATAAAGAACATAAAAAATATTTAAAATGTTTACGTTTAAATGAATATTTTCAAAAAAATATTTCGAAATTAATATTAATTATATTTGAAAATAAGTTATTTGTGTAGTAGGTTTAATATTTTTTAATTATATTTCACAAATAAAATGGGAAGATATGTCTGAAACATTAGAGTTATTGTAAAATAGAATTGAATTTCTTTAATGCTGAATAAACTAAATTGTCTTTATAACCAATAAATTATTTAGATAGACTTTTTGGACAGAGTATACTATGAAAATTTTATTCATAATTAATACCCGGAATTTCTACGTGTTTAAGTCTCTCGTGCTTAATAAAATATGATTATGTAGTTAAAATCTTCTTTTAGTAAAGGGAATTTTAAACTTCAGCATATTTGCTAATATTCTTCAGTTATGAAAATTCTGACGGTGCATTATTGCGGTCACCTATTATTCAGAGAATGAAATATCAAATGCTTACAGATAATAATAGTTTGACTGTTTTATTTCACTGACACTATGTCTTCATTATAATTCTTATTAAGAAAAACTTTTAGTTAAAAATAATTTTTTGAGGAAAATGTTAATAATTCAACATTTTTATTCCCTTTTGCAATATAATAATAAAAAAATGAAAAAAGTAAACATGTTAAAGTTGTTAGATTATTTCGAAATTTTATATTGAAATTCCTTTTCGCGAAACATGTAAGTGACTAAATTTTCATGTTAAATTATTTTTCCAAAATTCACTTTTTCTCTCTTTTATTACATTCGTATAAGATTGTTCATTACTGCAAATCTTGTACCTTCCTCAGTTTTTGAAGATGCAGCTTTCTTGCGACATATCTTACAATACATTTTCTTGAATTTAATTGCAAAATTAAAATACATAAAATACAATTCCCCAAGAAGCTTTGATTAGACTTCATCATGTATCATATGGACATATTTCTAGTTTCATTTATCACTGGTTGTTGAAAAGAATTTATTGGAGTGATAAATGGTCTTGAAGGCTGGAGTAATAAATGTTGTGCTAGATAGGAAGAGTAATTATAATAGTTGTTGTTGTTGTTGTCGTGTGCCAGCCATGGTCTTGAAGGCTGGAGTAATAAGTGTTGTGCTAGATAGGAAGAGTAATTATAATAGTTGTTGTTGTTGTTGTCGTGTGCCAGCCAGGCTGGCAATATGGGGTGCGCTGATCCACTTTTCCAACTGAACCATAATTTGGTGTGGAGTCCGACTTCCTCAATATACACATGCCATAGGTACCCGTTTATAGGGTAGGCAACCATTCACTCCACATTCATACAAGGAAAGGACAAAGACAGGATAGAGAGAGAGAGAGAGAGAGTACATCCATGCCCGAACCGGGATTCGAACCCAAAACCTCCCTATCCGCAGTCAGACACACTGACCACTAGACAAGTTGGGGGGGGCAATTATAATAGTAGTGATATTAATAACAAATTACTGAAAATTAAAGACTATGCAATTGTGAACTTATTATAGGTTTTTTTTCTACATCATTTTAGTACCTACAAAAATATAAACTAACTTGGCTGAATCTTAATTTATTCATAGTGATATTTAGGAAGTCGAATTTAACCATTGAACTTATTTAGGAAGGGTTTTTATTGAACAATTTCAAAATGTATCATTTTCAAAAAAGATAAATAAGATTTTTAAGGATTGTTTTTCAAAATAGTAACAAATTATATTGCGTTCCCATCATTATAAACTACATTCTGGCTTCGAGTTTTTTTTTCTTGGTGAATAAAATTAATATGATTTTCATTAACCCCTAACCTTGTGAATTTCTTATCTGCCAACTTATAAAAATGTATCGGCCGTATAAGCCGTAAGAAGCCGTAAGGTAGGTGGTGAAGATACTTCAAATTTTCGCGGATTCTCAATTTCCTGGAAGACTTGTATAACGCAAAATGAAATTGGAGGAGCTTTTTACATATTTACACAATCATACAGCCGCCCAACTTGTCTAGTGGTCAGCATGCCTGACTGCGGATAAGAAGGTGCAGGGTTCGAATCCCGGTTTGGGCATGGATGTACTTTCTCTCTCTATCTATCCTGTCTTTGTCCTTTCCTTGTATGAATGAGGTGTGAATGGTTACCTACCCTATAAATGGGTACCTATAGCATGTGTATATTGAGGAAGTCGGACTCCACACCAAAATATGGTTCTGTTGGAAAAAAGTGGAGCAGCGCACCCCATATTGTCAGCCTGGCTGGCACAAGACAGCAACAACAACAACTCAATCATACAATACCACACACATATCTATAGGGTTTCACTGCATACGTAATCAGAAATTCACTGTACAATTATTAAGAGAAGTAATATCTTAACTATCTCTGTATATAAATTGGGCTTTGTATGAAATTTATTTTAATCATGATCGTTCATTTTTTTTATCTAAAAAGTGTAAATTACCAACACTTAAAATATTCAAAATTCTGGTATCCTGATATCATGTTTTATATAGTAAACAGCTTTCGGAATCAGCAATTTATATTAGCGGAAATTGTTATTAAATTATTTTAATAGTTAAATGATATATTTCTGCACAAGAATTTAATTTTAATTTGCTTAAATTAATTTTAAAATAAATATTTAATTTTAAAACATTTATCACAAAAATAATATTTTTTATAATTATCATTTTGCCGACCGATGGCTGAGTGGTTAGCGTTCCAGGCTCATGAGCTGTGAGCCCCATGTTCGAATCCCGGTTCAGGCATGGGTGTTACTTTCTTTATCTTTTCTCTTTGTGTTTCTCTATCCCTTATTTTGTGAATGGGGCTTACCCTATAAACGGGTTTGTGATGGTATGGCGTGGGCAACGCTACTCTCTTCCGTGACTTGGTTCACAGGTGTCCGCTGGGTTACGACAAATGAGTAGCTGTTTCTGGCCTTGTTGTGACATAGGGTTCGTCACCCAAGTGCCGACAATTGGAAAAAAATGATTATCATTTTTTTCCAGAAATGATTATCGAATAAATAATTATACTTTTGTACTTGTCAACAATTATCTGAGCTGTATTTGTGATTTCATTGTCTATGAAGTCATAAATACACGTCAGATAAAAGTAGTTAATATGTTTTCAATGATCTTTAAAATCTTATCAAAGTTACACCAAAATCAAATAATTTACTGGCTTTAAGCAGTACTTGAACCATTTTTCTCTTTACCTTCTTGTTCTTAATTTAGAACTGTTGAAACCTGATTGGCAGATTAGTTAGCTTTGTTTTATTTTATTTCATCCATTCGGAAACAGTTATGTAGAAAAAATTCATTCATGTTAAATTGCACATATTTTGGAATATTTCCGTAGCTGGATGAAGAATGGAAAAGGGTCGACATTTACTTAGGTTGATTACTTCCGTAACTTGATTATGATTCAAAATTACAAGCCCTCTCATTTATTTGAGACTTGGTCTCCAAATCAATAGATAGAGTTAAAAATCGTTAAGTTTCTCTTCTATTTATATATGTGTATCTGCATAAAAATGGATTTTCATGTAGCTTAAAATACAATTTAAAAATATTTATGGATTCACTATTGAAGAATAATCTTGCTTTCTCATCTATTTCAATGATGAATAAAATGAATTTAAATATAAGTGATATTTAAGAAATAAGAGCAAAGAAATTGCTGCTAAAACATTTTTTTGATCAAATTTGTCAAAACATATACCATTCATTAAAAAAAAATTGGGACTGACATATTGAATAATGAGAAAAGGAAAATTGAAAGATTTCATTTCCGTGATAAAATTATAATAGAAGAGTGATTATATTTAGAATTTTATTTTTCTTGTAATTCAAAATATACATGTATACGTTATTGTTCATTATTTTATCATTTTTTCAATGCAATGAAAAGGAAGTGAGAAATCTATTTAAAATAGTATTTTTAGCTCAAGGTTTTACTATTGTTAGGTATTTTTTTATTAAAATGTTTAATTGAAGTTTTTGTTTGATTTAATTTTCGTTTTCAATGGAAAATATTAAAACATAATAAAGTGAAAGGAGACTATTTATTTGAGTGAATGTTTTAGCAATAAATTTTAAAGCAAACAATTTTCATCCCTTATCATGGAATTTAATAGTATGAAAGTAATGGAAATTCTTTGTCTTGCAAATGGTATTTTTATGTTGTTTTTATCTTATTAATCTTTCATTAATAAAAAATTAAAAAGAGCAAGTATTTTTGTTAATAATAATATATAATCCATATAGTAATGAAAAACGCATATTTGTTCTAAGGAAATGACTTTGATGTTTATTTGTTTGATAGTGTAATTAACTTATATAACAAAAACAGTATTTTATTTTAGGCTTATATAACAAAAACAGTATTTTATTTTACGCAACAAATTTTATCAAAAAATATTGAAAAATCAATTTATGATCAATTGAAAGATGCTTTCTCGCTTAATAGTTTATATTTTTATATAATTTTTCAATTGCATTATAGTCGTATTGAACAAAATGCAGATTTTGTACAAAAATATAAAAAAAACGTTATTCTCGTAATTGTAATTAATTTTCCATATTTTTTAAGTGAATAGATTTATTTACAAAATCTACTCCAGACTAATCATTGTTTGCTCTTTGCTGAACTGAAAAAAAATTTTATAAAACTATTGTTACTTCTCATACTTCCTAATTTGTTGGAAATGTCTAAGATTAATTTGAAAAGTATTAATTAAGGCAATAGTGATTACAACTAATTCCTATTGCTTAAAAATCTGTAGCTATAAGTTTATATATCTTGTTTCGTGAATTTTAGGTAAATATCATTACATTTCTTGTTCTTTCATTGCATTCATTTGTTTTGAGACATCCAATGTTTTGAATGTCTCTATATATCTAAATAAATTGCGACTTCTTTTGTAGAATGTCCGAAACTGCAGAAACCATGGAATGGGAAAATCTTAGGAAAATGTGATAGATATATAGGTGCTGAATGCGTTTTCGAATGCCGAGAACCTTACTCTTTGGTAGGGAGTCGCGTTCGAATCTGTCGCGAAGATGGCATTTGGAGTGGAAAAGAAGCTTCGTGTGGTTTGTGCATAAATTATACATCCCATGCTAACAGCATTAACGTTTTACTAAAAATTGGATTACAAATTCAGGGCATGGTTCTATAACTAACGTTGAAAAAAAGTCATGGTGTAAAGGTAAAACATTAAAAACCCTAACGTTCCGAAAATAAAGCTTATTAACTAACACAATTAATAAGGGAAATGGTACTAATTATATTATATTTTAGATTCCAATTTCACAAGTTATTCTCATTTAAAGTACTCTTTTATATATATAAAGCTCTTAAATTAATTTACTTTTATTTCAGCTGTTAAATTTCATAAAATGAATATTTTTTCCTAGATTGAATAGCTTATCGAATCACTTTAACATAATAATCCTTTCTTATGAACAGAGAGATATTTTTACATGACTTTCCAGTACAAAGATAGCTTTCGTTCATAATTGTTTTGGATGAACTTCAATAACTAAAGTTCATCTTTTGTTAAGTGATCAAGGAACGTAATACCTACAGTCCATTATGAAGCCAAGAGAACATATCTGTGTAACCACTTATGAAACAAATTTCATTCATAGTAAAATATAGTGATATTCAGCATTTAAAATAATGTAAAATTCAGAAATACATTATCTTCCGTAATTTATGAAATTTGCTCAACTTTCTACACGATTTTTCTCGTGATTTGCAATTAATCTAATGTTGATATTTTTATAAATGAAGGTAAAAAAAAACAAGAATTAAAAATGGAGTAAGAATTTGTGAAATCACTGATGGAAAAATAACTGTTCTTATTAACAGAAATGTTTTCAATTCAAATTTAAGATATAAGGCTCATTCAGTTAAAAAAAATGCTGTTTTCAAATTCAGATATTTATTTCATTATTGCATTATATACATTCAAAATAAGATTAAAAACATTCTAATTTTTAATTGAAATATAATGTTCGAAGCAGGATTCTCAATCTTTCACTAGAAATATTTCTTAAATTTAAAAAAATTGAAGAAAAGGAAAAAAAAATGACATATTTGGAATATCACACACTGAAAAAAAGGAAGAATGGAAATATATTTCGTAATTTCATGTATATATAATGCAAATTTTAGTTCAGTAAATGGTTGAGGTATAAATGTAAGATGAAAAGGGAAAGTTGCGAATTTTCAAATAAGATAAACTCATTGTGATAATATAATTAAAGATATAAAGTGTTAAATTATAAAAAAGCACAATCGTTTGATGAAAGTTTGTTTTGCATAGTGTAAAATTTTGTACCATTGATGTCGTAGAGAAACATACGTTAATTGTATGCAATAATTCCATGAAATGCGTCACAACTTGAGCGTTCCTTTTGCCTTCGAATTTATAAGATGTAAGTTACATTGAGCGTTTAAAAGTTGATGAATATCGCATCAAATATTATTGACAAATTTTTTACTTTCATGTACCTTGATTTTTTTGTATAAAACGAAGATTTGCTTATCAATTCATGTTTATCAAAGTTGTTTTTGACCATGAAAAAAATCCTTCATAATTTAGAATTATATGGAAATGGATGTGGCAGAACTTGTTGCAACTGTGAAGATTCCACTTGCCTTCCTGTGTTCAACCCGGATAATGGGTATACAAGCGGCCAATGTTCTCCTGGAATTGTTGGCCAATATTGCAGCTTCCGTTGCAATCCTGGGTATTTTCTTGAAGGCCAGTATAGAATTACATGTTTAAACAATGGCCAATGGAGCAACCGGGTACCATTTTGCAGAAGAATGAGTGGTAAGAACTCTTTGGGATAATCCTTAATAACAATCGAATCAAATTTATTCTCGATTATTTGCTTATGAGGGCACAGATGCCATATAATTCAGGATGTCAAATTCTGAATTTTTTTGGCGATGAAAAAATGTTGCCAAGATGACGTATTGTGACGGGCGTGATGACGTAATTACTAGGGTTGCTAAAATAGAATCTTCTGCTCAAATTCTTATAAATCTCCATATCTATGATGTAATAAAAACCAGGTTACAAGATACATAAAAAATTCCGCCAAAAAATACTAACTTAAAATTTGGCATTCTGAATTATACGGTTTTTGTGCCCTTATAAGTTGTCTTAAGTTATGCATTTTTGTAAAAATTGTAACTATTTTATGCGTTATTAAAATATAAGTATTTTATAATTTTTGTTATATAGCATATAAAAGAGTTAAAAAAAGAAAATATATGATCACATTAATTCGATGTCTTTGTTAGAACACGTCAAGAAAATGTTTAACTCTTTAGGTGCTTTGTGTGAACGATTTGCTCTTCCTAATGGTGATGTTGCATGCACTGAAGAGGCAGGTATTACAGTTTGCAGGGCTATTTGTGCTGAAGGATACATGCTGGTTGGGCCTTCTGTAGTTACCTGTTCCCCATCTGGAGAATGGAATGAACAACTACCATATTGCCAACGTATGTACATAGAATTTATCTATGAATTTATAAATTTCGTTATCGACCTTTTGTATATTATACGTAAGCATCTTGAGTAAAATCTGTGCAATTTTTCTTATAAATTGCAAGAATCAATATTGAAGTCAACATTAAAACTTTTAGACATTTTATTTAGAAGAAAATTCCTAAAAAAACATTTAAGAATTATTTTGTTACAGGGAATTATAACTTCGAGTACATTTAGAAAAATTTAAGGTAGTACAGTTTTTATATTGTTACTCTGATAATGAAGAAGAAGTTAAATATTGAAATAATGAAAATTATTTGAGCTTCCAATTATATTTTAAGCATTTGTTTTGACGTACTGAAGTTTCTTCTTCTGTATATGATTACTTTAGTAAGTATAAGTTCTCAATTTACTTTAAAATTAGGAAAAAAATGATCTGTTATATTAACTTGTTGTTAAAAAGTTATTGTGTTCACTTTTACAATTTACAAAAATAAAAATTTATACTTTTTTAAAAAAATAAAATTTTTTTTCTTTTATTATTTTATAATTAAATAAAAGGAAATTTTAATAGCTTTATCACTTTAAATAATAAATATTTCAGAATAAATAAATATTGTTTGGAAAAATTCTTTCATATCTTTTCTTTGTATGATTTTCAAACTTATATTTTAAAAGACACATCCTAAAAACTTTTCCATAAAAATAATTTTGTATGGTGCTGCCATCTATTGAGTTATATAAAGTTTATTTTTCGAAATTATTTAAATAATGAAGAAAACAAAATTTAAATTTTGTAATTTAGGAGGATCCCCAGATGTTACCACAATTTGTCCAACACTCAATGCTCCAGAAGGTGGAAGACTAGTCGGTAGCTGCTCAGCTGCAAACACTGGAGATACTTGTCAATTAGTGTGCATTAGCGGATACAGACCGTCAGATACCAGAATTTTGATATGTCAGTCAAATGGAAGATGGTCAAATTCTCTTCCAAGATGTATAGGTAAGAAATATTTTAACCAGGAGCTTTTGCTCAATTAATATGTAATTTTAGTTAATAATTTTTTGAAGTTGAATACTCAAAAAATTTTCAAATTATATTAGATGTCATAAAATCTTATTTCAGCAAGCGGCTGTCCACCAATACAGGTAACTAATGGTATTATGACTGGTGCATGCAATCCTGGAGTTCCAGGACAATCTTGCTCTGTAACATGTCAGAATGGGTTCACTTTAACAGGAGTTTCAACAGTTATATGTCAATCTACTGGGGAGTGGTCAAATGATAGTCCTACTTGCACAAGTAAATATTTTGTCACTATAGAATGCCTTTTTTATTAATAATATTTTTAGCATTGATTCGGAAATACAGACCTTCAGCAAAATACCATTTGAACCATATGAATATTTTACGAGTTCTAGATGCCACACTATATTTTGCTTTAGTTAAATTTTAAGGCCTACTCGTCAATTTGGAGGAAAAACCATTTATTAAATTTTTAAATAATAAATTAACAAATAAATTCACAGAAAAATAAAAAAACGTTAGGTAAATTTCTTAAAAAATATGAAGACAAATTTATATAGTTAAAGAAAAACACAATGATTACATGACAATTTTGGAAAAATGTTTTCCAATATTTGACAAAATTTTTCCAAAAAATTATGAAGTAAATAAAAATACTAGTTTTTATATCTAATTTTCTTTACTTTTATGCACAGAAATTATTATCATACCTTAAAATATTGAACTTTTAGTATGATGTACATTAATTCTTAAAAAACTATAGTATTTAATTTCTACAACAAATATTAACTTAATGGAGAGTTCATTTGAAATTCCATAGTTACTTTCTAAATTTTGCTATCAAACAGTAGTAAAAATTTTCTGATATTTTGACTCTCATTTTTATTATATTTTATATAATAAAGTAAGAATATTACAAGAAATTAATAAAAGTTTCATTTGAAATATATTTCATAAATATGAATTTTTGTTTCCAATTAATAAAAATTAAACTGTTAATGAATTTTAAATATTTCGTAAATTACTTATTTTAATTTTCGAAAATAATATATTTGAACACAGAAAAAAACACACAGTCTATTTTATTTTATTATAAAATTTGTTATTTAAATAAATTCTTTATCTCTGTAGTTTATTGCAGTTGAATATAACACATAGAAAAACAAAACTTTTTGAATTTTGTCATGATTTATCATTACAAATCAGTTATTTCTTATATCTTTTAAATTATAATATAAATTTTGCTTTTTCATTAAAGAAGCTAAAAAATATAGTCATAGGGTTTTATTCTCCTGAGTATTTGATAAAGAAACATTTTCACGGATAGTCAAATTATTTTACAGTTGCACAGATACGCTCCTGTCCTCCCATTCCCGCTCCTGCCAGTGGTGGGACAACAGGCTCCTGCAATCCTGGAGTAGTGGGACAGACATGCAGTTTTTATTGCAATTCAGGATACAGATTGATAGGTCAACCTAATTTGGTTTGTGGGAATGATGGACGCTGGTCAGATGGGCCACCTCAGTGTGCTGGTGAGAGAAGAAAATTTATTCAATACTTACAATCACTAAAAGATATATTAGGAATATTTGCATAAAATGATACTTTAAATCCTTAAAATTTACATCGAGAATGATTGTCTTATAGAATTTGAATAACTTTGCAAATTTCAGTTTTTGTTGTTGTTAACATGATAATTATTAAACTGATAAATACATAAAAGATCTTTCAATCACTTTTATTGTTTCATCTACTTCATTAATGCTCATTCCTATTTGTGAATACTTTTAATTACCTGTCTTCTATTGGTGTATAAACTTCATTTATAAATTTGTATATATATATATATATATATATATATATATATATATATATATATATATATATATATTTATATATATATATATATATATATATATATATATATATATATATATATATATATATATATATATATATATATATTATTTTTATTATTATTACGAATTATTTCCTTGTCTTGGTGAAATTAAGGATTATTAAAGAGGCAGCGTTTCAAGAACAAGTTTATTATTACATGAACATTTCTTAGTGTGACGATCAAACATAACATCTGTAGTACGTCTGCTCGATAGGGGAGCTCAACCCAAAAAAGCCTCGAGAAAACGTAACCACCGTCAGAAGGGTGGAACATACTGGTCACTCATTCGTTAAGAATAGTTGCGCGAGATGATATCAACGGAGAGTTCGAAATTCCTTAACCGTACTTGGCAATGTACATTTCGGAATTTACAACAGGGTTGGCGTAACTGAAATATTTGTTAAAAGGGACCATGTATACAATAAAAAGGTACAAGTTACAGGATGTGAAATACGAATTTTTCGTTAGAAAAAAATATCCTTCTTCTACTTTTTACAAAATTAAATTCGCAAAATTTTGTTTTATAATTAAAAACTGCATTGCCCACAAAAGTCTGCATTGTCACACAAAAGAATTCATTGTAAAACGCTCTGAAAATGAAGAATAAATTCAATGAGTATTAAGTTAAAGAATTATTCAATTACAACTGATTTTAAACTTATATATATCATATATATGTAAGTAAAAAATGTGGTTGTAAAAGCAAAAATGAGTGCAATGAAGTATAATGAATAAGATTAATTTAATGCGTCAGAAATACCAAAGCTGAGTTTCCAAAAATATGGTTTTAGTTCTATCAGAGCCTGACAAATGAAGAGGCATATGGGCCTGGGACACCACGTCAGAGAGGCCTCCAGATATAGTATGTATATTACATATGTTGTTGTTATTGTTGTGGCTTATTCCTCAAAGTCTAGCTGCAAGCTAGACCATGTCCAGGAGGTCGTGAATCCTCAAAAAGTCATACACAAAAAGAGGTGATATAATAAGGTCTTTATGAATAAACGCTACACAGTGGCCGCCTGTGCAGAAGTGCATTTGGTGCACTCAAGATTTCTGTCCATAAATATAAGTAAACATCCAATATCTATGTTAACTCATGATCCTGCTGATGATGTATTGGACATCTGTATCACTTCCAATTTTGAGGGTATTATCAGGAGTTTTCGTAGAATACGAAAAGTGGGACTGATGAGACCTCTATTTTTTCTGATTTGCGATCTTAATTTTTGAGCTTATTTCGGAGAAGCTCAGTTCGTCACCAGTAATTGATGAGCAAGAGCCTTCTTCTTTTGCCCCTTCTTTTGCAAGAATATCAGCAGACTTATTGCCCTGAAATCTCATGTGCGACGGAAGCCACTAAAAATAAATCTTGTGTTTCCTCGAAAGCACTTTGAGGTCTTTAAGAATCATGACAGAGGTTCTGTTTCCCATTTTATTCCAGTTACTCAAATGCTGAATGGCACTACGGCTATCTGTCAAGATCCAAATATTTGTAAATGTGGTTTCTGAAATCAATTCCTCAAGTGCTTCTTTTACTGCAATTAGTTCAGCTCTAAAGACAAAGCAAAAATTTTTAAGACTAATTTGCAGTGAGTGAATAGATTATATATGTGCTACATATAATTTATGAAAACATATTAAAAATGTACTATATTTAATTAAAATGTACTATATATAATAGAAATGTACTATATATTTATTAAAATATATGCCATATACTTATTCATCTTTTGACCTTAGGTACTGTTTAAGTATTAGCAATTCTTTTTTTTTATTTGAATTTTTCTTAGTTATCTCTAATTTTTAAATTATTTGATGTACTCTACTTGTCATTTTCTCTAGTTACAATTTGTCCTTAGCTCTAGTTACAATTTGTGATTATTACATCTTTTTAATTAAGTCTCTCTCTCTATTCTTTAGTTTTCTTTTATATTATTTTTTATTCCACATCTCATTAATTTAGATAAGGAAGTAGTATTTCGAATATTACATTCTAAATATTTTTCTGTGCAGATAAGGAAGTAGTATTTTGAATATTACATTTTAAATATTTTTCTGTGCAGTTAAGGAAGTAGTATTTCGAAATATATATTCTAAATATTTTTCTGTGCAGATAAGGAAGTAGTATTTCGAATATTATATTTCGAATTTTTCATTCTAAATATTTTTCTGTGCAGTTAAGGAAGTAGTATTTCGAAATATATATTCCAAATATTTTTCTGTGAAGATAAGGAAGTAGTATTTCGAATATTATATTCTAAATATTTTTAAAATTTAAATTCATTTAAATATTCCGAATATCAACTACTTTTCAATACATACGTCCTTTGTCAAACAATGAGTGAATGACTGATTCAGAAGCCGATAATATAAAGGATAACCTTAAATTTTAAAAACGTGAATCTTAGTTAATCTGAACAAAAAGTAAATATACGTGTTTTTATTTTGTATATTTGAATAATTTACATTTGAGTCCATCATATAGTCATTATGAATCAGTCCAAATTAATTTTTATGAGCAATTTAATAAAAATGTGTGATTAAATTCCAATTTGATAAACAAGATTCATCACGATTGTCTAAATTAGTTGCTAATTATAATATAATAAAGAATCAAAATGTATTAACTTTAAATTACTAAATAACGTATTTGTTAAATATTAAATAATCAAAATATATAATGTATTAAAGAATACGTCAAAGTCTTAGGAACTTTTAGGAACTACTACTTGCTTTAACATGCTTAAGGTAAGAGGAATTCCTAGAACCTTACTATTTTTGTTTTTATATTTGTTATTTGGCAAGAAATTATCATCTTATTAACTTTCATAATTAATATCTTTTTTACTTCACTTTACAATAATTTAAAGGTTAAACATATATTTTTTATTTTGTTATTCTACACATTTTTTTAACTTTAGGTACTCTTAAATATTAGCAATTCTATTTATTTATTTCCTTTAAATTTTCCGAAGTATTTACTGCTGCACATACATGGCAAATCATTTTTTCTTCAATCATGGCAATCATTTTTAAATATTTTATTTTTATGCATTTTATGATGAATAAATTTGAATTAAAATAAAGTTGATTTCTGTTAAAACGATATTTATATATTAATCAATATTTATATTTTGTATTAACTTTTTTTGTAAAATAGCAACTAAGAAAAAAATTCATCTTGCAAAGAAAAATGTTCTTCATATCATAAATAAAATTGACATTACTTTTTAAAGTTCATGTTTCTAATTTTTAATTTTAAATGTAACAAATAAGGCTGTTAAAATATAAAAAATCTGTAAATCAAAATAAGAAAGTTATCTTAGTTTATGGTTTTTATTGAACATATATCTTGATATTACACGTGTATTTCTAAATTGGATATTTAAATATTCTTTTATCAATATCTTTTAATATTAACGATTCTGTTTCGAAAGAAAGCAAATGAGAAAAAACATTGAAAAATATCTGGTTCTACATTTTTTTATATACTTTAAATATATTTCATGTAAAAGTATAATTATTTTATCTTAGCAGTTATTTTAAAATGAGATAAATTTCTGTAATGTGAATGAGAGATGCTATGAAATTATATTACGA
The DNA here is from genome assembly GCA_037975125.1 of Latrodectus hesperus. NCBI lineage: Eukaryota > Metazoa > Arthropoda > Arachnida > Araneae > Theridiidae > Latrodectus > Latrodectus hesperus. The sequence goes on from JAJQOW010000014.1 coordinate 17,915,446, forward strand.
TTATTTATCACTTGGGCAAAAATAGAAATGCACAAACTACTCTGAAATTGAACATTAAATTCATTAGTTAATTATTAAATTCATTATTATTTCTTATGATCATCATAGAAACACTCAGTTTTATCAACGAAAAATGTGAATTCAAATAATAGGAATAATGATAGGAATTTTTCCAAATTCAAAATAGTGAATTATGAAAAAAAATGTTTCTAGACAATTTTGGTCCGAACAATTTTTGTAAGTAATTTAAATTTAGTTTTTCTGCATGGTTTCTTATAAATATAAATTTTAAGTGAAATATTAGCATTTAGTAATCTAAATAATGAAACGTAAGAATGGATTTTTGATATAAGGCTACTTACATGAGTAAAATGTTTATAATTCAAGGAATATTTGTGTATTGATTTTATGATTTTTTTATTAATTTAACTGTTTATAAAAATTTAATATTTATTATGTATATGATTTATTCTTTTATTATGAGCTTCCTATTTGAATTTGTTTCACTTATGTCAAAAGTTTTCTTTCGAGGAGTTACTTTAATTTAAGAAAAGAAATTATATAAAAATATGTCCCCTTAATTGAAATAACAAAAGAATACTATTATTAATTTTTATTTATTCCTAGAAAAATTAACTATGCATTTGATAGATACCACAAAAATACTTTATTTTTTAATTTGCAATTAAGTGAAATATTTCATATGTTTTTATAAAAACGAAAAAGCTCTCGTCTGAATTGAGAATTTTTATGACCTATAGAATATTGTGTTAGCATAATAATTTTAATTTTTGCACGCTCCAATACATTAATTTAAGTTAATAAAGTAATAAAATTTTAAATGTGAGTAATAAAATTAAACCTTGAATAATGACTTCTGATTAATGTTGCAGTTAGAATATCTCATCTGTTCTTTTAAATTAAGAAAGCAGAAATGAAATATCTTATTTGTTTACCTGTAAAATCTATGATTGTTTTCATAACAGAAATGTATTATGTCGATAGAAATTTTAATTCTATATCTGCATATGAATTTACCGGTTCCATTTTACATAAAATATTTTTGTTAAATAAATCAGCTTTATAATAAATCTAAATTTCGCATACAGGAATCTACATTTTTGCTTTCAAATTTAATTACTTTTCAGTAAGGAAAATTGAAAATTATATAATAGTTAATAATACTTTTTTCAAAAAAATTAGTGTAAAATTTAAATTAATCAGTTTAAACATTTACATTAGCTTATATTAAATAATAGAGATTGCTTAGTTCACACTTTATTCATTACATATATTTGAAAATACTTAATATAAAATTCAGGCTCACAAACAGCTTTAGTTTTTAACACCACTAACATATTTTTGAGTGATCATATAAGAAAGTTATAAATATTTTAACAACATTTTCCTAAGTTTAAATACCCATATCTTATTTATATTTTTCTTATATAAGCAATATATAATTTATAATAATACGAAAATTGTAAGAAACTAAATTAAAACATACAAATATAAGTAAAATATTAAGTTTAAGTTGTTATTTACATAAATTAAAGAAACGTGTAATGTAGATTATTTAATTAGTTTAAAAAAAATGTTATCACAGATGCCGTAAAATACAGGATGCCCAGTTTTGAGCTTGACGATATTTTTGGCGGATTTTCTAATGCATGTGGCAACCTCATTTTTATTACATCATAGATATGGTGACTTATAAGAATTATGCTGGAAATTCTATTTTGGTAACTCTAGTATTTACGTCATCGTACTGGTCCCAATACGTCATCTTGGCAGCATTTCTTCATCGCCAAAAAAATTCAGAATTCGGGATCCTGGATTATATGGCATCTGTGCCCAAATTGTTTCATTTTCAGAAAATTATACTTCCTACTTGCAAATTGATATCGTATTGTATCATACAATCCAGTATTTACCCTTTTAGACAATGATTCCATTGAGTGACACGTTTTATTTGCATATATTCAATCAGACATGTTGTTTTGAAAACCTTTTACAGGAGGGGATGTCCTCCACTCCACCCACCTTTAAATGGAACCAACTCCGGATCATGCGTGAAAGCTTCGGCAGGCCACGTTTGTTCGTTTTCCTGCCAACCAGGTTACGAACTGAAGGGTCTGTCAGTATTACACTGTCGAAAAGGTAGTGTGTGGTCTTCACCACCACCTAAGTGCATCGGTAAGAAGTTTTGGAAATCATTGCAATGGGAATTCACCAGGAGCCCTGCTTCCCTAACAAATTCGAAATAGTATATTATCCTCTTATGCATATTAATTCCCCTAAAATAGATCATTTCCAAGGTTTTACATTAACAGGTGGTGGCATAAAAACTTACTGATTGGGAAATGTGGATAACAAAAACTAATTTTTGCGTAACACTTACTGACAAAAGAGCTAACTGTTTGAACTTTTAATTATAAATGGTTCTGAAATTTTAATCTGCGAATCATTACTGTTTTTTGACAGCTAATCCAAGCTGTCCACCTCTTACACCACCTGAAAATGGTGGTCAATCTGGAAGTTGTAGGAATGCTTCCCCAGGGCAAAGTTGTTCATTTTCTTGTCAAGCTGGATATGCCTTGACTGGACAAGGTACTTTATACTGTGAAGCTGAAGGCAGATGGTCTGGAAATCCACCCACTTGTTCAAGTAAATAAACTAAGTATTTGATGCCATATAAAAAATTGTAATGAGATCTCTCCTACTTTTCTCTTTGAAATAGTTAGTTTTCTTATTTTGAAAAACTTAGATAGCAAATACGAATTTAATAATTGAATTTTATTCCAGTTATTAATCGAAAAGTATAAACTTCAAAGGATTCAGCTTAATGTTGAAATATGTTTATTATTATCTTTTTATATTAAAGACATCTAATCTTTTAGTTAATTATTTACTTTCTTATATCTACTTTTTTACTAATTACTAATTTGTAAAAATGTCTTTAATTACTAATCTTTTAGTTATTAAAGACATCTAATTTCAATGTGATATATTTAAATCACATTGAAATGTTTTGAGTTGTAAAACGTAGCGAAAAGAATTTGAATCTAATTATCACATGTTAATCATCACAAAGTTTTAACAACATTTTTATAGAAAAGCAATAACTTTTAATATTCAAGAAAATTATTATATTGATTTTGTTTATTTGAAATTGCTTAATTTAAAATTAATTTTGATTTATTTTCGAAATTTTTAATGTTGAAAAGCATTATGTTTTCAATAGATGGCAGCACTATACTTCCTAACCGTTCTGAGGGAGAAATCGGTTTTTTATATGAAAATAACATATTTGTCAAAATAGAAAGAGAATATTAATGATATCGATAATTTTCTACTCGAAATAAATTGTTGCTGTCACTGTTACTTTTACATGAGAAAAATTTTGTTGAAAAATTTAAGTAAATTTCATTATTGAAAATATATTGTTAAAAGTACCATTTCACTGATTATTTATGAAAAACTGGCAGTAAAACAACGAAGGTTAAAACTATGTATAAAATATTATAATATTTAAAGAATTTAAAGGCGTTTAATGAATAACATATCTGCCAAAATATTACTTAATATATATATTAAAAAATTTTTTTCATTGCAAAAATAGAAAAATAGCATGCATTATAACGAGAATGACGGCTTTAGTTTACATATGTATAAATTAAATTAATTAGGAGAATTAAAACAGTTTATTAGTTAGCTACAGTAAGAAACATACAAATTAAATGTATGGAATCTAATTTATTAATTCCATGTTAATTAATATATGTATATATATATATATATATATATATATATGTATAATAACTTAAATAACCTTATATATATATACATAATAACTTAAATAATAACTTAAATAACCTAATGGATTTCGTAAAATAAAATATTTATTGCTTAGGAAAGGATGTATATAATGTTAATGACAAAAAGTTAAGGGATTTGAAAACATTGATTTAAATAACAGTAACATGTAACAGTAATAATAAAAGGAGCATCATTGTTAGAAACTATTATTTTATATAAAAGTATATAATTTAAAATGAAATTTTAATAAATAACAAGTGTGCTTAATTGCCATTATTGCAAATTTGCTTAACGAAAATATGTTTGTGGAAAATAAATTTTAAATTGTGTAAAATGATTAAATGTAGACACAGATCGAACGAAAGTAAAGAACCTTTTTTCGCATAAAGTAAATATTTCTGTTGAAAATAATTTAAAATTTTTTATGAAAAATATAAATTACAAAATATAATTTTTAAATTTTAATTTTAAAATTGATAATTAGCAAAATCTACAAAAATGTTAAATACAAACTTCCAATAAAATAAAACCAGTTCAAAATATAATTTAAAAATATTTTAAAATGTGTAAGTTGAAAACAAATGAATGTTTGAATAATAATTAACGAAAGAATTGCAAATTTTTATGAATATATATTCAAAATTTGTTAATACTATAATATTTGATAAGGACTTTTGAATTTAGATATTTTGGCACTGGTGCCGTATAATCCATGATGCCAATTTCTGATATTGGTGATATTTTTGCGAATTTTTTAATGTATCTGGCAACCTCGTTTTTATTACGTCATACATATGGAGGCCTATAAGAATTATGCAGAAAGTTCTATTTTGGTAACCCTAGTGCTTACGTAATCTTTGCAACATTTATTCATCGCCAAACAAAATCAGAATTTGGAATCATGGATTATACAGCACCTGTGTCGATATTTTTCAGTGATGATGTATACCAATTATTAAAAAATAAGAGTGGAAACTTCTGATAATTTAGTATGACTTTATATTCTTTATCAGGAGCACAGTCATCTTCCTGTTCAAGCCTTGGTGCTCCAAATAATGGTTTCATATTAGGTACTTGTGCACCAGGACGTGTTGGAGAGACTTGTGTTTTTGGCTGCAATGAAAATTACGTTCTTAGAGGACAGCGAACACTGACTTGTGAGACAGGAAATAATTGGTCTTCTAATCCCCCTCGTTGTGAAAGTAAAAATGCAAATATAGCAAATTTTGTATTTAGAATAGAAATTAGAATTAATGGGAAAAATTATATTTAGAATGTAGTAATAATATTAAACTTCTACATGAGTAATAAGCATTCTCGAATTTTAAATTAAAATCTGTAAGTTTTCAGAATTTCCCAAAGTTTGCAAAGTTTAATACTTCCATTGCTTTCAAAAACAAGGAAAATAAATTTTAACTAAAATCTAAAAAGGAAATGCATTGATAAATATTTAAAAATTGATTTTTGAAATTATAGTCTAATTTTAAAGAAACTAAATTGTATGTGTAAATTGTTGTTTTAATGTATTTCATTTGACAATATTATATATAAATTTCAATGAAAGATTGCTTTTTTGTTTTTTAAAATGATTAATCTATTTTAACTATAGCTAATGTTTTTCCATTTGAATTATTTAAATTCGTGATAGCATTTATAATCTAATGCGTGATTTAATTCATTTATCGTCAATCCAGAAAATCATTTTTTTGTCATCAAAAAACTTCGCGGATATCATTGTCAATCCTACACAAAAGTTTAGCATTTTATTGTCAGGAAAATTAATATCATTAAAATTCAACATTAAAATTGGCAATCTATACGAATTTATATTACTTATAAATTAGGCTGTTCAGAGAATTTGAGGATATGGTCAATATTTCATTTTGAGGTATCATATAAAAGCCATTGGTGTAGTTGATATTAATAAATTAATAATAAATTTTCCTGTTTGGTAATAATTAGTTTCCTAATAATCAAAACAAGCAGACTAAGACACATTGCTCCTGTTTTCTGCTTTCTAAGCAACCTGAAATACAAATTTTTTTCATAAATGAGATTGAATTTTACTTAGCGTTTTATAATTTGATTTCACTAATTTGAAAATATATGATTTGCATTCAAAATTTCAAACTTTAAAATTTAGTTATTTATACTGAACATTTAGTAAGTGGTAAATATGACTAAAAGAAACAATATTTTAATAAAAAAATCTTGAATCTTTTGCAATGTTTGAAGGACTAATCAGTAATAATTTCTTAAAATCTCTACTATTAGCTTAAGAAATCAAATTACGTAAGAGTTATTAGTTGTAAATAATGAACATAGATGGCAGCGTTAGTTAGCGTTTTCTTAATCTAAATTATCTTCAAATTTAAAATATAAGCATTAGAATTTAATTAAAATTTACTGATAAGAGAAAATTTTTGTTAAATGCAAATTTTTTTTACGAAAGTTATTAACTGACCTCTTCATATATTTCTAATGGCACATTACAAACGTAATAAAAAATTTATGTTCATGTATGTTAATATGATTTAACATTAGGTCATTTTGAATTTTTGTCTATAAAATAGTTATATTAAAAATTATTTGAACATATTTTTTAACATGTGAGTATGTAATTATTACATTTTTACTGTAAAAGGTTTATGAAAAAATTTTCTGCTTCAGTTTTTTTCTCCTTTATTTCCTACAACTTTGATTTAAATTTTGCTCTCAATCTCTCTCGCACACAAAGTTTTATAACAAATTAAAGTTTAATCAAAAATTTTCATCTTTATAGCAAATAATCTTCAATTTAAATTGTAATTTTGATTTTAAATATTGAAATAATTATAATTAAAAAAATAGGATTGAATATTTTCTTAAGAAAAATTCTATATTGGTTCGTAGGAAAGAGTAAGCTTAAAAACATTTAAATATTTATAGCGTGAAAGTAATTTTAAAAATTGAACAATGTTATACATTTTGGAATGTCTATATTAATTCCTTGGAAAATACTTTCCAAAAGTAAGGGACTCATTTTCCAATATGAAAATAATGGTAAATAGTCAGCATTGTGAAATCTACCTGTCCAGGTTAGAGTTTAAAAGCTTTCTGCCTTTCTTGATTGTTACAAATGATGATACTAACAGCTGTCTCTGATTAAATAATCCCATAGAAGTTGCCACTGCCATGTTTCCTCTATGATCTCATATTGTTATTAGGCAGCCTATTCCATATTCTCATTAGTTGGACAACAAACTGCATTCACTCTTAAGGAAGAACAACTATGTGGGTGAAAGGTTTGAAGCCTTCTTTCAAGTTTTGTTACATATGAATATTTCTTAATACATTGAGGTATGATTTGAATAAAGTTTATTGAATTTTGTATTAACAATGCCGGTAATTTAACAATAAATTTTACAATAATATAAGCCCCTAATGTTAAATATGACTAGTATGTTATGACAAGGCTTTTATGGAGTTAAAATAAATCTCTAATGAACTACAAAAAATTAAGTAGAGTCATTTTTTGAGTAAACATTTGAGAGATTTCTGAGTTTCTTTTGATTAGACAGATATTAGGTTGATTAGATAGGCATTAGGTTTTACAGGCATTAGGTTGATTCAATTATTCAACCAATGTCTGTAAAAAAACTTCTAATCGAGAAACTTATGGATAAACATTTCCAATATTCCTATAAATAACAATATCCACTGTAAAACATTACTATATTCCAGAATGCTTGAATATGGTGTGTATCCAAAAATATTTCACTAAGAATTGTCAATAATTGTATGTCTGCTATTAGTTCCAACTATTATATTTAAAGGCGGAAATCCAGCTTGAATATAACAAAAAGTAAACTATGAGGAATTATTCATGGCATTGATGAGCATGTAAATTGGTTATTTGAAAATAAGTAAGTAAAAGTCCGAAAAAGGAAATAAATATACACTTTTGATTTAACTACTTATCATTCAAGGATATTAAAAATCCTTAGAATTGAGAAGAATTTACTATTTCTTTAGAATTGCTCTTAGAATAAAAATTAGACAGTATGCAATTTGAAAGCAAAAAAAGATAGCTTTAAATTTTTCTTATCTATGGTAATGCTGAAATTTATTATTTACTATCATTAGAAAAATAAAGTACTCGTCGAATTGTGTGGACAATTTCTGTTGAGTTTTTAGAAGTTAAATATCAACTTGTGTGGTATTATTATTGATGAAAACGTTAAACGTCTTCTTGACATAATAATATAAGATTTCCAGTACTAAAAAAAATGTATTTAACTAAAAATGTGAAACATTTAACTAAATTCAATCCAATATTCTTAGTATGATGAAGTCCAGTGGCTTAGTGGCAGCATTTCACGCTCTCAAGACACAGGTCCGAGATTCGATCTTCGAGCTGGGAAAGATCAACTCAGACTTTCATCCCTTCAGTGGGTTGATACACTGAGTACCAAGCATGCTTGGGAACTAAACACAGGAGATTTTACGTTAGGCTGACAGCCTAACTGGGACATATGCTTCGCATCCCAGGGTCCTCGGTCCTCGGATCCAGTGTCCACAACAGTTATGGGCACTGTAGGCCTTAGTCCATATGGGCTGTCATACCATGGAGTTTTAGTATTATTAGTCTCTATTATTCCTTAATAGAAGCATCATGAATATAATATAAAAATTTGATTTAAAATAAATTAATATTTTGTTTCTTTTTGTAAGAAATTCGTTTGGACGTCAGTGCTTTTCTCTTCTTTTCAGGGATTGAAGAGGAAAGAGGGTCGTGTCCTATACTTCAGCCACCAGCCCATGGAGAGTTTGAAGAGTGCGACAACCGACCTGGAGGCCGCTGTGTTTTGGTCTGTGAAGCCGGATACATACGAACTGGATCCCGAGTGCGAACTTGCTTGTCGCAGGGAATGTGGTCAGGATATGCTCCTACCTGCACTAGAAGAGTTGGGTACACCACCACTTACACATACAAAGTTGTACCACTTTGGAGTATCATGTTCGGATGAGGGTTTGTTGGCACATGCTTTTATGAGCTTATTTAAAATTAAAGAAACCTAATTAAAAACATCACCACCAGTTACGCATACAAAGTTGTACCACTTTGGAGTATCCTTTTCGGAGGAGGGTTTGTTGGCACATGCTTTTATGAGCTTATTTAAAATTAAAGAAACCTAATTAAAAACATCACCACCAGTTACGCATACAAAGTTGTACCACTTTGGAGTATCCTTTTCGGAGGAGGGTTTGTTGGCACATGCTTTCATGAGCTTATTTAAAATTAAAGAAACCTAATTAAAAACATCACCACCAGTTACACATACAAAGTTGTACCACTTTGGAGTATCATGTTCGGAGGAGGGTTTGTTGGCACATGCTTTTATGAGCTTATTTAAAATTAAAGAAACCTAATTAAAAACATCACCACCAGTTACACATACAAAGTTGTACCACTTTGGAGTATCCTTTTCGGAGGAGGGTTTGTTGGCACATGCTTTTATAAGCTTATTTAAAATTAAAGAAACCTAATTAAAAACATCACCACCAGTTACACATACAAAGTTGTACCACTTTGGAGTATCCTGTTCGGAGGAGGGTTTGTTGGCACATGCTTTTATCAGCTAATTTAAAATTAAAGGAACCTAACCACCAGTTACACATACAAAGTTGTACCACTTTGGAGTATCCTATTTGGAGGAGGGTTTGTTGGCACATGCTTTCATGAGCTTATTTAAAATTAAAGAAACCTAATTAAAAACATCACCACCAGTTACGCATACAAAGTTGTACCACTTTGGAGTACCCTGTTCGTAGGAGGGTTTGTTGGCACATGCTTTTATGAGCCTAGTTAAAATTAAGGAAACTTAATTAAAAATATCAATTCAATTAAAACAGAAAAAACAAGTATTTTTATAAACTTAAATAAAAATAAGCTAAAACATAATTTCAATTATCAGTTTAGTAAGAAAAAAATAATTTTAGTGTTTTGTTAAATTCAAATAAAACAAATTTCAACTAGAAACTGCAAGTAACATATATTTATAAATGTGGAAAGAGTTTTGAATAAAGTGAGATTATTACTTATTGAGTTTAAAAAACTATTAACTTACAATTTAAAATGATTTTTTTTTTTGAAAATTAGAATCAATAAAATTATAGGTTCCTATCTCAAAAAACAATAGAACATTAAAACATTATTTTGTAAAATTAGAAACCAGATTGTAATATTAATTTTGTGCTCTTATGATGAGGAGTTTTTATTTGAATTTTATTGAAAAGAAAGCTGATAATGTTATTAATTGTAATCTAGAATAAGAAGCAGAAAAACAAAACATTAAAAATAAAAAATAAAAACGAAATAAAAATATTATTAGTTGAAATAGCTCTGTAATAATTTGAATTTCACTGAAAATTGAATTGACATTAAAATGAATTATTTGACTATTTTAAGATAATACTGTATTTTCTTATTTTCGAATTATTAAACGTAACCCTTATTTTTTCCACGAATAAATAAATTCCTTGATTAGATGTTTAAAACGCGCTCACAAAATTTTATTTTTAAATCATTTCATAAAAATAAGAGACTCAAATTACCTTTATTTTTTCAAATTCCTTTTTTAATTACTGGTTGTGAATATATCACCTCTTATTAACAATGTATAGCATTATATGTGAAATATTAAAATAATATCAAAAAATATATATAGAAAATATTACGATATAGGAAAAAATGATTAAGAAAATAATAGCGTTAATAATAAGATCATGTATATAAATAACAACAAGTAAACATAATAGAACACAAAATGAAAGATAAATGAAATTCTCGTTTAGGTTAATTTATTCTTCTGTTACTTATAAAAATGATGAAGCATGTTTATTTTTGCTAATAATTAAATTAAATTTCTTATATTGAATAAGTTAAATATCATAATCAAGTGAATTATATATATATATATATATATATATATATATATATATATATATATATATATATATATATATATATATATATTAAAAAAATCTATTATTTTCTTTTGCTTAATTTTACATGGGTTTTATTTTAACGTTTTTATTTACGTTTAATCAATTTTAATTAATATTTTAATACTTATATGATAAAATTTTATATTTTTTATTTAATATAGTATTAATATTTTGGTTAATTATGTATACATCACTACAATATTAAGTTAACTTTTTCATATATATATATATATATATATATATATATATATATATATATATATATATATATATATATATATATATATATATATATATATATATATATATATATATATATATATATATATATATATATATATATATATATACTACCATAAATATTCTTACTAATCTATTATGTCCATTTTCCAAAATATGTTAATACATTTAGGGATATAATTAAGTGGTCAATTTGATTAATTTTAAGAGTTTAGAGTTTATCCATCAAAATAATTTCCTCATTTAATTTAATTAATTTTTTTAAGTAAATAAATTTAAAAATAAATTTGTGAACCTAACTTGCAAATTAAAAATAAGTGTTATTTGCTAAAAAAGTACTCATCAATATATGAGTTAGAATAATTTTAAATTTTAAATAATTTTAAAATAAAGGCAAATATATATCAGTATCAATTTAAGTAATAATATAGAAAATCCCTCTGTAAATATAAATTCGTAAACAACTTTTAATTATATAACTATATTTTCTCCTAATTTGAGTGTATTATCAATATAAGCATATTGTAATGAGTTAAGCATTTTAAAATAAAAGCTTAATTTCTCTTTTGAAAGAATTTTCTCAAATTAAACATAAATTGCTTTCATATGTAACATTTATTCTTTTCTATAGTACCATTTTTCATTTCATATCATTACCAACTCTAGTAAATAAACTCTCACGTGTAAATTTCATTTGTATTCTACTTCTTTTTTAAATATTAACTTTGCTAACTTTATCTAAAAAATTTTCAGATAATAACTATACGATGTTTTTAATAATTACGTTACTATATTTAAAAATGTTCTCATAAAAATACAGCGTAGTACAGAATTTCGAAAGAATCAAATTTCATATCAAAATCTTTTTAAAGATAACTTTTCAAAAATAAATATTTTTTAGACTGAACACCATTTTAAATTCTTTAAATTTGTTTAGAAAACAATTTGATACTTTTTAACAAAAAATATTACATAATTTACACTGTGACAAAGGAATGCATCTTTTGTTCCTTTCTGTCATCAAAATCCCATCTTAACTTATCTAAAGAAGTTATTAAGGAAAGAACTTGGCGAGATAAAACTTAAATCCTGCCAACTTAGCAGAGTTGATGCTCCTACAATACACAATTTAAGCTCTATTTTTTCCTTCTACAAACAACATATTTTCTCGTTGGTGCCATATTAAGTATAGAAAAAAAATACCTTGGCAAAGTGACAATTCGGGAACATTAATAAGACATCACAAACAATGCAGTCAAAAATATTTTTTGAAGACAAACTATTTTTGCATAAAAAGACAATTTTATCTTGTTTATTATTTGCATAGAAAAGAAAAAAAACTTATATTTACTCGGATCATTAAATGATATATCGCATTAATGCTTTTTATACAGAAATATTTTGTGTGTATCATTCAATTCAGATTTAGGAATAAGCACTCAACATTTGTTACTAATGTGTGTTTCTCGAGAGCATATATTGCTGTTGCAATAAATGTTATGACATTATGTTCGAAACTACTTACTTGTCATTCTTCAATATGTTAACGCGCAGACGATTTTAACTGAATATTCCTGCTTTTTTTATTTTGCTTCTTTCATTTTATCTGAAGAATTAGGCATATAAAGTAAGTGAAAAGGGAATGTTAAATAAACTTTAATAAAAAAGATTTTCCTGACATATTTTTTTTCCTCGACATTATATTTATGAATTAGAACCTTTAAACAAAGGCATATTGATAAGAATGTTTAATTAAAAACGGTATGTTATTTACTTATTTATAATCTTCTTAATCTTGCTTTGTCTGTTCATATACTTCCTTTTTAGGCCTATTTTAGGTCATTTAATAGAAATAAATTTAATAAAGCAGTAATTACTTAAAGTTTTCGTATCAATTTAGAGTTACTTTCTGAACAAATGTAATGCAATTAAAAACAATATACACTGAATTTGGAAATTCATTCAGTTATTTAATGAAGCAATTAATTTAAGCGTGAAGAAAGCTGCAATCAAAATTCTGTAAATAAACTCCTTTAAAAGGAATAAAAAACATCAATAAATCTAGTGAAAATTTTATTTGCAGAAAAATTATGGATATATGTAGAATAATTATTAATAATTGATTTAATTAAAAATAATTAGGGATTACACTTTTACATATTTGATAACCATACATTAAATTATAATAATAAAATATAATTTACAAGCTATTAACTATTTTTACTTATGTTAAATAATGATATTATAAATTGCATATTTTGCTTTGAAAAGTTAAGGAAAAAATAATTTTAATATCATACATGAAAATATGTACTTGATTCAAAAAATAATTTTCAACCTGATTCAGGCATAACTTTATTTTCAAGAACTTACCTGAAAAATTTAGTAAAATTTAATAAGGTTTTTTATTTCATGTTTCATAAGTTCTAGAACACTTAATTTAATTTTATAAAGCATACTTTAGCAAGAATTGTTCAATGAGCTAATCGATTAATATGAAATATTTTCCTTTCAAAATTTATAATTTTTAAACTTTATATTCTAAAGAATACAAGACACTTGTAAAGAAGACCCGTTAAAAAGTAGTTTATTTAATAATTTTTGGGTATGAAAATAATTCAGCAGTCAGCTTTACTGTGATTATAATAAAGGAATGGACTTAACACATCTTGGTAGTAAACTACATCCATAATATTTCTAGATTACTTTTTAAGACCATAGTGACATATCTCACGTTATTCCAGTAGTTGAATACAAGATATATATGTGGCATTTCTACATGTTGCATAAACTTTCGAGTTGTATGACTAGAAAATTTTTGGAGCATTCATCTTAGCAGCACTTGAATATAGCTCGTTATCAATAAAAGATCACTTAGAAAACAGAAAGCGATACATTTTCAAACGTCTTACATCAGCACTCAGCTATTAGGTTACATGCACCAGGAATTAATATAATAGAAAATGACAACCATTGATTGGCTATCTATTACAAAAAGTTATGCCGAGGCAGTGTTTATCATAGAGTTTCGCATAGATAGCATTAGTTAGAAAAATTGAATATTCACATATGTTTATTTTATACAGGGTGTCCCAAAACGACCGCATAAACTTTGCACAGCTAGATTCCTGGTTGGGAGTACATAAAAACTGCACAAAGAAGCGTTCCTTTATTATCAGTAATTTACGAGAAAAATACGAAAAACAAAGTATGACATCACTTCTGGTGGAAGAAAAACACACTTTATTGGATATATCAACAACAGTATTTGCATATCTTTCCAGACGATAATGTTTAAAACGTTCGCCGCGCATATTGCGTCATGCAGGCATTCGTCATGGAATGACTTTAAGCCGCCTGTTATTTAAAAGGCTGCATCTTGCAGCTACTGGTAGTCTTCGTATAGTGGTCATGCATTCCGTTCGTGACTACTGTGACATGTACTTGATGTATGGATGATGTAATGGAAATGCCTTTGATTCCAGCATGATGGAGCTCCGGCGCATTTCTGTGCTCCTGTACGTAGTTGGCTGGATATGGAATACCACGGCCACTAGATCGGAAGTGAGGGTCTGGTTCTATGTCCGCCAGATCTTACACCGTTGGAATTTTTCCTATGAGGTCATCTCAAGGAACTGGTGTATCGAGACGTAGTGCCAACACCAACGGACTTACTGGCTCGTCTGCATGCTGCTTATACTTCGGTGGACCCCGCGATGCTGCAACGTGTGATGACAGCCATTCCACGGCGTGCTCAAGCCTGCCTCGACATTCAAGGGGGACACTTTGAACATCTGCTTTAAATTTTGCATATACTGCTGTTGATATATTCAATAAAGTCTTTTTTCTTGCACCGAAAAGCAAAGCAAATTGACGTCATGCAGTTTTTATGTACTCCCAACGAGGAATCTAGCTGTGCAGAGCTTATGCGGTCGTTTTGGGACACCCTGTATAATGTAATTGAAATTTATTCAAGATACAGTGTGTTTCATAAGAGGATAAATATTTATGAAATTTTGTATGTTTGCAGGATTGTTATCCTTAATATTCCATCTGACTCCAAAGGAGGAGTAATCATCATAAACCTTTGAAGCACAATCATCAACCATTGCAGATTTATTTGAAAGAAAACTGAAATTCATATTGTGGAGACTGTATTTGGGATATTATATTTTATTTACGTATATTAATATATTGAACTTTGATGCTTTGTTAAAACAAGACTTGTTTTAAGTTATGTTTGATGATATTAAATGTGCTTGTCTTATATTATGAGATTTATGTTATTTAATTTCATGGATAGGCAGAAATATTTGTATTGTAAAAATATTTGTGAAAAAATGTAGTTTTCATTTATAGTGTAAAATAAATAAGAAAAAAATTATAATGTAGAATTTATAATGGGAAACAATTGCTTTCTGTAAAATAATTAAGAAAAGTTTAAAAATACATTTTTTTGATTTTCATGTTTTAAATAATAAACTGCTTAAAACTGTAATGATTATAGCAAGTAAGTATTTTTGGTTCATTGATAAATTATGAATATAGTTTTGTAATAAATAAATAATTAATAATTTAGGAGAAATTATATTTGTTGCTTTATAAATTTTGTTTATCATTTTAAACTTAAAAACCATATTTGTAAATTATTTATCAGTAATATTTATAAATATGTGTTGATTCAGAAACTGTATTCTACTGTACATTTTAGAGTGTTTTGTTGAAGTCAAATAAAATGCATTGTTTTCAATTGCATATTTTATAAATAGTATTACATTTCATAAATCATCGTAATGCATTTAATTTTACAACAAAAGAAAAATGCCAAAATAGTGACCAAATTTCTATCTTGTTAAAAGCAGGCATATCTTCAAAGGCTAAGATAAAAGTATTAAAATAATAGTAAAGAACTCTCTAAAATTTTTCTAATTATTTTGAAGAAATATTCATCATAATTTCACAAACCTAACTTGACGCTTTTCGTTAAAAATGTATAATAAATCTTGATTCATTTAACTAGCAAATTAATTATCATCTTATTTTAATTTTTTCCAGAATTCCAGGGCATACATGAATTCTTATGATGATACAATGATTCCATTTAAATTTTTGGTTTATAAAATCTGATGGTTGTCCATCAACAGTGTCTAATTATGAATATTGTTATATAGAAAAAAACTCGTTCAATCCTTTTCTTAAAATAAAAATTTTGGTCATTCGACTTGGAAATTATGCATTATTTTAAATACTATAAAAATATTTTTAAAAAATTTCTATGAGACTTAAAAATTTTTAATCTCATTTAATTTGATCAGTAAAGAAATCAAAGTAAACAACAATATAAAAATATGTTCTGATTGTATAATAGCCAAAGAGAATGTAAATTAAGTGATAAGCAATGAAATAATATAAAAGCTGTACATAGTAATAACAACTCTACACTGTAATATCATCTACATAGTAATTAAGTAGATGATAGAACTACTATTACATTACACATCTACATAGTAATAAACACCCTAAGCGTACATAATTGCTACTAAATTAATAAAAAAATGCAATACTGACTTTTCAATTATATTATAAACAGTGCTTTTTTATTTCTGTTAGAATCGTACACAGATAACGTGTGTCAGATCATATTAAATTAATATTCATGTTTTTTTGCAAACATTAAAGCTTTTAACGAAAGATTCAGAAAAAATAATTTGATTAAATTTATATTAAATTCCCTTTACATAAACGCAAGAAATGTTAAAATGAAAAATGATGAATTAAATTTAAGTTTCTTTTATTTTTTAATTAAGATGGAAACAGATAAATTCGTCTTTTTACGATAGTATACGTCTTTATTTAGAATATGATTTTAATTTTTGTTAAAAATGTAAAATTTTATACGGCTATATGTCAAGTAACAAATTTATATATCGCACATAAGAATGCGTATTTTATCAACAAAATCTTTTACAGGATAAAGATAGATAATTTATTAAGTTTATTAGACGCATTATACAGTATTATACAATATATATATATATATATATATATATATATATATATATATATATATATATATATGGAAGCCTCTAGTTAAAATATTGTTCAACAGTGAAAAATAATTTAAATAATTTTCGTTTTCCTATTCAGTTAGAATAAATTCTTTTTTTAATTTTTGCACAGATACACATTTTTTATTAATGTTCTTGAATAGAAATTTATATCCTAAGCCAACTATGATTAATCTGGTTTCTTATTTGCTTAATTGATAAATTTATTCCAAATATTTCTGACTCATCATAAAACTTAAATGAAGCTATATAGTTTCTTCGAAAAAAAATCTTTTCCACACCTGAAGCTTCAATATTAAAAATTCCAAAGCTTCAAGATTAAAACGATTTAATTTTATTTTCTTAAGAATAAAATCGGAAAAGTGATTATAGGTATATAACATCGTTATTGGGAAAAAAATGAAACTTTGCTTTTAGGTAAGAACCAAATCATTACCATATTTTTTAATCGGTTTAAATTCAAATTGCTGATTGTTCTAAACGAAAATATTAGAAAGTTCGGGTAAAGCTAAGAAATGTGCTCGGAACTAATAGTCCATATCCGGCAGACGATAAGTAAAAGACTCAAGCTGAAAAGATAAGGAGTTAAGCCTTGTTTGTTTTCGCTCTCATCTTTAAACTAATGGTGAAAAGTTTTGCTTATCTTACAAATTCTATCCTGCAAAAGTTTAGGAAGAGGCTATTTTTTACTTTAACCTCAGCTCCTAGCTTTTTCTTTTTAGGTTGAGAGCGGTGATAATTAGTTTCAATCTAAAGCTGAGGAAGATTTTCTTTTCACTGGTAATCTTCACTAGTGTTTATCTTGTCCTTTTTAACTAAGCGAAATCGTATGATGTTTTTGAAGATGTAATCAAATTGCAGTTTAACTGTTCTTTGGTGAAGGAGTTTTAAGCATTTATATTGATAAACTTCTAAGGCTTATCTTGAATATATAAGCTACGCGTGCTTACTCTTAATCTTTACTCCAAATAAGTGAGTTGATTACTGCGGGAAATGTTAATCAAGTCACTTAAGCACAGATCAATTATGCATTTGTTTTGCAGACTCTTTATCTTTATTGGTCATGATTACTTTTCAGGAAATTAAGTGAATGAATTGTGCATAAAATCATATCTATTACTTTCAGAGTTTTTATATATTTGTATGTTATTTCGTCACTATTTTAAAATGGTTTTTCCATAATTGAGAAAATAGCATTGTTGAATTTTATAAATGAGAATTCATTGTGTCTTTGTATACAGGGCTTATTATAAATTTAACATTGTTTTACCTTTATATAATAAACATACAAATAAAAGTTTTAAACTTATCTTCTATTGTACTATGATATACTGGTGATTAGTTATGTTGTTTTTTTTTATCAATTTTATCCAGATTTTTACAACATCGTTAAGTTTAAATTAAAAATTTAATATTTAATCCATTTTGTGCAGTTTGATATTTATGTTAATTGCATGGGAAATTTTAAGTACCTTTTTCCGGAAAATAGAATTCACGCACGATTGGAACTAAAATATAGATTTATGTCAAAAATATTAATAAAAAAATGAGATTTGAACTAATATTATATCACAAGCACTGCTCTGTAGAAGAAAATATAAAATATTAATATAGATAAGAACATTATATTATTCCTGAGGTTGATAATATTATTCATTATAAGGTGATTCTTATCTTCAAAATTAATATGATTCACAAGATGCTTTTTGCCTTGAAAATCACCTTACAAACATATAGACACTGCTGGACAATTGCTAAGGACGGATCACAAATTGCAATGTAGCATAACATTAAGCGAGACATGAGGCCTAGTAGGATAAAATATAGTTGCCACACTGTTCAGACATTAGAATAAAGAATATTTATTGTTCTGGAAAGTACAAAAGCTGTGAAACATCTGAAAGAAAAAAATTGTTCATTTGATGCTGCATACGGAAAAATGAAACAATGCATCTAAAAGTCAGCAGGCACCTTGAAGAAAGGTATCAGTACGGTATATGTCCACCGTGGAGTGTGATAGAACATTCCATAATTCGTATCATACTTTGCACAATATTATCCAGCAGCTGTTGAGGAAATTTATCCCATTCCTCTGGGAGTGCAGGGATGAGGGTATTCTTGTTTGTCGTAGGATAGTTTCGACCAGCAACTTGCCTCCCCAAAGCATCCCACACATTTTCCATGGGGCTTAGATCTGGAGAACGTGATGGCCATAGAGGCGTTGAATACGTTCGCTGTCTAGACAATCCTGAACAGCGAGTGTTCGATGACATGTTGCGATGTCGTCCATAAAAACAAATTTAACACCGACAGCACCACGGAAAAGACGAACATGAGGAAGTAGAACTTCATTAATGTATCGTTGGCCCGCCATAGTCCCATTCGCAACCACATGTAGGGGCGCGCGGCCATTAATCATGATGCCGGCCCACACCATGACATTGCATGTCAGATATCGGTCACTTTCCTGGATATTTTCTGGACGATAAGCAGTACCACTCTCACGTCAGATCAGTTGGCGTCTACAATAAGATGACAGATTGAACCTACTCTCATCTGAGAATAATATGCATGCCCAGTCCTATTCAGTCCAATGCTCACGACACCATTGCAAACGGGCAGTACGGTGTTGTATGGTCAATGGGAAACACACAACAGGTCTGCGGGCGTATAGTCCTCCTCCCCTCAAACGTCCAGCAACAGTTTTTTGGGAGATCTGCATTCCTGAAGCAGCAAGAAACTGATTTACCACCTGCTGAGCTGTGGTGCGCCTGTTCTTTTTTGCTGATGGGACGATATATCTGTCTTCTGCAGGCGTCGTACTTCTAACACCACCTCCCCCGTGCTGCCTACTACACATTCCAATATTTTTAAATGAATTCCAGAGCCTTGAAACAACGCTGTGAACGATGTCGAACTCCCTGGCATCTGCTATTTTTCTCCCTTCTTCGATCTTTCCAATAATTCGGCCACGCATAAAATCATCTAAGTGATGTCGGGAAGACATGCCAAAAATTTCAAGTTCGTCTATTAAATCTTTCCTGTAAAACTTTGACTTGTAACAACAACAGTCCACACGCGTCAAAACATTTAAAGATCTTATGAACGCTATCACGTGATGAACAGACGTGGAAAAAAATTTGCTTACGCATACTTCTTCTTACTATA
Organism: Latrodectus hesperus; assembly: GCA_037975125.1. Taxonomy (NCBI): domain Eukaryota; kingdom Metazoa; phylum Arthropoda; class Arachnida; order Araneae; family Theridiidae; genus Latrodectus; species Latrodectus hesperus. The sequence continues at coordinate 17,935,731 of JAJQOW010000014.1, forward strand.
CCCCTCACTTATTCTAATTTTTTACATTTTGCTTCCTTTCATTATGTGGTTGCTATGGATGATAGTGTTATCCGTCCTTAGCAATTGTGCAGCAGTATATATATATATATATATATATATATATATATATATATATATATATATATATATATATATATATATATATATATATATATATTATCATATAATTTTAGGGATATGGCATTAATTTTCTGAGTTTGCATTCTACTACATTAATTCATTCAATTGGGCAAACTCTTAGCGTGTTAAAAATCTGGAAATCAATTAGAACTTTTGATTACTTTTAATGAACAATTTCAATACAGCTTAGGTCTTATAAAAAGTAATGCTATTTTCTGGGAAATATCATTATCATTGTCGAATATTGACGTAATAAGCTTATGCAAGTGGTCTATTATAATGTTAAATTAACCTTGACTTCTTATATATTGAATAACGTCTGTTAGTTGATCAAACCAGCCTCAGCCAAATTATAACACTACGGCAATCAGTAAATATTTGTTTCAACATTCGAGAAGCAACTTTTTGTAAAGTTGGAAAAATAAACACATCATAAGTATCTAGATTCCTCATGATCCAGTTACCATGGTTACTGTTCAAAGAGTGTTGTAAATTTCTGGATTCGGTTTCTATAAAAAGTACTCGAGATTAAGCGAGTTACAATTTGTGAACAAAAACAGATAAATTGCATGTGTTGGCATTTGCATTGTATTCCAGTGTCAATTAAAGATACCGGTTTGTTCATACTAAGCCAACTAAACAGATTAGACTTCAGTTTGTATATTAGATTCGATATATTCTTATCACCTACAATGACACCCATTTGGTTTTACTATTCTTCAAAATCATGCTGAAATCGTATTAAGAATTTATAGTACTTTACTAGAATTATTATGTGGTTTTTTCTTGAATCTTAATAGATAAGTAGTTCTATCAAAATTTAGTTAGCATATAATTTTTATTCCCTATACAAATTAACACTTAATTTAAATAATATTTGTAGCCAATAGAAAGTGCTTAAAAAGATATTCATAAAAGTCATCATTTAATAAAGATTAAGTAAATGATATTTCTTTTATTTGTCTGTTATAAAATCTGTTTTTTCATTAAAAAAATTGTATTTGTTTTGTAATAAAAGAAAACTTTCAAAAATACTTCTCTTCAATCTGAAATAATAAATTACATCTTGAAATGTTTAAATGAACTTTTTATTACATTTCAAAATATAACTATATTATATAAAATATAAGGAACATTTTTCAATATATTACTTAATGAAATTCTACATCAACTTCATTAGCTCTTATTATAAAATGTACAATTAAAATTCATGTTTAATACAAATATTTTCTTTTTCAATTAACTTTACTATAAATTTTCTATAATTACTGAAAAGCTTCTGTATTCTCATAATTAATCTTTTATCAAGGAATGCTCCGTAATGGATAGCAATTAAAACATCATAGAATCTCATTAAGTGAAAAAAATTCTTCCATTTGGCTCATCATCTTTAATTCATTTAGAGGGAGTAAGAATTCAATAATAATAATTCGTAGCACCATTTAATATTCGATAGATGATCACAATGGAGGACTGAAAGAGAGAGGCCTAGTTTCAATCAGAAAATTAATGGATTCGAATTTTCCGCATAAATAGATCGTTCAAAAAGCTGCTTTATGTCGTCGGTTCTTCAAACTAAAAGATAAATGCAACTCATTTGCGAAATGAATATTTAGAAGACTCATTGTTTTCGCTTACAGGAATTGAGTTGAGTGGTGTCATTAAAATCGTCTGCTGTCAGCAAAATTGCTTCAACTCCATTTCGAATATCATCTGCCTTTTTAAAGGAAAATTTCTCATTAGAATTTTAAGTTCTTTAAAGTCTTTTGCTCTTAAAGGATTTTGGTATCTCAAGCGAATTTAAGAGCTAGCAGTTAAGCCTCTTTTGATTTTTTAAGAACAGTCTTTTGGCAGGAATGAAAACGTTTAATCAACTATCGGATAAGGTAACTGAGAGTATTGGGAATTCTTAAGTTTTCAGGAAGTTTGTGATAACACCTAAAAGTATATATTCCTCACTCAAAGAGTTTTAAAGGGTAGAAGAGAGAGAGATACAGCTACCTATGGGAAGAACTATCAAGCTATCTTAGTTTCACAGCTGTGGTGGAAAGTATAGCATTATTCCATTGGGATTACGGACTCATCATTCCTTTTGTGTTTGAAGATTTAATACATCAATGGTGTCTTAAAAAGATAACCCTCCATATTGTTTTATAGTTGGAATTTATTAAGTAATATTGTGCTGAGAGAAAGTATTAGAGTGCAAGAGGTGTAAAGTTTCTAAACTGCCATAAATATTTTAGGGACATATACAGAACAATTTAAGACACTTCCTTATTTGAAAACAGATTTTCATTAACAATTAATATAATCTAATTTTCCAATGGATAAGCAAGTTTAATATTTCTCAATTATGATTACTAATATATTTAAAATATTTTATTCTATATTTTAAATAATTTTTTATTTATTAAAATATTTGTTAAAACACACCTAATATAAAAGTGTTTGCTTTCAGTTAATGAACCGCAGAATATTTACATATGTAATAAATTAAAAATAATATAAAATATTTGTCACATTTTCAGTTGATTTCTTTCTAATTAAATGAATTCTTTCTTCCTCAGAGGGACTAAAATAAAAGAGGATGCTCTTGCATTCTAGTTTTCAGTTCAACAGTTCGTGAGTTCGGTTTATATCTTGATCATGGATGATGATCTACTGTAAATTGTAAATTGAAGTTGAATTATTTCTCGTTTCCAAATAGTTGCTCTAGAGAAACAAACAAGCCAAGTACTTTATTGAGGGAAAGTAATTGTAATTTTATTATAATATATAAGATAAGCAATTCAAATTTTAATTGCCAATATTTAATGAAATATAGGTACATAAATTTTACAGCCTAGTTAAATTTGTGGCCCGGGAAAGGTGCATAATTTAGTCATCAAACTTGAAAGTACTTTGTCTTCATTTTTAATTTCCTGATTTTTCTGGTTTTAGTAGAAATTTATTTGCCATTTTGTTTTGAACTAAATTATAAAAAAGCGATTAAAGATTATTTGTGTTTATATTGTAGTGCTGCATATTGTAGATTCTTAGTGCTTATATATTGTATTTCCGTATATTGTAGATTCTTAGTGTATATATTGTAGTGCTGGACATTGTATAGATTCTTAGAATTTATATTGTAGTGCTATATATTGTAGATTTTTAGTGTGTATATTGTAGTGCTGAATATTGTAGATTCTTGATGTTTATATTGGAATGCTATATATTGTAGATTCTTAGTGTGTATATTAAAAGCCCGGTGGCTTAGTGGCAGCGTTTCACGCTACCATGACACAGGTCCGAGGTTCGATTCTCGGGCTTGGCAAGGTTGACTCAGCCTTTCATCCCTTCAGTGGGTCGATTAACTGAGTACCTAGCATGCTTGGGAACTAAACACTGGGGGTCTTACGATAGGCTGACCACCTAACTCGGACATATGCTTTGCACCCCAGAGCCCTTGGTCATGAAAACAATTATGGGTACTGTAGGCCTTGGCCCACATGGGCTGTCGTGCCATGGAGTTTAGTTTAGTTTTAGTGTGTATATTATAGTGCAGTGTATTGTAGATTCTTAGTGTTTATATTGTACTGTTGTATATTGTAGATTTTTAGTATATATAAGTATTGTGTTTATATTGTATACTGAGTAATTCATAATATAAAAGATATTTTAAAAATGGCAGTTCATTTGATAGAATTAAAATATAATTTTTTTGAAAAAGAATTCTTTTATTAAGATTTCTTTTATTTTAACTTGAATCTAGAAAAATAATTTAAATATCGTTTCTAAAGTACTTGTATATTTTTGCATCATATATTTCGTTTAAAGTTTTTCCATATTAAGAAATCAGAATGTTTTGATTATTCCGGAAAAAATTACAAGCATAAACTTTGGAAAATTTTATATATAAACCTGATTTTTTCAAGAATTGCTATAAATGCGTTATTAAATAATAAGTAAGATAACAAGTAAACTTTAAACAAATTTTACATTTTATAATTTCAGCAAAATAACTCAGAAAATTATATAACAGAAAAAAATTTACTTAAAAATAAAATTCAGATAAGTATTTTCTAAATTATTTGTAGAAATTTGAGTAGCTATTTGCAAAACTATCCATTTCACTTCATTATCGATTTTTAATGCGATACAAATAAGTAAAATAGGACACTCACAATATTTCTCTATATCAAAGTTTTAAAATAGCTTGCTGGATCAACACTCCAAAATTATTGAAGTTTCCATGTTGTTTACCTCGTATTTGGTGCAAAATTTCTGTCTACGGTTCATCATTATTGTCATGATAAATTTCCTTCCATTCAAGAGAGACAACTTCTACCAACGTATTACTACATTCAAGTTTGTATCATGAACTTTAAATTTCTGGGAAGTTGAAGACGTTTCTACCTATTCTTTATCTACTTAACATTTGACTGCTTACGCAAACTTATTTTAAGTTTGAAAACTAAGCTTCATTTATTCGTGAAAGAAATGAGAAATTTATTTGATTCTTTGGTTTACACAGAGAAAATTCTAAATAATAATAATTTTCGGTAAATCATTTTCATGAATAGATTATGTTTTTTTTTTCTTTTAGTAAAACTATTTTTACTCATTGGGACAAATAAAATTAAATTATGAATTAAGATGAATTTGACTGTGGTATAATTGTATTTGAAATAATTTTAAGAGGCTTATATTACATTGATGTAAAGTTCAATCACATTGCAATAGAAATTCCTGGGTTCTTTCCTAGCCACTTGTGAACAACGAGAGAGAGATTTTGCTTTTATGCTTTCTGCATAATGAGTTCAACCTATTTGATTCGTCTATAGAAGAAAAGTGTTTCAATGTATTCTGGTTTTGTTACATTTGTCCATTGTATGTAGACAATAGTCTATGAAAAGTACTGTCAGATGATAAATACATAAATGATATTCCAATGCCTAAAAATAGGCTTCAGCTGTTAGGCTATCCATTAAGCTTATTTTGCAATTTTAAATTCTTGTAAAATCAAAGAAATGCAATTCTTTACATTAGAATTTTTGTTAGAAGAGTTTTTAATACTTGAATTCTATTCTAAAGCGGGTTTAAAAATATAGGAAGAAAAAATGATTAATTGGTTACCAGTATCTAGAGGGTTAACACCAACAACATGAAATTTTATGATGTTTTGTGTTTAATAAAATGTTATGAATGCTATAAATTTTAATAAAATATCAAATGTATTTAAGAAATTAAATGTATGGCTAAATATTCAAGCGAAAATTCTTCTGCTACATACTTTCTTAATTTACCATAATTTTTAATTTCACAATATTTAGCAACAAATTATATTAAGTTTTGATACTTTAAAGTTTATAGTTTGATGCTTCTCATTAAAAATGCATTTGACATACAGTATTGAATATTTTTAATAGTTGATTATGTATCGATACTACACTAAGAATAAGTTTGAGTAAAAGTTGAAAAAGTACATAGAAATGAATTGATTTATAGAACAGAAATAGAATAGAATAGAAATGAAATCCTTTATTTATCCAACAAGAAAAACGAGTGATAAAAACGAATTATTATCTTTTATTATCAGTTATTGACTTATAAATTATTTTAATTAAGCTTGCACACAACACTGCAGCTTTCAAAAATTGAATATTTCAATAAAATAACTTGAAATCATCATCAGAAGACAACTTTTCTTAATAACTACTTAACATTATTGACGATGGCCTCTTAAGAAATAATGCATAGTCTTCAGATTTCAAATTCAAGAACATTGGCTCCTCAACTACGTTATCATTTTAAAGAAAATATTGAAAGCGAAAGAAAGCAAACGGCACTGTAAAATCAAAAAAAAAATCATTTTTCATGGTGTATTAGGTTACACTATCTGCATATCGATCCAGTTAAAAACCATATTTTCCTTCCCCAACTCTGATCATCTTTTTTTTCATACAACTATTTTTTTTTTTTTGTTTTCTGCGATGCAAAAGCAAAAGAAAAAGGAGAAGGAAAAAAAATACCAACAGCAGTTTTCTGTCTGAGTAATAAGACTATGAATTTTTTAAACAGCTTATCTCTTTCGAGCACGTTTTGTTTTGGGACGATGAGAAATCCAATATGAGCTAATAAATTTTAGAATAGGGTAAAAGTGAAGGAACTTAAAATGAATAGAGGTCTCAAGACTGCAAGCAGAAGTTCTTCAGCGTATCCCTTGATGATAGAAATGACAGCAGCTAAGGAAATAACGTGGTTTAGCTTGCGTTATTATTTCGTTATTTTCATAAACTAAGCTATAGTCAAAGAGTCATTACTCATCGAGAATCTAATGACGGTAAAAACTCCTTAGAAATTTGCTCTTAAATATACGATGACAACGAAAAGCTAATAAATTCTCCCTCAGCGCCAGATTTTTGAATTGAATATAAAAAGACGGCTTCCACGTTGGTTTGACGAGCTAAATGAGTTTTAGGAAGATGGGTCGCTTAAGATATAAAGAAGAAACTGCTTTAAAAGCGATAAGTATGCACTTAGATAAAGTGTCCAGTTTTATTGATTCCAATCTTTACCATTTTCGCAGTTTTAACGAGTTTTCTCGACATGGGATTAAGTGTTTTGAATGCCGGCGACGAATTTAATTTTAAACTTTCTGCTTGAAGTCTATTTTCTTCCATCTCCGGAGACGCGAGATTCATAAGAATATTTGAGTTCTTCTATATTAACTTTTAAAAAATTCTATCTTCATAAAACTCTTGGCATTTGTTGAAGAAGTTAATAAGTTTTATCTGATTTTTAAGCTGAATTCATATCATAAATATATTATCCATGTCATAAATATATTATCCAAAAGTATTATCCGTCATAAATATATGACGGATAATACTTTTGGATAAATAAGTCTAATAGATTTAAAGAATTCGTCTTTCATTAATAGTAGGTGAAGTTGACATTTCATTTGAAAAAAAAATTATGAGATATTTTTAATATTTCGTTGTTTTCCTAGTCTAGATTGAATTTGATGTTTAAGAGCTGTTTTCTCAATCAAAATAAGATTTTTATATATACAATGCAGTACAATATACAATCAAGAATGAAATCATATTAAGAAGCATTTTTTCTTATGATTTCAGTCCTGCTGATATCAAATTTGTTGATTAAATGGAAACTGAACATGAACACACACACTACAAAGATCTTCAATATTTTTCTTTTTTTATTAATATTTCCAAAATTTTCGTAGCATATTTGGATTTAGTCTAGGCCAAATTATCATCGGGATAAGTTAATTTCCATTGGAATCCAGTAATATATTTTAATATAAAATTTATTCATGCACTTTTAGTATTTTCATTTTTAAGTAATGTATGTTGCCATAGTGACAAAATTATTATATGATGTCTTATTTTATGTAAATTAAATAGGGATTTAAAATATCTGCATTTCTTTGAACTAATCTATAAAATGTAATGTAAAATTATATTTAATTATGTTTTAATTTTTTTATGAAGAAATCATTTTGTTATTATTTTAATCACATTACATGAAAGTAGTACAGAATTCTATGACAATTAAATGTAGTGTTTTATTTCAGATAAACCATATGCTATAAAGACGAGTATAAGGAATTAGAGCTTGCAACAAAATGGAGATTCATTTGTTGTTACTCTAAACATTTTGATTCATAATCTTGACAGGATTCACTTTCATTATCTCATTACTTTTTAGCGAAAATAGAGAAGAAATATAGTAAAAATTATGCCACTTCCAGTACTATGTGTATCATTTTATTATATTTTAAATTCCAAAATAAATCAAGAAAATTATAGGAAAAAAATTGCAGACACCCATTGTTATAACACAAAATCAATATAATTTAAATTGCAAACATTACTGATGATTTGATAAAATACATGTACAAAGTAATAAAATTTAAAAAAATTAAATTTACAAATTTAAAAGTACAAGAAAATAAGCTCTTTTACTAGTATAAACTTTTAACTATGTAAATTAGTATTTCAATAGCAATAAAAGATTCCTTTAAAAGATTGCTTTTAACCAAGTTTATTTTAAAATGCAAAATGTAAAATATTAAGGGAATTTTATGATGTAACTTGATTTTTTTTAATACTTTGTATAAACATATAATTAATTTGATTAAATTTAAGTTTCCAAACTTGTAAATTCAAAAGACTAAGCATTCAATGTTTTAATGACAAATTTGAACACCTTAAAGAGGAAGGTATTAGAATTTCGTATATATATATATATATATATATATATATATATATATATATATATATATATATATTAACATTAAGGGAAATTTTTCTTGCAAAACCCATCAGCGTAAAAAGAAGAGGAAGACCAAAGCTGAGATGGGTGGATGCTGTTGAAGAAGACTGTAGGGTCCTCGGAACAAAAAACTGGAGGAGTTTGGCTGCCAGTAGAGGTGGCTGGAAGAAACTGTTCACTAGGCTTGGCTCATCTTGGGCTGGCGCGCCATGAATGAGGATATATATATATATATATATATATATATATATATATATATATATATATATATATATATATATATATATATATATATATATATATATATATATATATATATATATATATATATGCGATCATTTGATCGAATATATGAAAACTCTTATATTTTATTCTCCAAACACTCATCACCAGAACAAATTTAGTTTTAATTCATTTTTAATGAAGTTCTTCCCTTTAACTGAGAATTCTGTGACAAAAAAAATTCATGCGAATGAGAAATTTGTTAAAATTAAGCTTATAGTGTGTATATACATTAACACAATAATTGTAATAGGATCAAATAATTATCTCATAATAATATGAAAAAATGCAGAAGATTGTAAGGAACTGCTGTGTGGGAAACATATAATCTTATAGGTGGATTAGGCATTCTTTCCAAGTGCCAGTCAATTGAGGAAATTCTCTACCTTGATTCTTGGATTGTAAACTAACTGTTCTCTTCCATCAGACATTTTTTACAAGTAGTTCAAATAGCCATAAGACTAAAATTTTAAATTCTCTAGCAAACAACCAATATTTGTAATTTTAATGATTCCTCTTTTACTAATATTGTCAAATGACATCTACCGATATTAGTTTAATGATGACTATACAAGATTATTGTAGTAAAATTTCTAATAATAAAAAGTTTTTTTGAAATTTTAAATTTATATTTAGTGTGTATCAAGATGGTACCTTTAAGAAGGACTGAAATCTTCTGCAAGAAGAATAAAAAACACTATCTGTTATTGTAATCATTAATCGGACTAAAATCAATACTCTTTTGCTCCAAGGTAAAAGAAAATTATCCGCAATTGCAATCATTGTGTTGATTATCACAACCCTTACTGACTTACTTTATAAAAATTAAAAGCTTTTAATCCTGATGAACTAATTTTCAAATGTTTTAATGCATTTCAATAAAGAAAAATAGGATATAAATTTTTTAAATCAAAATTGTAAGCCATTTACTTATTTCATCATCATTGCAAATTATTCGATGTCACATTCATTTCTTAATATTAGTTTCTATCCTGGTTTCTCATTCATTCCTGAAAAAATCGATTTGCTCCATTTGAAATAAATAGAAAAATAAAAAATAAAGTTATTTTGATGTAGTCGCCATTACTTTTTTCGTTTCTATATAAAACATAAAAATAAATTTCAGTAACTTCAAGAATAGGTTACGTTAATGGTTGGGACATTTCTAAAAGTTTTCTTTAAATGGAAATAAACTTAAATTAAAGTATAAGCTCTGCTCCTTCAGTATAAAATGATAGTTACCATTTCTCAAATAGAAAAACAAATTACAACGAAAAGAGATACGGTTTAAAGCAATCTAGAGAACATTCCATAATATTTGGAAACCGTGCAAATGAAAGAAAAATAATATTAAAAAACTACTTGGAATGAATGTTTCCTTTATAAAACAGTGGTTTTACCTTAACAACGAAATTCCCGGTATTATATTGGCTCAAAAGAAAATAAAAGTTCCAATAAGCTGTTTTATTGGCCCTTTATTAGTTTCCGAACCGTTGAGCAACCAATGGCGTAAAAATAGAAAGATCGGGGGACGAAACAACTAAGAAAATGGAACAATGTCATGACGTCGCTAAGAAGGAAAGTTACTGTCGTCTCGCTCCCTCCTGTTATTAATCCTCGAATTTCTTTTTTTCTGTTTTTATGCTCTTCAATCAATATTGAAGAAGAGAATCGATATTTACTTAATCGCATCAATTGAAAGTATCTTGCAAGTGCGATTGAAGCGCCCCTTACCGAAGCAGTTTTTTGCAAGATAAATTATATATCTGTTATCTCTTTGCTTACTTCAGATTGATTTTGAACTGTCTCTACATTATTTTCAGTGATTTATATACTAAAGATTGCATAATTTTAAAGCAATTATAGGATGCAGTATTAAAGAATTTAAATGAGTCCGTATTTTTTTAGCATTTGCTAATATTTTGCAAGAAATTCAATAGGCAATCCTGTAATTTAAAATGAAAAATTATAAATAATATTTACATAAATCTAACTAAATATATTAATTTGTCTATATAATTACATATTGGCATTTAAATAAATATAAAAACATTATCTTACGCAAAGTCAAATAATTTTTGTAAAACTTTTTGATTTTGCTTATTGAAAATGCAGTTAGAACAATAAATGCAAGAGATATTTTGAAGAGTTATTTTAAGCATGAAAAAGCAATATACTTATTTTAGGCGATACAGTTAGTTACAAAATTTATATCAGACTCTGAATACATAAAAAAAATGCTAGCAGCAGTTGAGGAAATGCAAAAATTCATTTATAGTTAATGAAAGAGTTAATTTAATGCTTAAAATAATTTGATTTAGAATTCTATTTCTATTGGAGTAAAAAATTTTCAGCCTTTCTCATATATTATTAAAAGACATAGTGGATATTATGTTATTTAAGTACTTCTGTGTCATTTGAGCTCTCATTAAAGTATCTCCAAAGTATTTTGAATATTATGATTCTGCAATTACTTTTCAAATGTTTCATGTCAATGTCAAAGTACGCAAAATAATCACATTGTACTATTATTTACAAGGAACTTTAGTTAGATCACGTAGCTCCATGTAAACAGAGTATATGTTTCTGTAGCCGCCCAACTTGTCAGCGTGCTTGACTGCGGATAAGGAGGTCCTGGGTTCGAATCCCGGTTCGGGCATGGATGTATTTTCTCACTCTATCTCCTGTCTTTGTCCTTTCCTTGTATGAATGAGGTGTGAATGGTTGCCTACCCTATTAACGGGTACCTATGGCATGTGTGTAGAGCAAAGTCGTACTTTCACCTTCATGGTGCTCTGATTAAAACGAAAGACCCTCGCAATTGACTTAAATTCACATAGCCAAGGCATTGTAAGCTTGGCTTGTCCAAGTGTCATTAGTAACAACAACAACAAATATGTTTCTGTTTACCTCAAAGAGTTCTTTGTTTTCAATCTTTTTAAGACAGGTATTTTAGACAGAGCATATTTATTGATAGTGAAACTATAAAAGGATTATGCTTTTTTGCGAATTTTTAGTTTTTATTCGTAAGAAGCTGAACAAACGTTCAGAAATGCAGAGCTCCTATTTTTTATTGATCTCCAGTCAATCGATTTATAGGCAATCCTTCATTTTCGACATTTTACATAGAAAATGATTTATAACCTATTTGTTTAATTCTATTAAAATATCCATTTCAGATAATATATTTCTAATAGAAATAGCATGAGATTATTAAATTTTTTTATTAAATGGGAATTCTAAGAATTTCCATAACGTAATATTTACTTCTAATCTGGAGAAATTATCATGATTAAAAAAAGAAATCAATTTTCATATAAAATACATATAAATCATATCTAACTGTCGCTGAGGGTTGTATAATCTTCTTAATATTTTGAATTAGATAATTTGATTTTATAAAATGGAAAATATACATAAAAATTTGATTTTAAGAACTATGATAAAAAATTATAGAATCATGTTTGCTATTGCTAATAAATTTTATAATTTTAGATAAAAAAATATTCTTTTACAAAGTTTGACTTTCAATTATGTTTATCTACTTATAGTAAAAATTTGATTAACATTCAGGAATGATTTTGAAGCCGCCCAACTTGTCTAGTGGACAGCGTGCCTGACTGCGGTTAGGGAGGTCCTGGGTTCGAATCCCGGTTCTGGCATAGATGTGCTTTCTATCTCTATCTATCCTGTCTTTGTCCTTTCTTTGTGGGTTGTGAATGGTTGTCTACCCTATAAACGAGTACTTATATCATAGGTGTACTGAGGAATTCGGACTCCAGACCAAAATATGGTTGGAAAAGTGGAGCAGCGCACAGCATAATTCCAGCCTAGCTGGCACACGACGACAACAACAATGATTTTGAAAATTCTTAATGAAAAAAACAGAATTGATTATCACACTGAATTTAATCGAATTAATAGGAGTACTTATCATTGTTAAATTTATTTTAATTATACAGAATAAGAAAGTATTACCCTTAAAAAAGTGATACTATGACAGGATTTAAAACGTTTTTCTTCATTATTGTAAATTAAATTAAGAAATATAATTTAAAGAACTTACATTAAATATAACTAAAACTAAACCTGTGCACGATATCCCATGTGGGATGATACTTATAGTGCGCATATTTGCTTTTCTGTCCAAAAGCCAATGGGTGCGAAGCATATTTCCTAGTTAGATGGCCAGGATAAAGCGAAGCCCCACTGTTTAATTCCCAAGCATGCTTGGTACTCAGCTTATCGACCCACTGAAGGTATGAAAGACTGAGTTGAGCTTGCCCAGCCCGAGGATCAAACTTCGAACTAGCGCCTTAGGAATCGGAAGTGCTATTACTAAACCACCGAGCTTCTTACGTTAGAAGTAAAAATATTTCATTTCTAGGATGAATTTTATGTTAATATATATTTAGTTGCCGGAAAAACTGTATACATACCGAATATCAAGTAGGCGATCGTGAGAATGCAAAACCGGCAGATTACGAGGGATGGACGCAACTAATGTGTGAAGTTATGCTATAGAGGCAATTCACACCTTAAATCCTGCAAGGAAATGCACAAATCAATAAAGTAGGTGGTAATACAGATATTTTTTTTGTACAGGATTTGTAAAGGTATCTAAATATACACAATAATATTCATGTTTTGAGGCTTAGGAAGTATCTAAAATCGGAAGGGTGATATGGGAACAAAACTGATGCAGTTCTTGACATGTGGGACAGTGTTTTTTGTCTTTTTGCTATGCTCACGCACATAGACATAATTGAGCATAAGTGATTAAATGGGATGCTTTTGTATTAGTCATCTGTCAGATTCATCTCTAGGATTCATCGTATTAATTATTCTAAATCATGCCATCAGAAAGACACCACAAATATGAATAGTTTTCTATGTTGAAAAGTAGGGTTCGTAAATTCATAAGGTTATCTCTATACCTTCATGCATGCATTTATCTATTCGAAAATTGGAAGCTAAACACATCAGACAACAAAACGTGTCTCTAGTCATCATGTCAGCATTGGTATAATGTTTTGACACCGTCTAAAGTATAGCCTAAAATCATAAGGCTGTTGTAAAGGATTTTAATATCTACACTGTAAATTGTGATTTTTGGAGAATTTTTTTCTATAGTGGGTTCTATTCGAGAATAGAAAATGAAAAAGCAGAAAATTCCCAAGCATTGACAGAGGTGCATGCCAAAGACAGATGCTATCTTCCACTGTTGAATAGTTGTTGAGATCAATCTTGCAACCTTTAGCTTGAAGGAGCTCTGTCCTACCTTAGGCCTTGATGAGCCCTTAGGAATAAAGCTTTCTAAGGTGCAGTCAATTATATTACAAATATGAGATTTTAGTTACAAAAACCTATATTAACGATGGCTAATTTAATATTTCACATGCTGACTTTTTGTTTTGGACTCTGAATCCCAGAAATTTAGAAAAGTTTTTCGCGTCTAACTCGTTTAAAAATTTTCGCAGTCATCCTTGATCTCGTTTCATAAGGATTTTTATCCAGTCGTATAGCAGATGTAAATGAACATTCATGACAATTTAAAGTTCATCGTTATTTCAAAGACATTATGTCATATCTCACATGTCACCAATTATAACAACATGCTTAAAGTCACTTGATAACCAATCATTTAAGCAATATTAATAGATCCAATCTTTTTTCTAGACATCTGTTATTTGCACGCACATGTGCATTCTAGAACAATGTCGTCCTCAGAGCTGACCTCTAGAGTTCGGATGGCTATCAATGCTACTTTTAGGGATACCATTCCTACCCACGAATGGTACACATGCAAACATCCTGGTTCCGCACTAGTGGGTAAACACAAGAGATGCAGCCAAATGGCTTTGACAAGACTGCGAAGTGGCCACCTGCTTGCTCAGAGACACGTCTCTGGTACCAAGGTCTACCCTCTCTGTCCCAAATGTCGAGTGGTTCAGGCCTCCCCATCTCATATTTTTCAGTGCATTGGGTGTGAGAGAGGGGACATGGAGTTGAGACCGGAGGTGGTGCTTGAGAGACTGACTATTTTTGGATTCATGGGGATGGTGTGATGGTACTGTCACGCCAGTCGGGGATAAGAAACAACAACAGAACAATGCATAGTCAATTCGAGAAAAATCTTTTTTTTATTTTCATATGCACACTTGTGCTAGTTCCTTTTGTTCTTAACATAAATCAATCATTGTTTGAAATTTCATATTAAAATATATTTAAAACGTTTTATTAAAAATTTCAAACCATGGAAACAGTCTTAATTTTAAAACTAATATTATCATTTCTTATTCCAAATTTCAGGATTCAAGACCGAACTTCTACTATATTATTTCTTTTAACAGATAATTAAAAAAAGTATTTTGTGAAATATTTGTGAATTTTTGTGGTTTCTGTAAATGTGTTTGTGTATGAAACGTTTTTATGAAAACATAAAGTAATTTTAAGCCTAGTCTTCAAAAATGCATAAACAAGTTTAGGAATATAAAGGACATTTTTTTCTTTATTTAATATTCATAATTTAGTGACTTTTCTTTAAAAACTTTTCTTTTAAGAAAACAAAGGTATTTTTAAAGGCATTTCTATACATAATATTTCATGTTTAATCAGTACGCTTTCAACAAATGGGACTTAAATTCTTAAATATAAAAAATAGCTTTTAGCTTAAAATAAGTAAACTAAAAATTATACTGAACTTGGTTGAGAAAACAATCACAAGTAGTAAGAAAAAGTCACATTAAGAATAATTATATTTATCAAATTATTTGTTCATTTCATTTTAATATGAAGACTATTTTTAATCGAAACAATAACTAAGAATTTTGTACGTGTATATATGGAGGAAATTTAGATCTACCAAAAATATGAAATTTATAATTTTTGTTGTAATTACTAAGTATATTATTACCTCGTAAATAATACAAAAATTTCAGCAGCTGCTAAATAAATAGGTAAATGTCTACCTAGTTGTAATTAATATTCCAAGAATTAATTTTTAAAAATCTACTAATTTATAATACAGGTTAAATCAAATGAAATTCCCCAGCTGAACCTTAAAAAAACAGTGTTTTAAAATCAATAAAGCAAACCTTAGTCTATTCTTGTAAAATTTAATATACTGTAATCAGAATCGATCCTTCTCGTTTAAATCAAGAATTTATTCTGATAAGAAATATCACTTTCTTCGTCACATCCTTTAATTGAAAAGACACCCTAGCACACAGCTCAAATTATATATTTACCTCAAGTATTTTTACTTCTGAAGTGTAAACACAAATATTGCTCCATGACAGATCCTCTTAAATATTTCAGAATAACAAATATTTCTTGAGAATCCGATGAAAAGAAATAAAAGGGAAAAATAATGACTCCGCAGAATACATTCCTAAAGAATAAAATGTCAAGTTTGGGAAACTATTTTTCGACTACAAATAATGGGGGAGGACAAGTTCTTTGTGGAGACCTCCCCGAAATCTATTCATGTTTTGTTTGCTTTCGGGGAAGGGGGAGGAGTAGAAGATGCGGAACATACTGCATACATCTTGGAAGAAGAGGAGTTGGGAAAGAAAGGGGGAAAATGGAAAGGGAGGGAGTTAAATGATTAATAATAATCCTTGTCATAAAGTTGTCGCCAGATTTGTTGGTTGCTTCTTTAAGAATGAATGTAAATGCAACTCAGAAACTTCGTTTTTCTAAGATCTTCGTAAGGGGGTGTTTCTTAAATAAATGTGTTACTTGCTCTTTGTTTATTAGATTACATAAAAGGAGCAACAAGAAAATTTTTTCGGAATCATTTATGAGATTTTTATCAGTTATGATGTTTGCTTTTTTCCGATTATCATGTAAATTATGTATATGATTGGAAGATATGTCAGAAGTATTGATATATACTCTACTTATTGAAAAAAATTTGCATTTGATGTATGAAAAATATTTTATAATTTTCTTAATTGAGTAAATAATAATGTTATCAAGTATAATAGATACTATTTATGTGTTACACTTTTCACATAATGACAGTTTGATTACTAGAAAATATTATAATTATTCTGGTAATTTATATTGTATTTAATAATTATACTGGTAATTCTATTGTATTCTGGTATTACCAAGAATTACCAAGTAAAATATACTTGTAATTCTATTGTGATTAAAATTTCAGCTGCTGAAAATTTCACATCAATGCAAATAAAGAATGAGAAAAAATCTAACAATTTTCTCGCTTATTAATCATAAAATCAAAGTAAAAAATTATTTAAAACTAAGTGGAATATTATCTGGAAATTACTGAAATTTAATATCAAATGCTTTTAAATCTAAATTTTTTACTAAGCTGTCAAGAACTACTATCTCAAATCACGAAACTGAGCTTAATGCGATTTCGAAAATAATGAAATAAGATTTTAGTTAGCAAAAAAAAAAATTATAAATAAATAAATTAGTTTTTTTTTTTTTTTAAATATGATTGTGATAATAGGTCTTGTATTGTAAAAAATTACTTGTATTTCTACCCTCAAAATTTTCTGCAGCTGGAATTGAAACATACAAGATTATTATATTTTTTGCAATCATGCAGGTGATAAGAAAAAATAATTAGATTTATTGTTGATTTGGATAATACTGGATACATTCTGATTGAATTTAAATCGAATTGAGCAAGTATGAGAGATACGAGTACTTAATTCATGCAACCTCAGATCGATGTCAAAGCTCTTTAATCATATTAACTATCGCATGTGATTTGGGCAATCCATTATCTGGTAATAATAAGGGTTGATAGATCCAACAGTTGATCACATTTTATGTCCAGAACTGTCAGGGTATTACAGGCAAAGGTTTGGTATGTACGAACATGTTGAAACATAATCATTTAATAAGAGGATAAGCTAAGACCACAGTCTTAACTGTTCTTAAAATGTATAAAATGCAACGGGATTGGCTTATATCTATAGCCATGTCATAAAAAAGCGATTGCAATGCATATCGAATATCATCTCATATAATTAGGTTTTAAACTGAATCCTATTATAATAATGACTACAAACTAGGGAATTTTTTTTTCTCTTCATTGTTTTTATATGCAAATGTGTTTTTGTTGGTACTTGTACTGTTGATATTTGTCTGAGAAAACTTTCCATTTCATCATTGCATCACTGTATGTGAACAATTATTTTAACATCGTTATAGAAAGATGCCAAAATGTGTGATGATCTGAGGCATTACTGCACTGTCCACGTGGTTATTTTTTTCCTGCTTTGGTTAAAAGTTTTAATAAGATAATTTTATTGGATAATATAAATAATCTTAAGAGATTTACCCTTAGAAGGTAGAGACTGTATGATACTTATCGAACCTGGCCCTCTTTTTAAGCCAGGAGCGCCCCTCTGATTTACGTGCCGGACAGGTGATGCCATATGTAACCTGACTTGAACAGGACTTATAATAAAGGGAAAGAGTAACAGCTTCTGTAGTCCTCAGAGATCTGGAGCAACATAGACAAGCTAATGGTAGAAGCCTGATTTTTCTCCGAGGAATGCCTGTTAGCTTTAGCTGTGCATAATGGATCATGGCATGGGTGCTTGATGCTTGGGTGACTCTGACAGGAACTATGTCCCTGCCGCTTTTTGCCCATTCCATCCAGTGTCACTCCCTCACTATGGTGAGGCAGCTAACAGGACTAGAGGGAGAATTTTTCTAAGCCTCTTTATGTTTTTGGATTTCCTGGCTGCTTATGGACTTGTGGCGTTGGTCTAATACTAGAATTGGACCATCTGGAATTAGTAACATCAACAACATTGGACAATATATTAGTCTGTCAAGTGTTGGTTATCCTTTGCAACTGGGATGTAGCATGATATAGAGTATGATTCTTCTAAATCTATTGATTTTATTTTTGACCGGAAATCAGACATCGTAATATTTTCTTCCGAAGCATAAGCCTTAATCAGACTAAGTATCGATCTTACAATAGCAAATTCCACACTTACTTCTTGGTATATTTCTAGTGATTATACTATCACACAAACATAAAGTAAATTTTCATATAGGATTTTAAATTTAAAATATTGCCACATAATATCCACTTATATGCAACAATTCTTGTGTGCTGAACGGAGATAATAATTACTGACAAAATTTAGTTACATTACATAGGCTGGAATGTTAATTACTTGGAATTTTTAGCATTTAAAATTTTTTGAGGTAAAATTTGATGTTTTTTTAAAACTTTGATACTCTAGAATTTCATAGTAAAAAATTTATTAATGATTAAATCAAGCTGAGTTTAAGAATATTAAATGTGGAAAGTAAAGGATATTAAACAACTGAAGATGCAATCTGTAATATACTGCAAATATTTGACTTTTCTGATGATATAATAAGAGATATTCATTAAGCTATTAATAGATATAGTATTAAAATAGCATTTTGAATTACAATATAATTTTTAGATATAAGCGGATAGAGATTTGGAGAAAAATAAATTTTGAAAAATATTTTTTTTCAGGAATTAAATGAAAATTATCGAATTTAGAACAATATTTTAAAATGAGTTAATGTCGTAAAATCTGAAAAATTGTAAAGAATAAAATGATGTATGAATATGGAATGTGTAACTAGAAAAAATTATGACAAAAAGAATAGGTATTAAGGAAAAGTTCTGGTTAAAATATATAATTTTTTGATTGCTTGAACACAGATAATCAAATATTAAAAATAAAAACCAGATATTGGTGGCCAAAAAAATGTTATTGGAAAAAATTCCTACAGATTAAATATAACCTAAGCTGATTAAATCGAAGACAGAAATATTTCCCAAATTATTTACTATTTATTTTAAGAATTTTTATTTTCATTTACTTCATTTCAACATGGTTGCATCGAATATTTATGATTTCTTTCCCTGCACTTCTTATGGTTTTTTTCCACCAGATTAGGAAACGTATTATTCTAAATATTTAAGGTAATATTATTATAAAAATAAATTACATTATTATTATTATTATAAAAGTAAATACATTACAGTTTCTTAAAAAATACATTTGAAACTACAATCAATAATATTTAAATTAAAATTGTTGTACAAACGAATAAAAGTTTTGATCAAAATGTCTTTGACATTAAATATTAAAGATTGCAAGTACAACTTAACAATATTGAGAAAATTTCTCCCAGAGAATGACATAACAATGTAATTAGTAATTGTCTTTCAAATTATTTTTGTATTAAGAGAACATTTATCTATTTTCTTGCCTTACCTTATTATACACAAAAAGTAGTTTTTTCCAAATTTTTATATTTTCAACGGTTTTTTTCTAGTATATTAAAATTATTCAAATAATAAGAATAATAATAAGAAAGGTTCAAATTATAAGTATGGCTTTTCTGCACTGGCCCTCAAAGAAAATAGAAAATGGAACAAAGTACCAACATGGCCAGCTTCACCAGGGCCAGTGCAGAAAACCATAATTTGTACCAATGTGGTCAACACTCCCTGATGAAGCTGGCTATGCTGGTACTTCGTTCCATTTTCTATTTTCTCTGAAATTTTAAAATATATATTGAATATTTTTTTAACATTTTTTGACACACTGAGACTGAATTGAAATGATTAAAGATTTTACATTAAATGATATTAGTTTAATTGTGGAGTTTTAATGATATTAATTTAACCGTAAAAGACATTTTAAGATAATGTTAATTAAATAAATTTTTTAAATTGAATTATTTAGGGTTATTTGTATATTTTTTAAAATATGTTAAATGTAACGTTAATGCTGCATTTAATTGATTTTGTTATAAAGTTCATTACAGTTTCAATTTAAAAATTTTTGTTGAAAGGAACATTTTTTATTGTAGTTTAAATTTTGAAAGGAATTTTTTTCAAAATCTCATGAGTTTAAATGTATTTCAATAAGCAGAAAATATTAATGTATCAAAAATATTTTATTTACTTTTATAATTTGAGAATTTCATAATAAAATTTCATTTGCAAAAATTTTATTGCAATAAAAATTTTTTTAGTGAAAAGCTATATTTGAGAAGTAATTAACATTTGTTTTAAGTATTATTAATAATAAATTAATCATATATATAATCTTCGAGATTATAGAACAAGCTTTTATACTTTATATCGCAAGAACTTTGCATTTATATACTTTGTATCGCATAATTTTTATTTAATTAACATTGTTATTACCATCAATATTGAATATAATAGTGTTTTTGAATATCATTATTCACTGTTGACACATTGTATTTTTGGGAGATGATTATGATAAATGATATTACTGAACAATCTACGAAATATAATAATCTTGTTATCTTTTACAATGTTTTTAAATAAAATTCTATGTAATGAAAAAACGAAAATGTTCACACGTATGGATTTGGAGTCAGCTTTCATAATGATATTTCTACAGACAGAAGTTTGTAATTGATTTGATTGAAGTTGATATTTATGCTTTGAAATAAATTTAATTTTTATCTTTGTCCATGTATTTTAAATCACCGCTAACTTTAATATACTTTAAATTATTTGTTAATATCATTAAAAATATTGCATAATTTGTTCACATTTTTCAATTAATCTTTTTTTTGGAAATATAAAAATTCCTTCTTCAAAAGAAGAACTTAGTTACCAAAAATTTTAAATAAAAATCTCATGCGTCACAATATATATTACCATCAGGTAAGGCAAATAATTACGTATTACGTATTATTGATAATTTTCATACTTATACTAAATAACTATTCGCACGGGTAATTATTGTACTTGCACTTAATCATTACTAATATAAGATAAAGTACAATTTTATGCAATATTAAGTAAATATTAAAACTTCCTTTTTTATGATAATTTAATTTGCTACCATTTTATATGATATCTGATTGTGTTATTTTAAACTATTATTTCTTTTTTAAATATGAAATACCAGAAACATAAATGATTGCTTGATAATTGTAAGTATTAATGACTATAATTTGTTTTTTATGTAATTACTTTAGTGCGCTTTCTTATTTAATTTTTGTGTTTTTATGCTGATATTATGTAGGACTATTAAATCTATTTAAGTTAATTATTAATAAAGTGTCTAATTTTATTTCAAAATTGAATACGGATTGAAAAAATATTTATTAATTTAATAATATAAAAATATGCTCTGGATATATTTCAAAGTTCAAACCATTTATCATTTTTAATCCATTATGATCAAAGATTAGATATTATTTCGCGTTACTATTGAATGAACTTATATTTAAACAGTTAGATTAACAAACACAATATTACTGCAATACGAAATATCAATAATCAAATAAAAAATTATGCTTAAAGGAAAATATTTTTCAAAGAATGGAGACAATAATGCATTTATATAAATATGTTTGCTTTTGCAACAGCTTTTGTGTGTTCAGTATAAGCAAATAAAATCTTACTTTATATCTCTTTATATATATAAGAGAAAGTTTTTTTTTAACTAAATCTATGCAATTTTATTCATTAGGTAAATATCATTTGTAAAAAAATTTAAAATAGCTTACAGAATATCTTATTTACATTGTAAATATAACTATAAATGAAATTTTTATTTTCTTTAAAATAAAGTCTTTTATGTAATATTTTTAACCGTATTTGTAGTTATTAAGATTATATATATATATATATATATATATATATATATATATATATATATATATATATATATATATATATATATATATATATATATATATATATATATATATATATAATATACCTGTGTTAACTCGAAGGGAGGTCAGTCTTAATAATTCAAATAAGAACATTGCTCAAACAGTCATACACAAGAAGTTGACCAACAAATTTTGAGTCACAATGAGTGAACATACCATAAGTCATTGACTGGTTCATGTTATTTAATATGGATTGGGGTTTTCAATGAAACCTCTTATTGATAAAAATCAGATTTGATTGGAATTTATTAAAATCATTAAATGTGAACAGTCAGAAAGTGTCCTTTACATAACTCAAATTCAATATGTTTGGAAATAATGGTTGATGTTGTATTTTTTACCCGAAGGGAAACAAAAGAGGAACCTAGAATGAAATCCATCTGTGATATGCGGAAATGAATCAGTAACTGTCTAGAAAGTTTGTTTTTATCATGACGGCATAGTTCCTTTCATAAGTACCTGTATGATGAGGGATCAAAATGCTTATAAGATATTTTAGAAAACCATTAGTTGCCTTTTACTTTTAAAAAGGTTACCAATAGATAGTAGTTTCAGCTGAATAATAATTCAAATCAAATCTCCAAACTGGTGAAAAATTAGCTTAAAGTTAAGAAGTATTATACTTCAAACTGTATTAGTCAGTCATATTACCTTATTCAAAATGAACAACTTCGGGAACATTTTGAAAGAAAAGTTGTAGTATAGAGTCAATTATTAAAGAAAGATTATCAACTTAAATGGAGGAAAAAATCCATAGTCTTTTTAAGAAGCTATTATTATTTTTTTTACCTAGATATTATTCTACTGTCTATAAAAATAAAAATGTTTACACAACTAAATAATATATTTTTATTTTATTATATTAAGACGTTTAGTTTTAATAACAGTACTTAGAAAATTGAATAAACTCAGAAACTTTTAGTTAGATAAAATTAAACAAACCTTTAAAATTTTGCGCTGGATGAAGAGATGATTTCTTTAATTTTCAGAAAACTCTAGATTATTAAACTATCTTGTTTTTGAAAGAGTTAGAACACTTAATTTATAAATTTTCAATAATTTCGCTTCAGTACTATGCAATGTATTATTCACAACTAACATATGTACATTAAATATAGCTTTTCAGAAATTTTGGTGCTATTAAACAAAAGAAATTAATTATACATATATATATATATATATATATATATATATAGTGTGTGTGTGTGTGTGTGTGTGTGTGTGTGTGTGTGTGTGTGTGTGTGTGTGTGTGTGTGCATACATTGCGGACCACCCTGAAGGAAGCATGCATTAGAGAAGGTGAGATTTGCAATTTATTAGAATTTCAGTGCAGGCGCACATCAAGCGAGCCTGTGGTGCCACTTCAAAGCGCTATTTAAGGCTTGGAGATTTCGACAATTTCAAATTCAAAAATTATTTTCTTGTTTTTTTATTTATTTTTTATTTTTTTAAAAAGATCAATTATGCCTCATAGCGATAATTTTTTCATCAAGTATCCGAGTTCGACAGAGGAAGGATAGTGGCCTACTGAGATTGTGGATAATGTTTCAGGGAAATCGGTAGTCGTGTTGGACGAAACCTAACAACTGTAATGCGGATATAGGAACGTTGGCTGCAGGTGGGTAGGACGGACCGACGTGTTCGATCACATCCATCTCAGTGCAGCTCTTCATGTGATGACAGGCTTCTGATTTTGGAAGGAGCCACACTTCACAGAAGTATATAAATTTAATCATTTGATGGTCAACATTTTATCAAAATAAATTTTGTTGTGATATTTCTTATTTCTTGTCTTTCATGGTGTTGCAACTTGGGTGAGCAGTTTGTGTTTGTGCGTATATATATATATATATATATATATATATATGTATATATATATATATATATATATATATATATATATATATATATATATATATATATATATATATTTGGTTGGGGAATAAGTTCGTAGCGTTTTTATCAAAGACTTTTATTTAAACAAGAAACAATAAGCATATCAATTAGTAAATCAATTAATTCACCATTGCTTTTTATAACCTCTTATCATTTCGATAAATTTTGTTGATGCCGTTGCACCAAAACTTGCCTGGTCTGGTGTCAAAGAAGTTGTTGAGCCAGTTTTTAAGGACCTCTTTGTTATAGAAGGTAACGCCTTTCATATGGTTTGACAAGGAGTAAAAAAGATGGTGATTGGTCGGTGCAAGGTCCGGAGAATACGGCGAATGCTGAAGAGCCTCATTCGAGCTCTTGGAGAGCGGCTTTGACGACTTATGCAACAGGGCGTTGTGGTGAAGGAGCATGGTTTGACCATGTCGATAAGGTCTTTTCAGTCGAATAGCATCATTCCCAACGAATAGCTGGTAATGTAGAGCTCCTTGTTGAGTTTGGCATTCTTTTTGAGCATTTTCCATTGCACAAAGAGGTCCTTAAAAACTGGCTCAACAGCTTCTTTGATACCAGACCAGGTGATGTTTGGAGGAACGGCATCAACAAATTGGTCTAGAGCTGCAAAGAGGTTGTAAACAGCAATGGCGAATATATAATTGATTAACTTATTGATATAATCATTGTTTTTTGTTAAAACAAAAGTCTTTGCTAAAAACTCTACGAACTTATTCCCCAACCATATATATATATATATATATATATATATATATATATATATATATATATATATATTATATATATATATATATATATATATATATATATATATATATATATATATATATATATATATATATATATATATATATATATATATATATATATATATATATATATATATATATTAACTAAATTAACTGATACGGAATTTTTTTTTCAAAAAAGTAATTTATAATGAAGTAATCTAAATGATTTTTGAATGCCATGTTGGCTGTTTAATATATTAAAACAACTTGAATAATTGGAATATTTGTGCCTATCCTAATATCTTTTATTAAACCCGAGAACATTCACGGTAAATTTACTTCAATATTACGAACAATATAATTGCTATATCAACAGAATGAAAAAAGCAAAAAATGGTCGCTTAACACTTGATTTTACATTACGAACTATGCAAGTATTTTTTCACATTTTATTTATTGTTCCAGACTAAATTTTCTAATACATAAAATAAATAATTTTTTCTAATCTTATTGATAACTTAGCAGCTGGTTTGTCCTCCCTCTTTCAACTGATATTTTAATTGGCTGCGAAAACCCTAAAAATGGTTTACATATTTAAGCTACATTGCCTAAAACACATTAGTGAAAATAAAATGCAGCATTTGAGAGGCTGTGGTTTTTTTCATTATTCTTTTTAATATCATACTTCTTTCTTTAACTTATTTTCCTATAAGCGCAATGCTTATATTCAAAGTTTTTATTTTATATTCTATTTACTATAATACTTGAGTTATTCTTTTTGTTTCTGCAATTTTCAGTAAAAATGTTTCGTTTTCACTTATTTTATAAAATATTTACGTTCTATTATAATAGAAATTCTGTTTTTAAATTATATCTTTGGTGAAAATAATAATGTTAATTAAAATAAATCTGTAAATGAGCACGACATATAATACACAGTAATCATACATAAAAGTAGACAATGTTCACACATAAAACACAAAAAGTGTATACATATAAAAGTAGACAATTTTAGATATCATGTATTTTTCTTTTTCATGATGATTCTTGATAGTATTAATAGAAAATTATTTTGAAGTGACTTACACTCATCAGAATTTGTTAAATGGCAGTTCGTAAATTACTCTTTCGCTTTATCTGTCATCTAATAATATATTCTCTGTTTCATCTATATTAACATCATAACTGATGTAATTTTTTATTAAAATAGTTTGCTATATTTTCCTATACTTAACAATTATTTATATTGGTAAATGTAAAGGAAATTTTAAATTTCTATCAATTCTTTATTTTGGATTTTTTTTATTTTTCAATTCTTTATTTTGGAGTTTAAGAATAAAAATCGAGCTTTTATGAGCAAAAATAAAAATGACATAAAATAAAAATGCTTTATTTTTCTTGTTTAATATTAATAAAAATGTCTTAAAATGTATAAAGTTAGCAACTGAATTTAAGAAAATAAATAATAAACGTTTCAAAGTTGAAAAAGCAAATTTCTCAGTGAGTGAACAAAGACATTTTAAAATCATATCATATGGGGTTTATTGGTTTTCATGTTCTTAAGTCTGTAAAATTGACAAAGTTGAAAGTGTTTTCAATTTGTATTTTTAATTTGTATGTAAATACAATATTTTTTAACTACAGTACTGGCCATTAAAATTGCTACACCAGGAAAGCGGTGCACCACACACGTGAAATTTGCATGACAGGTAAAACTTGCTGTGATATGCAAATGATTAGATTTTCATCGCATTCATACAAAGCAGGTGACAGCAGCGACATCTACAATGTGTATAAAACCAGAGATTTGACAGCAGTTTTCTCATACTCAATTTCCGTTTCAACGTTATTTTCGGCAAAGAAAGTTGTTGTAATGCCTCGTGTAAGAAGAAGAAACCCTTTCAGCACGTGTCTGACTTTGATCGAAGCAGGATTATAGCCTATCAGGATTGCGGTTTATCGTACCGCAATATTGCTGCTCACGTCGGTTGAGACCCCATGACTGTTAGCAGAATATGGAATCAATGGGTTAAGGATAATCATACGGAAAGTCAAGCAGGATCTCAGCGACTTCCCATCACTAACTGCGGAGAAGACAGACATCTTATCCGCATGGTCACAAGGGATCGTACAGCCACGTCACGAACCCTGAGTAGAGAAATGGAGTCATTTGCAAGGCAACAAGTTTCTGCTCGAACAGTTCGACGACGTTTGCGGCAGCATGGGTTGTCTGCACGGCGACCATGGCTTCGGCCACCATTGACGCTGCGTCACAGACAGGAGCGCCTTCAATGGTGTGATCAGCGACGAACCTGGACGCGGGAATGGCATCACGTCATCTTTACAAATGAATCTCGGTTCTGTATACAGGACCATGATGGCCGCATCCGTGTTTGGAGGCATTGTGGAGAACGCGCATTGCCAGCTTGCATTGGACATCGCCATACTGGCCCACCTGCTGGAGTGATGGTATGGGGTGCCATTGGATACACATCTTGATCACCTCTTGTTCGCATTACCGGCACTTTGAACAGCAACCGTTACATTTCCGA
This sequence comes from Latrodectus hesperus, assembly GCA_037975125.1. NCBI lineage: Eukaryota > Metazoa > Arthropoda > Arachnida > Araneae > Theridiidae > Latrodectus > Latrodectus hesperus. The sequence goes on from JAJQOW010000014.1 coordinate 17,963,341, forward strand.
TGTGTTAAGGCCCGTGGCTCTGCCCTATCTTTGATTCCTCCCTAATGCTTTGTTTCAACAGGATAATGCACGACTGCAGGTTGCCCGTACTGTTCTGAACTTCCTTGATACAGAACAGGTTCGACTGTTACCCTGGCCAGCACGTTCTCCTGATCTGTCACCAATTGAGAACGTGTGGTCAATGGTTGCCGAGTGATTGGCACGCCATCATTCACCATCCACTACTGTTGATGAACTGTGGCACAGTATTGAAGCTGCATGGACTGAGATCCCCATGCATGCCATACAATCTCTGTTTGATTCCATGCCTAGGCGGATAAATGCTGTTATTGCAGCTAGAGGTGGCTACTCTGGGTATTGATTTCTCAAGATCTATACATCTCAATTTCCTGTAAATCTAATCACTTGTTCTTTTCCCTATAATGTATGTGTCCAATAAATATCGTTCTGTTATTTGCATTCCTTCTTGGTGTAGCAATTGCAATTTTAATGGCCGGTAGTATAATTTTTACTGTCTCGATTCTAGAATCCTAAATTCACTTTCCTTAAAAATTAAAAAAATGATTGGAATTATTAATCCAAGTTTTTAAAAGGAATGCATAAAAATAATATGACTTCCCTTAATTTTTGAAATTCATCAATGCAAAAAAGATTTTAGTGTGACATACTTCATATTTTTGTAATTAAATAAAATTATTATTATGTTATGTGTTCACAAATATGTCAGGATAATTTTTATGTACCTGATATTATATATATATATATATATATATATATATATATATATATATATATATATATATATATATATATAATTTAAAAATGTATGATTTGTTCATTCAAAAAAGGTGAGTAGAATTTGATGAAAACGCTTTTATAAAATTTACTAAGTATTCATTGTATTAAGAAATTAAGTAAAAGGATCACATGCTTTTTTCTACATTCAATTAGATAACTTATACAATATCAGTAGTAAATATTGCAGTGGATTGTCATGTAATTTATTTAGGTTATTCGCATGACAGATGTCCTCTCATCATCTGTTAATTGCTATGCTACAGAGAGAGAAGTTTTGACATAATTTTTTGAAAGTATTCAATTATGTCTCATTAACATATTTTAAAAACATATCATATTTTAAATCTTTTCATACACAGAAGTACTTAGCATTATTGCAACCTCGAAAGTTTGACATTGAGTCCACCTAGATATCGTAGGAGATCCACACTTTATTGGGAACGATATATAATTTATTTCGAAGAAAATGAAGTATCTTTTCTATGATTACACGAATGTTTTATGGAACAGAAGCAAACTAAACTCTGTGGCACGACAGCCCATGTGGGCTAAGGCCTACAGTGCCCAACTCTGTTTCTTGACCGTGAGGCCCTAGGATGCAAATCATGTGTTTCGATTAAAGGATCATCTTAACCCAAAACTCCCAGTGCTTAATTCCCAAGCATGCTTGGAACTCAGTTTATCAACCCACTGAAGAGATGAGCTTGCCTAGCCCGAGGATTGAGCCTCGGACCTGTGCCTTGGGAGCGTGAAACTCTACGACAACGCCACCGGACTTTCATGGAAGAGAGCATTGATCTAAGCGAATGTGATAAAAGAAATATTGTGGTAACCAGAAGATTCGAAATGGGTATCTCTTAAACTGCATAGTTTATCTACTGTGTATATGTTGTCTTTGTGAATTCCTATGCCAAGTAGATGAAGAACGGTGAGACGAGTAGCAGATACCATGGTGTTTGTTTCTCACACATCATTAACAATATTATAAGTATAAAACTGTTGCTCTCAGTGAAGTAAAATCTGTGACAGACACCACTGACTCGTCGTTTTGAAACCATTCTACTTTGACTCACTTTCATTCCATCGTTAACTAACCCGCCTTCTGCCACAGATCCTTCTGTGTTGTTAATGATGTGTGAACATCCACCACTGTTGTCTGTTACTCGTCCTACCACCTTGATCCACTCGGCAGAGATATTTCCAAAGACAATATGGGAATAGCCGATGAATTGTGCAATTTCAGAGATACTCATTTCGAGTCTCTGTACCATCACAATCTGCCTTCTGTCAAAGAAACCTCTTATAAGAAACATAAGTGAATATGATGATTCACACACTAAAAAGAGAACAAATTATAAATCATTCCCCCTGGACCACATGTCCCCTATGACATTTAGGAGAATTCAATATAAAACTGTGTAAGTAGGCAGAATGTTTTGATTTATAAGTGTAATAAGTGTATATTAAGAACAAACAAATATACAACCACCATTTTACCACGTAATACTGCCCTCCGTGAGGAAATTTCATAGATACAGGATTATCCTGGGTATAGATGTTTGTAAAAACTTAGAATTCCCCAAAAACTATTGGTCATTTTTAAACTAGCTCTCATGTCCAAAAAAAGGATGATATTGATATCTGAGTGACAAACTAACCAATTATGGATAGTAGTAGATTTAAGTATTCACGTGAAGCCAGAATGAAACTCAAAAAGCAATTAAATATACCTCCTGAAAGGTATGCATTCAGAAAGTAAAATTGTAGCACCTGTTTTCTTTTGTTCAGCAATATCTCTGTTTGAACTCAGTACCTTAAATTTCAAAGAGTGCTATTTAATCCAGATGAGTTAGGTAATTAAATGATTAGTGCCCTTACTTTCAATTCAGGATTTTGTTCATTAAACTCCCATATTGAACATTTATATTTACTGATCATTGAAACTCACTTTAAAAAGTGAAGCCCAGTCTGACAATTGCTCATGTGTAAAAAGTGACTTCAGAATGACAAACGGACAGATATTAATTTTATCTTTTACAAATGCTGTAAAATATAATCAGAACAATTACGATGTTGTTGTTGCACCAGCATGCTTCCCTGTACATAGCCCAACCAGTTAGACAGAAGCAGCTGGGTGGAGTCTTCGTGATTTTGATGCAAGGACCAAGCAGAAGACCCCCAATACTTGGCTTGCCACCCCCAGAGGTATCATCTCACTTAGAGGAAATTATGGCCAAGCCCAGTTTTAACACGCCCCAGCCGCCTTTAGCGAACACGACGGATCTTCGGTTAAGCTGGGATTCGAACTCACATACTTTTATCTTCCGAGAGTGAAAACGACACACTAACCTAATTAACTAACGAATCACATGAATGATTACATTTATTACTAAAAAGTAGTAAATATTTTGGTCCAGTGTGAAATTTAAATAAGCTTTTAAAACAAAGCAACCATTTTAATTATGCCATATGTCTACATATTTTTTAGTCTCTATTCTATCAGTAAATTTTAAGTTAGCAGGGTTGCCACGTTTGGATTCTTCCCTTATCAATATTATTCCCATTTTTTTTCTCCTTTTATCTGTTCAAAGTTTTGAATAAAATTTACTAAATTCGTATTCAGAATTATTAAAATATATGTGTTATAATGTTGTTGACTTGTGCCAGCTAGGTTGGCATCATGGGGTGCGCTGCTCCACTTTTCCAACTGAGCCGTAATTTGGTGGGGAACCCGATTTCCTGAGTACACACTTGACATAGAAAACCGTTTATAGGGTAGATAACTATTCACAACTCATTCATACAAAGAGAGGACAAAGACAGGATAGATAGAGGTTTGGTTTGTTTGTCACTCAACGGTCATTTTTTGCACACGAGGGCTAGTTAGACCGGGACTTACGGCTTAAAGTGGATTCCAAACCACTACAAACATCCATGCCCAAGGTAGGATTCGAGCCCACGAACTGTTGAACCGAAGGCAAGAGCGCTAACCATTCGGCTGCCAGCTCGGCCAGGATAGATAGCGAGAGATAGCACATCCATGCCCGAAATTGGACTCAAAGTCAGGACCTCCCTATCCTCAGCCAAGCACGCTGACCACTAGACAAGTTGGGCGACTAAATACGAAATAAAAAAAAATGCAACTGAAATTAAAGAAAGTAGACAAAATTATGTAGATCCAGTATTTAAGTAATATAATTCTATTAAAATAAAACTATATAAGTTATAAATCACACCAATTCAGATAATTGAAAAATGTATCATCTTTTATTTAATCTTATTTCCTGGGTAATGTAATTAAATATAGTTTTCTGTACTTCGCTGTATATTTTTTCAAAAGTTTGAAGATAAAAGTTTAATGAATAAACGATGAAAATAAGATTCAAACTTCAAACAAGAATTCTGATGAACTAAGGAAAAGATTCGGATTTAGAATCAAAACAGTATAATTTCTTTACGATCCCTGAAAATTAAAAATAAAGGTGTAGGAGGGAAGGCAGAGTAAAGAAGGCAACGTCGAAAAATCGAGAATCAATTTGAAAACAAGGGATTTTCAGATTGTTTCGTTTTTAATGATACCGTACCCCCTACCGCATGAAGCCATTAGAGTTGGGGATGGTAAAAATACCCCCTTTCACTGTAGTTGATGACTCATTCCTCTGCTTCCCCCCCCCCACATCCTAGTAATTCCTACAACTTTTCGGAATCGATCTCTTAGTTCCCGAAGGCGAAGGAGTAGGGGTGGAAGTTACGTAGGCGGACATAATACTTTTCCTAATCCATTGTCAGAAATATCTTGTTATTGAAAAGAGAACCAATGATTTTGCGCTGTTGTATCCAGAAAAAATTCAATGCATTATGCATCTGCTTACTTTATTTTTCTGGTATTTCATATTCAACTTCCTTCCTACCGTGTTATGTTGTAAGCTTATATTTTTTTCGTCTGGAGATTATAAAATTTCAATTGGGAATATCATAATTGGGGAATTTATTTTATAAAAAAATTCAAATACCCCGACTCATTGATCCCGAATTTGATACCATTTTTTACCTCAATGTTTTATTTTTGTATTAGTAGATAACATTTTTTGATATTGAAAGAATTATTGTCGAAATAAGCATGGTTTTGTAACCCAGGGCGGGGTAAGAAATGATTTAAATATTTTCTAAAACGTGAGGATTTAAGAAAATGCTAAGGGTGTTTCGAAATTGCCACTATCGGTTTTATTGTGAGCGTCAAAAATAGTTTTGAATAAAAGAAAATACAAGGGTATTTATGAAAAGCGATTGCTTTAAATTGCCTGCATCATATTAAAATATTTATCTGGTGTTGACATCTGAAAATAGTATAAGTAAAGAATAATTTATTTTTTCTATTTCTTGAATATTAGAAATGATGTAACTTATATTTAGTTTGTGTCTTCTTATTATTAAATTCTTAAGGGTATATTCATAGTGTATTGTATAAATAACAAAATAAAAAATATTCATTAACTGATATAAATATCTGTTATTCCAAAATTATTATAAATGAGTATTTTTTAAAAATAAAAATAGTTTTTAACATCAATTTAAGGAATAACTGGCATTATTACTTTAATCAAAAATCTCAGCATTTATTAGCACTTATAAATAGATTATGTATTCTGAATAAAAAGGTAAAAAGTCATAATCCAAATACATATAATAGTTAGCAATCGATGCTAATTGTTGTGTTATTCAGTGACTTTTCAAGATCAAAGTTCTTTTTTATGAACAATTTATAACTGATGCATTTCCCTATGTACTGTTATAATTGTTGTTTTGATTCCATATTAACATCGTATACGATACAAAAGGATCAAAATATTCATATAATGTAACAAAATAGAACAAAAAAATACTGAATTGCCATTTTATGAAATAAATACATATTCTAATAATTTTATAAATAAATAAATGTAAATTGGGATAGTGGTTAGAGTATATGTGTTGATTATAAATGTACAGAAATATTTTGCAAAATTTGCCGACCAGTGGCTGAGTGGTTAGCGCTCCTGACTCCTGAGCTGTGGGTCTCGGGTTCGGATTCCGGTTCGGGCATGGATATCACTTTCCTTTTCTGTGTCCTTTCTTCTGTGATGGTGTATGAATGTGGCCCACCCTATAAACGGGTTTGTGGTGGTATGGCGCGGGCAACGCTACTAGCCTCCATGACTTGGTCCACAGGTGCCCGCTGGGTAACGACAAATGAGTACCAGTTTCTGGCCTGATTGTGGCATAGGGTTCGTCACCCAAGTGCCCTCCGCAACAAAAAAAATTTTGCAAAATTTTTGAGTACCTGTTCACAGGGTATTTTTTTCCTAAAGCATCATTCGTATTGTTCCTTATAAATATTTTTTCTTGTTGCAATTCAACACAACACAGATCTCTTGTGACATTTCAATCTACAAAGGACATATATTGCGTTATAAAAAATATATATTATTTATTTTTTCTGTGAGAAATTCTGAGCGTTTTCTTCTATGAATGCTTCTGCTTATTGTGATTAGGAAAGTTATATTCAATCCCCACAGCCATAGGTTGACTTGTATGCTTCTGATTATTTTTAAATATATTTTTGAAATGTCAGGGGCAAAATTGTTTAAAAAACTACATATAAAAATTATAACGTGAAAACCAAAGATAATAGAATTCTTAATCTGTCTAAATTTCACAGCCAAAATATGTTACTTTTCATTACTTTTACATCGAATCACAATTATCATGCTTTATATACCAAACTTTTAATTTTGAACATTATGTTTTAAGATTCTGTTTCATAGAATTTGAAAACTCTTTTATGAGTTTACATGAATATTTGAGTTAGAAAAGAATGGGAATAAATATTTTGTAAAAATCTGTAATAAACATGATTTAAATTTTTAAAAAATACTACATTTGTATTATTTTATAGAAAACATAACTTTACAATGAAGTTATAAACTTGGTTAGTAATAATTGTTTCTTTTAAAATTTTATTGTCGAACCGTATATTCGAATATTAACAAATTTATTTCATTGAATAGAAAAATTTATTCATTTACTTCAATAAAAATATTTTCTAAGTGTGAAAAATATACTGTAACAATGAACAAAATCTCCAATTTAATAAAAATATCTATATTCATTTTAAATCTTGATCACTCTGAATAGTTTGCAATAAAATTGAATTTGAATATCTAAGAAGATAATGAATAAAAAATTTAATTTAATTTCAGTTATTGAATCCAAAATGTTTTTAATAATGCATGTTATTAAATTTTATTCGTTATTAGCTTTTCGTTGAAATGATATTTTGCTATAACAAAGGAAATAAAAATGGTATTTCATGTATAATTTTTTTTCACATAAAATTTAATATTTAACTTACTGTAAATATAAATAAAATATTATGAATTTTAAAATTTATCAAAATCTAGAAATTATATTTAATCTATATGATGTTTCAGTTTGATTTTTATTTTATTATGTTAAAGAGAGTCTCTTGCATTCAATTTTTTTAATTATTTAAAATATTCATTCTTTTTATCTTCTATATAAAGCTGTCACATAAATTTCAATCTAGAAAATGCCGTTTAAGTTTAAATTTATAACCTTTTTTCTTTCGCTGTTTTATATTTCAAACAGATTTTTTATTCGCATGCTTTTATTCCCTTAACATCAATCATTTTTATCACGAGACTATAGAAAATAATGGATTTGGCTTAGCTCGAATATTTCGTTTAAATTCATCAGGTTAAGATATAATAGAAAAGGAAATTTATATACCATATTTTGTTAGCTTTTGAGGGATTTCAAGGCCATTTAATTAAAAATTGGTTTTTGGAATTAAATAATATTAATATGCGACAGATTTAATAATATTCAATAGAAATTCTTTGGTCTGGCATAGTGGTTGCGAACGATGTTCCGAGTCCACTCTAGACGTAGATATTCACTTGGTCTGTTAAAGTGCCACGAGCTAGTAAGTGGGCAGATGGTGGCGTAGTGGTACGGGCTTCCAGTGTCTCCACAGCAATTGTTGAACGCCCCACTGCTCGACAACAATTATAGCTCGGAGTGTCACTGCGTACGATTCCAGATCACCTCTAGTTCGAATTCATGACACTATGACAGCCCAACGTTAAGTGGATGATGTCTCGCTGCCGGTGACACTCCCCTACCTTTAGAGGGTGTTCAGTGCTCTTTATCAGCCGGATAACTCCCCACCGGACACTGCTCGCAACAGCCAGCAAGCTCTGCAAAGTGTTCAACTGCTTTAATGGCCACCTTGCTTCCCAGATCTCTCACTAATCGAACACGTTTGGGATATGATAAGATGCCATTTGCAGACCCTGACACTGGCCCCTTCAGAAAATGCACTTTGGTAAATGGTTGACAGGGAAAGGAGAGCCATTTGTCACGACACCCTTCATACTCTGATTGACTCTACTCCTAGAAGTGGTTTCCGTGGATCAATGCCCACAGTGGTCCCATAACCTGCTGACCCAATCCTGTGCTCGCTCTGTATTATGCATATCATCTCAAAATACAGATCACTTATGGTTCGTTGCAATCTTTCTATGTTTTCTGAGTTTTGTCCCTTTTTGGAAATCCCTTCTTGAAGTTGCATTTTCAGTGTCATTCAGTGTATATGATATTTAACATAGAATAAAATTTAACAGCAAATTGCTTTGTAATGCATTTAAGCATCTGTTGTGTACTTAGATTTAGGGAGGATTTTTAAAGACAATTATCCGAATTTACGTTTTAAAAGGAAGAAAACTCGAAAAACACTTAAACTCTAACTCTGCCAGCATATAGGCATAAGTACAACATTCTTTTTCATTATTCTTCAGTGTTTGTGATCCAGCCTGCTACCATCCATTCCAAATACTGCTATGCTACCAAGCGGTCACAGTAAGACAAATATGTATCATACTTATAAAATAGCAAATTAGATATAAGGGCTTTATTGAAAGAAAAATAAAACTCTTGAAGGAAAACAAAATATTCTTCCGCCATATGTCTTGCATTGTAAACATTATTGTAGGACTTTTAAAATATATTGATCTCAATTGTTTTGCTTCTACAAAAAGTGTATTCAAGAATACGATTGATTCACCTGTAGTAATGTTTTGAAAAAACGCTCTTTACTCTATAAAATGAATAGATAAAGGACTCTAATTGGCAGTTTCTAAATGTAAGGGGATTTTAATTTTAGGGCATAAAGAAAAAGAACAATTTATGATTATCAAAACATACAACAATCGTGCTCTAAGTTTTCATATTTTTAAATTTTATTATTTCTTCTTCACAAAAAATGAAAAAAAAAAAGGAAATGAAGGCAGAATTTTGGTTTCTTCTTTGATGAGTTTTAAATTAAAGTAATACGTAAGGTATTTTAGAGGCAATGAACATAAAGGCCTAGGAATAATATCATTGGTGCTTTTATACATAACTGGTAGCATCGCCTTCCAATTTCTTCTAATACTGAGCTGTTTCCAGAGCATTTAATGTATTTTTCGTGTTCACTACGCAGACAGCTGTGCTTTCTTGAAAATTTCAAATGAGCTTATAATGTTGACTGAAAAATGTGCTGCTGTTATTATTTGTTGAAAAGCCTGTCTCCTTAAGCTCATACGAAGGAGGAGAGTTCCAAAGTTCTGATGTTAAGATTAGAGGATAAAAGTTCGTAGTGCCGAGTATTGAAACAGTTTTCTTCGAAAAATTTATCTGTTATTGAATTTACAGATAGTGTCGAAAATGAAAGTGGAATTTATTGTTGAAACAGATCATCTTCACTAAGAGATATTTTTCAGTGACACTTATTTAGTTTTTATAATCTCAACTGAAATGAGTCACTTTATTTTCTAAACAATTTTTAAATGAAAGAATTCGAGAAACCTAAATTTCTTCAAATAGTACCAAAAAATAGTGAATTGGATTGAATAAACCTGAAATTTGTATTGACATAATCCTTTTTTGGACAAACAAACTTTCTCATGAAAATGTTTTTAAAAGGAGAGGAAAAATTTTATAAATAATTTTAACTTCATTAAATTTAATTTAAGATGATTATTGCTATATCTAAGATGACTGTATAATATAGTTTTCCTACTGACAAGCAACTTTATGGATTATTACAGATTCAGATGATTTCTGTAATTTTTTTTGTGAATATCTACACAAAAGTTTTCAAATATATGAAAGAAGATTTATAGTGCAATTCGTTTATGTATTTTATCACGCTGAATTTGAAGAAAATTTATTTTTATTATAATTATGGAGTAATGGTTTTTGAAACTTTAACGTAATCGATTCAGACCCTAACTATTTTTTGTAAATAAATGATACAAAGTTTGGAACTTAGTTGGCTCTTCCCCAGCAATAATTTTCCAATGGACTTAATTTCTTAGAAGTGATTTGTCAATTCATATCATTTCTGTTATTTTTTATATCCATGGACAAGGAAAAATATTACTACTCTCCTGTCTTTCTGTATTATCTGTATGATTTATTAAGAGGACTTTAGAACTGTAATAATTCTTCCATTGTGTTTGTATTTCTTTTCCTGTTTCTTAAGTACAACGACAGTTCTTGTTTAAGGTATGTAATTTTATTTAGATAAATTATAATAATTTGATTTGATATGTGCAATTAAATTGCATTTAAATGATACATAACGCTAATAAGGATAGAAGATTTGAGATGAAGTATGAAATGCAAGTAGGTATCAAATGAATAAAACTAGATTTCTAGTGAATATTTGTATCTGACATTAATACTTGATAGTGTAACCATTAATCCTTATGATATTGGCTTATGTGGATTAAATTGAGTAATGGTATTTACTAATTTTAAATGCTTAAAAAAATTCCAAAATCATATTTGATTTAATTAAAAAAATTAAAATTTTATTTTTTAAGATAAAAGGAAATTAATAAAAACACTGTTTTGAAAAGTAATTATTAAATGATTCCCATTTTTATGGTAATTTACTTCTAAATCTGCAATTCAAACGTCCAGTTGAACACTTAGGTAAATTTTCAGAACATGATTATATCGAATTTTCCTCTCATACTTGATTGATTTCTTTTAGTTTTAATGCGTGTACCAGCATAACATGACTTGTTCAATTAGCTGAATTGGAATGCTCTGTATTTTATAGAATTATCACAATCTTGAGAAATAATATGCTGTCATTGGTATAAAAGACATAAGTTAGAATTTTATTCGAAATGAATACATCGTTTTTTTTAAAAATGATAGTTTTTGTGATGTTTTGAAAATGTAGGGTGACATCATTTTTAATGTTGGGAAAACATGTAGGGTAAACCTAACAGTCCAAAGCCATTGTCGAGAATTTTACATTTGATGCATGAATGGCCTTTTATGATGGCCATCTATAACGTATCACAAGGGAGGAAACCAGGAAAACACCCAAGCAACTCCCTTAATAGACATACTCGTAGACGCTTAAAGTACATTTTCCATTGTACATCAGTGGCTGGGATAGAATCCGGTATTTTATGTTCCGAAAAATAATTTCTTACGTCAAGGCTACAATAATCTTTTTATTTGAATATTTTTTAAGATCATAAAGAGTATTCAAAAATAAATTCCAAAAAAGAATAAGATGAGAGAGAAAGAGAGTCAAAAATGTATTAAGAGAGTAGAACATTTAAAAAAATTAATGTATTCTGTCGTCATGTGAAGAATGAAGTAATAAAATGTATATTTCTTTTTATGTAAAACGCTTTCAACATAGCGCTTTTCTTACATGTTACTTAATTATGTATTTTATTCATTTCTTTAATAGAAAATTTTAATTAATTTAGTGGTACATAAAATTACGTAATCTTATACAAAAATATATAAAGTTGAAAACTACTTTTGACTTTCGAAAAAAAGGAATAAAAAATTTACGTTCAACAGTTTAATACATCTCAAATTCCTCGCAATTATTCAAAAAATTTAAATTAATTGTTTTGTTAATACTTTAAAGCTCACTAAAATTTACATTTTAAAAGTATTTTCACTTTCAAAAATGATTAAAAATAAAATGATATTGTAAATAATAAAGAGAAAATGATCATATAAGCAGAAAAGTGAAAAAATGTAAGATCACGGATTAAATAACTGTTTGGTTTTAAATAACATAAATATCTAAATTTTTTTAATTTTACATTTCCTTTATAAATATCATAACTAGGTTCAAAATAGAATGTGATAAAAATTTCAAGATATATTTTTTAATAAGTTTCATAAATTAAAGGAATGCAAAATGTTGAGATGGAAAATATACAGAGCACACTAATGGATAATTTTGTATATTATTGTTTTGTGAATAAAATTTTTGTTATATTTAGTTACCAATCTGTTAAAATACGTGAAACTCTAAGTGATTTTTTTTCACTCCGTTGCTGATTTCGTTATTTTTAATGAGCGAAAAACTGCTTATAAATTATGTGTAAAATAATTTGAATAAATCACTGTAGTGATTCTATCGATTTACAAAGATAAAGAACTTTTTCGTAGCTTATTCAGAAATACGAAAGCCACAAAACCCAACCATTAAGAAATGCGATAATTAATGCATTCACTATTCGATTATAAATTTTCCTTTCTGAAGATTATTTGAAGAAACTTGCCACTAACTTTTCCGAATAAAAAATATTAAGCACAGAAACTTTTGTGGATAGAAGATTTTACTGTTTTTTGATTACTTTCCTTCACAGGTATCCGAAAAAAAATTCAACATAATTATAATTAAAGTTCGCGGTTTTCTGATAATCAGTTTTATTAATCACTTTGCTTTTTTCTTTAGCTTTTCAGGCAATTTAAAAATTAAATTTCCAAATGTGCTTTATATTTTTAAATACTTAATACAGAGCATTAATTGATGTAAATATTTTTTAACAAAAATATCCCTGGATCCTTCAGATTTATTATAAAAGTAAGAAAATCAAAGTACATCATACTTTATAACAAAAGCTTACTCAATATTTATTTGATACAATATTAAAAAATACTAACAATAAACTAAGAGCAGATCACCAAAAAATATTTTGAATACAAAATACTTTTTATTGTTAATATTGATTTTTTTAAATATCAGATATGTAAAACTGTTTATTATTTTTTTTAAATATTTAATGATTAAAATCATTTTATCATATTTTAAACTTATAAAAATTAAAAAAAAATGTATTTGAGACTAGGGAAAGTGTCAGTCACTAAAATCTGCAAATTTATCAAGAAAAATTTACATGCTAAAAAGGTAACAGAATATTAATATATCTATCTATCTATCTATCCATCTATATATATATATACATATATATATATATATATATATATATATATATATATATATATATATATATATATATATATATATATATATATATATATATATATATATATATATATATATAAATATATATATATATATATATATATATATATATATATATATATATATATATATATATATATATATATATATATATATATATATATATATATATATATATATATATGTATATATATATGTATATATATATGTATATATATATGTATATAATAGATTTTATATGTAATTCAAAACAGATATATTAATATATTTCAAATAATTCATAAAATGGACAGAAATTTAGAAAAAATTAAATAATTATGGAATATTTCTTACATTGAGTAGAATTCTTTTTATCCTGCAATTTATGTAAAAAGAGATATGCTTCAATAAATGGTCACAAGTTTTCAGATAAAGTATTGAATTAATTTTAATTTATAATCAGTCGTTATTACTAAAACCATGTCAATTTAGGATTTCGTACATGAATATTGATTCAGGCTCATGAAAAATTGTCATGCGTTTTAAATGGTTGTCGTGCAATGGTGTCTTAGCACTGGAATTGTAAAATGTTTCTAATCTCCAAAATATTTCTTAAACAAATAATTAATGAATTAAGCTTAGTAAAAAACATAATATTTATTCTGGAAATTTCTTCTTTTTCAAACATATTAAGTCGTTGAATGACTGCAAATCCCTGAGAAGATTAATTTTCAGAGGATGTTTTCATCAATTTGATCAATCGATCCAGTCCTTGATATGGAATAGTCATCTATAGAACTTGGGAATAATTTACATCTTTCATAGCGACTTGCTAATAACTTGGACCATGTTCACATGGAACAGGAATTTTCACTGAATTATTTTTCTAAGATCATGATTCTCATCGTATTAAGCAACATTTTTCAAATCATTTAAACTCTATTCTATGTACTCATGAGGTTGCTAAAGTTGTCTTTGCCTAATGCGTTTTAGTTAAGTCATTCATGTTAATTTTCTGTTACAATTTTCTCACTGACTTCTGCAATTACTTTACGTTATTTCGCTGCTCCGTGAAGATTAATTTGCAATAATAATGTTATTGAACTAGGTTATTAACTAACATGATAGGCCACTAAAATGTCAGTAATAGAAGGCATTGCCTGAAACCAAATATTTTCTTAAACTTTTAATGCAATTAATTCAGAAATATTAAATTATCTAATAATTTCACAGATGAGAAATACATGATGTATTTAGATCTAATTACTATATTTCATTCATATTCTTCTGTTATAACTTCTATAAATGTTTCATGTGAATGCCTTAAATACAAATATTAAAAAACAGCTAAAATTAATTTTTTATCATTTTTTTATATTTTTCCCAGTTAAATATTTGTTCACCTTTCAAGACTACTACAACATTTGTTTTGTAGAATAATAAAGATTTAAGGTAAGTATTACCAAATGGAATTACAATCAATGGTTAAATAAGTGTAATTATATATTATAACCAAAAAGAATCGTAAAATTGATATTCTTAGCAAACTATAAATATAGATTTCTGAAGTTTGTGATTAACACCTAACTTATCTTTCCCATAAAATGTGATGAAACTTATGGGAATTATAAATATATATATATATATATATATATATATATATATATATATATATATATATATATATATATATATATATATATATATATATATATATATATATATATATATATATATATATATATATATATATATATATATATATATATATATATATATATATATATATATATATATATATATATATATATATATATATATCTTTATATTTCACGCTAAAAAATATTTGAATATATAATATTATATTTTTAGAAAAAATAGTAAGTTTTATGAAATTTTCTGATATTTTAAAAGAAAATATTTATTCAAATCAATGAAGTCAACAACAGTCAGGTTTTTTTTATATGCGCTCTAAGAATTCAACTTGAATATTAAGTAAATATTTAATCAATGCAAACCAAATCCCAAATTTAAAATATATTTATCACCACATTTTAATAGCTTTTATGCATTTCTAAATGTTTTCCATAGTATGAATTTAATTATTTAAATTCAAAGTTAAAAATACAAGTTAAGAAATTAATTAGAACTTTTCTCTTCCTGAGATCAATAATCTAGAATTTCATAAGTGATTAAGTTTAAATAAAGAAAAAAATCTTATTTCCAAGAAAATTACTCAAGTATTTAAAAGTCAAGTACAAAAAAGTGTCTTTTCCTATTTTAAAATATATTCTAATAAAAAAATGTTTAGAAAATTTTTATAAGTGAAACAAATATTTTTACGTTTAATTAACAATGTGAATGAAATTATTCGGCTTCATTGAGAAGAAATTAACATCACTAACTGCAAGACTTTGATAAAGAAAGGTCTTCTTCCTGTCTGTCTTTATAGTTGAATATTTTAAAATGAAACTTCTGACATGTGAGTCCGAAAGTTTCCCTTTCACAATTTAGTTTATATCCTAACCCTCAAAACTTTTTTTCAATTAGGATATCTGATTTGATATTATACAAATCATTTCCTTCCTGTACTTTTGTTTCCTTCCTGTGTACTTACTTCTCTACGGAGTTAATTTTTTCAACACTTTGAACATTATATTTCCCTAAAAATGTTAATAAATATTATTAGGGTACCTAGTTTAAAAATTTTCAGAAAAATCTTCAAATTCAATTGAAAGAAGATAAAATATATTTACATGCTTATCATATCAAGATAAACTGCAAGTATTTTATGCTTTCCTGAGTTAATTTAGTCATTAATATAGCGAAATATAAATTGTAGAAGAATTGTACCATGAATTTACTATTTTGTAAGTAAATTAAATTTCAGAAACACACACACACGCACACACACACACACACATACATACACACGCACACACACACACACACACACACACGCACACACACACACACACACACACACACACACACACACACATATATATATATATATATATATATATATATATATATATATATATATATATATATATATATATATATATATATATATATATATATAAGGTTTTATACATTTTTTTCAAACAGAATACGGTGGAGGATATAGTTATTTTTATATCACGAATATCTGTTGGAGTGTCATAACATTTCCAATTTTTGGTTTTAAGTTATTTATTTTAAAAATAAACACATTATAATAAATAACTGTCATTCATTTAAACTGATTAGAAAATTCATTACTAAAATTCTGTCTGTGATTATACATTTAAAATTTATTATAATTGGATATGGGGTGACATACAATATATCGCTTATATTTGGTCCTGCACAATAATTTTCAAATTACTTTTTGGTGATTCCCGATTATTTACTTTTGAGATGTCTAGTAAATAAAGATGTCAATTATATATTAAGCCAAATTGAATAACCTTATAAAAGCAAATCATTGTTTTTATTCTTCAAGAAGCAAGACTCTTACTTTTATATTTTCCTTTTACTAAATAAATCAAAGAAACTCAATTTTAATATTCGTAATTTTTGTTTTAAGATTTACATTTGATAGTCTACAACAAATGTAAAATAAACTATATAACCTGTAAATATAATTTGAAAATTACTATCATGAAATGCTCAAAATATTATAATAAGTATGATTCATTGATTTAAATATTTTGCCTCATATCTCTCAAAGAAAATAGGTGATGAGTTTCAATATGATGACGAAAAAAATTGTATTTATAAGCAATGATTTTATATTTTTAAATG
Source organism: Latrodectus hesperus (assembly GCA_037975125.1). NCBI lineage: Eukaryota > Metazoa > Arthropoda > Arachnida > Araneae > Theridiidae > Latrodectus > Latrodectus hesperus. The sequence goes on from JAJQOW010000014.1 coordinate 17,980,268, forward strand.
AATACTATTATTTGTTGCGATATTTGACACAATCAATGCTTATCAAATACTGATTCACGTAATCAATAAAAGATTAGATGGATTATTGTGATTTTAGACTCTCTCTCTCTATAACTATTAATATATATTTAATACCTACTAACAAATGAGTAAATTGAAATAAATGTAGAAATATCGATATAACTGGTGAAAGTTTGAAGCATTTTTATTAGTTCTAATATAATTTTGTAAATTTAAAATATTAGTATATTTTATAAAATGTTACGAAAAAACTTACATAGGGCAATCTGCATTTTTTAACATGTATAGAATAACATGTATGTATGTACAGGAAAACAACGTAATTGCTTTAATTTCGTCAAATAATTTAATAGTCCAGTGTTATATAGTCTAATACGATATTATTATTGTTACTTTAATTAATACATAATACAATAAACATTAATAAAGCATTAAAATTTGACTGTATATTGTTGTGGGATATGTAGAAGTAAAAATTGAACTTTATGAGAAACTTGTGATTCCTTCTTTAAATGTGGTATTCAATATCAAAACGAAATAACAATAAGTTCCATGTTTCTGACTTTCATTATTATTCATAATGCCTAATTCTATTTTAACTGCTTATGTTCCTATGTCAGAACAATTTCTTTCGAATAAAAGCACCTTTTCATTTCAGATATGTCAGAAAGGACCGTGTTTCAACAACTCCGAAAACAAAATGAAATGGTACGCGATATTCAGTATTGTTGTAAAAGGATTACCATCTAAGCGATGTTTGGAAAGAGGGGAAATAGAAATAATAAGCAGAACTGCTTTGATAATGTATATTAAATTCTACTACAGCGGCAAAACTCCTTGTTGCTCGAAACCTGATGCAGAAATTATGTATGAGTTGAGGAGAATCAAATATGCATTCAAAGTATTATTTGATCATTAAAACATTGGAAATTGAAAAGTAAGCAATGGGAATTGATAAGTAGAAATTTCGACACTAAATCTTTAATCTTCAATAACCTAAATTTTGCATATGATATCGAAGATTCTCAGGTTTATTTACAATAAAATCTTTATGGTATTGTTAGAAAAAGCATTTATTTTTTTACAAATCATCTTTTTAAAGACCCCTTTTACGCAAAACTTTGAAGTAAAAAATTTCTGTATAAAATACATCGCTTTAAAATTTTATTTCAGAGGTGTATTTTGATGAAACACTATTATTAATTAATTTCAATTAACAACTGCGAATTAATGGAAAATTTGTCATCAAATCTAAAATAAATTAAATTCAGAATTAAAAAAATTTCAATTTATTTCTTAGGAGGTAAAGTTATTTAAAATTCCTTAAAGAAATTGAAATATTATTTAAATAATAAATCAAGTGAAGGTGATAAGAAAAACTATTTGTGTAATGAAATCACACATATCCTGACATTAAATAATAAAACATTTTTCTTTTCGAAAAATTCTTTCTAATTTATTTTTAAAATTAATTAAAGAAATTTGACAAAAATACCCTCGAGTGAAAATACTTTTAATTATTCCTTTCAAATTTAAAAGTTTGATAATTTTTCTATGATATAAGCCAAAATAAATTACAAATAAGTATGCATTATTCATACTCAAATTAAACTAAATAAAACTAATTTATGCTCGAAAAAATCAATTTTTACTTTTTTAAATCTTTTCATGTTTATTTTAAAGTTTAGAGTTCGAATAGTATTATCTTAATAAAGAAAAAATTGATGTTAAAAAGGCTAAGTACTTTATTAAAGAAATACTGCTAAAATAAATTTTAATGCCAAAAGCTATTTTCACTTACAAAAGTATAATTAAATTATCTTTCAAAATATTTGCCTTAAGGATGAATATATTTTGGGGGAAATGATTTTCAAATTATATTAGAATGGAATACTAAACAAACATATTTTCGTAATTTAAGTTAAAAATTCTTATAATTTTTTTATATTTTTCATATTTAATTAAAAGGATGAAAACATGATAAGTATTGAAAGGTGTATAATGAAATATGGTTTTCTGGGTATTAAGAAATCATTATTCACTTGTTTTATAATCAATTTGTTTTAATTATCGCTTGACAAAGTTTTACTTTTTTTCGTTTGAATCTAAAAATACAAAAATAACTTTCCTATTATTTGTTCTGATTCACGACAAAGCAAATAATGAAAAATATGAATTTCTAAATTTCAAAGGAAACTTATTTGTCAATGCTTTAATATTATTAGTAGTTTTTAACATATGTTAGTACAATTGCAATCTAAAACATTTCTAATAGATTCTGTGGATAAAAATGCAAGGGAAAATGTATAATTATTTTAGTTATAATTAAAACTAAAGCGTTCATATATCTTTTACCTTAAAATATATAGACCTGAAAAATTTGAAAAGCGGGGTATTGTTTTTTTTAAATTATCATCATATTGGAATCAAAAATTTTACTATGATATAAAAAGTACTTTAAGAAATTTTATAAATATTTTTTATGCATTAATATAACGTGTTTTTAAATTTTACCTGTATTATTAAAAAAACATTTATGTCATACCTGAATGCCTAAATTTTTGTATAGTTCTTTTAAATTGCATACAAAGTTATATATTATGTATCACATATTTTTAAAGTATTATATATGATAAATCGTATTACATAATAAAAAAAATTATAATTTTTATACTTCAAATTCCCGAAATAAAATTTTATACTAAGATAAGATAACATTTTTTATTAAATATTACCTGAAAGATAAATTTGCAAACTATCATAAAATCATTTTTCGGGAAAATAAAATTTACTATTCCCTCTCAATGTTAGAGTGAATTTAACAAATAAAATTTCACAGAAAAGTTGATTGAAATTTACTCATAATAGCATAAAAAACAGACATATTGCTTAACATAGGAATTAACATCTGCAAATTACTGAGTTTAAATAAATTATGAGGATCGAATTCCATGATCATTTTACAGGTAATAAGCTATATGCATATTTTCCAAGATCGAACTGCCAGAAAATTTCCTAGTATCCATCCTGGTGGAAGTGCATGTATGGTAGAAACGCAGAAACACAACAATCTTGTACTAGGGTTAAATCTGCAAAGATCAAATAATTGAATTATCAGTCCAAAGAATGAATTATATTTAGAAAAATAATTACCCAAAGAATATAGACTACTTCTAGATCACTTAGATACTATCACTTATAAGTCAGAAATGTCTTTGGCGATGTGTATTTGTAGTAAATAAAATGACACCTAAAAACAGCTATTCACTATTAGATTTTCCTTCTGGGAAGATATTTTTTATAGATTAGAGTTGTTATTATTTGTCATTAGGGAAAAACCCTGAATAATTGTAAGTAATTTCTATAAATTAGAATTAGTAATTAATATTATGACCTTGAAAAAATTTATGATGCAAGAATATATTGTGATAAATTATCATTTAAATTTATACATACATATATATATATATATATATATATATATATATATATATATATATATATATATATATATATATATATATATATATATATATATATATATATATATATATATATATATATATATATATATATATATATATATATATATATATATATATATATATATATATATATATATATATATATATATATATAAACAATTCAGAATTTCATAAAGTTTATTATTGTTATAAATGAATATATTTTTATGCAAACAAAATTAATAAATTTGTTCCTTTAGTAAATATATAGATAAAATTTTGAATTTTCTATAATAATTTATGTTAAATCTTATTCATAAATTTGTTATAATTTTGGAATATATGTGAAATTAAAACTTTGTAAAATCTTGTTTATTTACTTATTTTATTTTACAACTATTTTTTCACTTATATATATATATATATATATATATATATATATATATATATATATATATATATATATATATATATATGTACATATATTTATATATATATAAATATATATATATATATATATATATATATATATATATATATATATATATATATATATATATATATATATATATATATACATATATATATAAACATATATATATATATATGTACATATATTTATATATATATAAATATATATATATATATATATATACATATATATATAAATATATATATATATATATATATATATATATATATATATATATATATATATATATATATATATATATATATATATATATATATATATATATTTAAAAAAATGTACTTATTAGGAAATCGGCATTAAAACATTTGATGCCTTTCATTTCCTATTATTAAAATTTTTATTTATAGCATATAATATTTTGAAAAAAATGTATTTCAGAGAGAAAGCCGTGGGAAAAGTTGCAAATAGGTAAACGTCTCTATCATCCCAGTTTATTTTTGATAACTTTTACATAAAAAATTTCTGATACAAAGATTTTTGTAAAACAAAACTTTATTCTTAGAACTTGTGCACAAAAGCTTCATTTCTTAGAGCTAATACACAATAGCAGTAATAAGAATAGTGCATACTAATTTTTGAAAACTTTATAAACTTAAGCAACTCTTAAAACTCTAAAAACTGCACAGCTATAATTAGATTAATCTACATTGAAAAGGGATAAAATACAACATTGAAAATTCATATTCTCTAATATATTGATTAATACTCCATAAATAAAAAAAAACCCTCAGAGTAAATTAAGAAAGCTCTTATCCCATTTAAAGTTACTTCAAAAGATTTGTTTCCAAATAAATTAAGAATATTTTGTTTCTTCAGCTTTATATTAATTTTATTAATTATTTAGAGAAATTAGCAGAAGCAATTTTTAGTAAAATTAATTTTTCTGGATAAAATACCATTTAAAAATGAACATCGAATACTTTCAGAGTAACATAGTTTTAATGTTTCAGAGTAAAAGCATTACTTCCATCTAATAACATTTTCGCTTAAAATGCTTCAATGTAAATAGATAATCGCCTTTTATTTACAAGCTATTTAATATCAAATTTCTAAATTTTCTCGGTAATTGTTTAATTCATACCGAAATTCATTCATTAATAATTGCTTATTTATTTCTTATAATTTTTTTATCAATTAAAAATTCGTTTTAGGTAATTAAATTGAATGTAAACAGCTAAATTATATATTTTTGAAAGTTAGAAATGTTTAAATTTTATTAGAAAGTGTACATTTTTTTCCAATAAATAACGAAAAATTATATGACAAACACTTTTTGAGAGAAGTTATTTTCCATTTTCCACGATTTGAGAGAATTATATTCTCTTTTAATTTATTGCATTAATAATTCCAAAAATTAATATATTTTTGAGTTATACTATAAATAATAACAAATAATACATTGTTTATTTTTTAAAAATATTGGTAAAATTACACTGTGAATTAGAAGCTAAATATTCTTGTGTTAACTGTTTGTTAAAAATTTGAAATAAGATTTATTTTTATAATATCACAAAAGGTCGCAATCAAAACTATAGCAATGAAGTAGCGGTTTTTCTTTGCAAAATGTATGAGTATAATATTTTAATTAAATAATGTGAACTTGTATGAAAGTTAGTAATTTATTTCATAAGTAAATTGCATTAATTATATTTCATAAGGAATAAGTTTTTACAAAAACTTGTTCACACAAAATAAATGTATGAATATATTTAGAAAATTTCAGAATATGAAAGAAGTGAATGCAACATTTTAAAGTTTTAAAAGCATTATTAAATTTTATATAAATAGTGCTACCATATATTTTAAGTCAATATTAATGCAATCTTTATTATGTAGATGATTGCAATTATTTCTTTATTTCTCCTAAAATTTCACAATTTACAGTTGAATTTCTCTTTTTCATAAGTTAGTTTACAAAAAAAAAAATAAATATTTTGAAAACATTTTTAAATTTTTAACTTGCTTTAATTTATTTACTTTTAGATATATGAGTCATGTTCCAAATAAAATATATGTTGATCAATATTTAACCTTTTTTCAAAGTTATAAGTTTCTTATTTAGTGTAATATTTGAAAAATAAAAAATTTAAAACTTAAAAACTATTCATTAAATTTTTCAGATTTAAATTTTGCAAAACATTTGAAAATCATATTACGAAATTTAGAAGAAATCAAATTAAATATCCACATAAAATAAATTAAAAGTAAAAAACAAACTAATTCAAAAGTGAGTAAAGTAATTACTAAACACAATCATAATAATAAACAACACAAATAATGGTTCATATATTTAGACGTTTATGGAAATTAAAAACAGATTTTCATAATATAAAAACCCAATAGTTATTTTTCTATATGTAGCTACAAATACAATATTACTGTTTAAATAATACTGTTATTTTAAAAATAACTTTTAAATCTTTTCAATTCACCATCATGTTGTATTTAATAGTATTATTTTAAAATTAATTGAACCTAATTCGTGCATGCTAGCAAAACAAATTGTTTGATTTGTTATTTTTGGTATGATCTCCCGCTTTTTTAAGTGCTTTGTAAATCTAAATTAGATTTTCTTATAAACACAGCTCATTTTTTAAAAAAAATTAATTATTAAAAATTGTTAAACGAAATTAGGGTTTGGCTATGGATCTGGGCAAAGACTGTTTATTAACATCTTATGGTTTCCTTGAAAGAGAAATAAAACTTCATTTGAAAAATAAAAATATAGCTTTTAAGGTAATGAAGCTTTGTTATTCTTAGTTTTACAGTTGTTCATTTCCAAATTTAGAAACATTAGAGTTTTCAAAATGTGACTGTGAATATTTTAAACTTTAATTTTTCCTGTACCATTTCTTGCTTTTCAAAGCTTAATAGCTTAAATTTTAATACATTTGCTACACTTGACGTACGTATTTATTAAAGGTTAAAAATTTATCCATAGTCATTTTTTCATCAATAGATATACTTCTTTTAGTAATAGGAATCTGATTAAGGAATTTATAATATTATTAGAAAATATGATTACAATATTTCTTAAATATTATAACATGAAACGTTAAAGTACATCTTGTATAACTTACAAAAGCTGTATATACAAATATAGATGTCTGATATATGAAAGTGTTATAGTAAAATATATTATAAATAGTCGTCTGTAATGCATTTTAAAGAGAACAAAGAGATTTAAACAAAATTTACAGTTTAAATAAAAATAAATTTTAACTAAGATTTTTTTATCTTATATCGATTTAATAATAATAATAATAATAAATGCATTAAATTGTTGCTTAAGGAGGGTTTTTTCTCTATTCTTTAGTATAACTATTGGATGTTTTTGTGTTTCCAAAAAATAAAAATGAAAATAATTTTATAAAATTTTATACTTAATAAGCAATTAAAATGTATTTATAGAATGTTTAATAGATATAAACTATAAATTTAATTAATTACTGATAATAATGTAAACTACTGATTTTGTGTATTGAATAAACTATTTTGAACTTAAGCGTTTTAAATATTTGTTTAAAAATTACAAGTATAATAACAAATAATGGTTAAGCTAAAAATCAAATACATTTAATGGAAAAATTAAACCGTGTATATTGAATGTGTAGAAAATGGAGAATATGGAAATCAGTAAAAATATGTTATTTTGGTGTGAAACTAATAACAGTATTTTGAAAATTATTTAATAAAATAACTTGGTGCTTAAAAATGTAATGAAAATTATTTAAGAAAATTTATTAATGCTTCAAAAATTTTCTAAATTAAAATACGCTTTTTATAGATCAGCATAAATGAAAAAAAGAAAACATGGAAAAAGTTCAAAAAGTAAAAGTACCAGAAATTGTTTTGAATTGATAAATTAAAATCAATTTAATGCAATTTTCCATCACATAGTCATTTAGTGATTCGAAATAAAAATTAAATTAAACTCAAGTAAACAAAAGAAATTCGAAAAAGCTATCTCATTTGAATAATTAAAATGTAAATTGAAGTAAGCTACTTAAATTAGAGGACTCTCTTTGTATAAATAGTTGAAAAGAATGAAAAAATATATAATTTTGTATAAAAAATCGAAGAAGCTTTATCAATATAAAGATAGTTCTACGCATCATTAACAAATTAAATTATTCTGAAAATGAGTTATATACTCTTTTAAAATTTGGGGAAATCCATCTTAAAATAAATTAACTGTCTACATTTCAAATGAAGCCTAAAAATATGCAAAATTAAAGATGAAAAATTAAATAAGGTATACGTACCTCTTAAGTATTTTAAACTCATTTAAATTATATATATGATATATACATACCATGGAAAAAATACTATTAAATATTTCTTATATATTTTTTAATTAAATTAAATTACACTAGATTATTCTTAAAAATTAAAAACACAGCAAATTTAGCGTATTTACTATAGTTTGAAGATTGAATTCTTTGAATAATAATAGGAACTTTTTCTTCTTAAAGGAATTTTACTCTATTAACAAAGAGTTTTTCTTTTCAAAAGAATTCAAATGAAACCTGCAAATAAGATACAAAAATATTTTCAGAGTATCTAAACATAGTAATATCCTCAAAAATATTTTAGCAAAATAATAGGATATATTTTTAATACAAGTGGGAAAAAAACAACTAAACTCTTTTGCATTTGAAAATTAGGGAGATAGAGGCTCACGCTTTATATATAATATCAAATATATATCTCAGTAATGAAAAAATTAAAATAGATATTACATTTGAATGAAAGTTATCGTAATGTATAAATCCTGAATCAAAAGTTTACTAAAACATATGTTGTTTTTATTTATTTTAATTTTGAAGTGTTAAATGATGAAACATAACATTGTTGCATAGTCATATTCATGATATGCTGTGTATTATTTGTTGACGTTTCAGTAATTTTTCATTTAATCTTACCGCCACATACTGTTATATTAAATGATTGAAGATATTCAAATATAAAAGTTTTAAACTGGTAAAATATATACGAAAAAATAAAAACTTAACAAAAGATTTGAAGGAGTCAATACAGTTATTCTCATAAGATTCAATTTCAAACGCGTAACTATTGTCAAACTACAAAGAAAAAGTTACTAATCGACAGATTATAGAAATAAATAATATTAATACACACTATTAATTTATTTCTAAGATTACATTTGTTATTAACAAGATTATCAACAAGTTTGTAATCTAAACTTTTCGCAATAATAATATATTTTAATTTATAGGATGACTTTGTAAGAAAGAAGAGATATTTGAATAGCATAGTAATCTAAATAACATTCCTATCAATGTCTTATTCATAATAAAAATGTGCGATATAATTAATAGGTGCAAAAACATGCTAAATATTTTAATTCTGTGTGGGATTATTTTTAAAAATAGAGATAAAATAAATCAGCAATAAAAAACTGTAGATTCAAAGATAGACATTTTAAAATCACAAAAGCTTTGTTAAACATTTAGTATAATTTTTAATTAAATATCAGTGAAACAGACATAAAAGAGTTTCTTATAAATTCTATATTTATTTTCATGACTTCTAGCTTATATTTATTAAGTGAGGATATATTATAGTAAAAATGTTTTCCTACAATATTTAATCATGAAATCATGTTCTACAATATTCATTAGTTACAATAAGGCTCATTTTATATTGTAGGCAATGAACATATAGATTTATGATTCGATTATAACTTATTTTGAAATATATGAAAAATAAAGATTGATAAGAAATGTTTATCAATCCTTATTTTTTCAGACTGTATTAGTATATACAAGCAAAACATATACTAGTATATTTAGCTAATTGGTATATTCTATTAATTTGATATTAACAAGAGTATTAAAATGTTGATAACCACATGTTGTTAAGACATCAAAAAGAAAATTTGTGGAAGAAATTTTGCAAGAAACTTTCTCTTTTGCAATACATTTTCTTATTTAATTTAAATAGTAGCATAGATTAGAAACTATATTCCTCATTTTTATTAAAAACTCTTAATACCTGATGAAATAAAATTTAAATTAATTAATTGTTGAATTGTTAAAAAGTATTTGTCTTGTGTGTTTGAAATATTCTTTTCAGAGTTAAGTAGAATTTCAATATTTAGTGTAGAGTTTAATGTGTGTTAGTGATTTTGGGTTGATCTCGTAAATACATTTTTTATAAAGATATTAACTTTTCAAACAATTAAAAAATATAACAAATTTGGTCGATCGAGTCAACTCAGACTATTCAAGATTCAAGACAAACTAAATATGCAAGACAAAATCTTTAAAAGCACAATAAAATTAATTAAGTGATAAATCAGAAGCATTTATATTACAATAGCATTAATAAACTTGTTAAATTTAAATCAAAGACTTATATATTTTAAATAAGTTTCCACACAATCAATAATGGGTAACATAATGATTTTAAATTAAAATAAAAAAAAACAAATATAATGCTGTGTTTGATTATTTTATAATTAAATTAATCAAACTTAATTTACCATAAAAGTTTATTTTATACTAATGATACCATTCTTAGAAGGAGTAAACACCATATGATGTAAAAATATAAAAAATAATTCTTTACTCATTGTATTTTTTATTTGATATTGATTATTCTAAAATAAAAAACATTTTTCCCCGCTGTGTATCAAAATGAGTTATGCTGTGAATATCTGATAAAGGTACAAATAAAAGTTGCATTTAGACTTTGTAATTTTGTTGCATTAACAAAGTAACGTTTATATTACATTATAATTTCTGAAAACTATAATAATCATTGAATTTATTCAACTAATTCATTTAATCAATATTCATATATTGAAAAATTATGCGAATGAATATTTAATATCCCGTTATATTTTTTAATATGTAATTAATGAAAACAATGTAAGCTGTTACGTCTTTAATCGAAAATGGAAAATTTTCCTTTACTTATTTTAAATTAGGTTATTACGCTTATGTATTCACACATATGTACAATTTATATATGAATAGTAAAAAATAGAATTCTAAAATTTTCATAAAATTTAAAATTTTGAAAAAAACTATTTTAAATTTTAAATAACAATTTAGAAAAAATTTTAAAAATATTTAAAAAATGGCATAATAATGAAAAATTTCAAATATAAGTAAAATACGAAAAGAAAATATAGTAAAACTAATGAAACCAATGTACGTTGTGGCATTTTGAATAAAGAGATAGGAAAATTTTCCCTTAATTATTTTAAGTTAGATTATCACTATCACAGTTGTTGGCCATGTATGTAATTTGTGTATGAATCATATAAAAGTAAAAAAGACTAACTTTAATAAAATATGAAATCTTGAAAACTACTTCAAGCTAAAATCACAATAAAACAAACTAAAGTTAATTATAAAAGACATGATCATGAAAAAAATTCAAAATGCTAGCAAATATTTGTTTCATTTAAAAAACTGAAAATAAGGAATTATTGGCAATCTACTGAACGTATTAATGTTGTGTAAATAAAATAATACCCATAATAAAATTTTAAAAATTGTAATTTCTTTGAGTACAACTGAAAAAAGAAACGTTTTAACTAGAATAAATTTGTAGAATCAAAATATTTTAAAAGAAAATTATTAAATTTAGAATACCGGAACTGAAATAATTGCTATACATTGCCTTATTTAGTATACATTACAATTTTTTTTTAAATGTAAAAAATCCTTTTAAAAATCTCTTTTCAGTTTAATAAAGTTATAATTGTACTCTATTATATATGTAAATAAATTTTAATACCAGAAATTAAAACAAATTAACATTAAAAATTATCTTCATTAAATAAATTAATAAATTTATTGTAATAAATTTGGTTGTATTTAATTTAAAATTATATATAAATTAAATAATTGATTAATAACAGAAATGTAAACGGTGAATTTAAAACTTAAAATATTAAATGATATTTTAGTAAACTGAATAATTGATTTTATGGAAAATAAATTAATTTTGGTAATAAAATAAAATAATTCTTACCTAATAATTACCTTGAAGGAAACTTTTTTTATTTTATACAAAATATAAAAGATGGACTAAAAGAACTGTCTTCAGTGATAAAAAACATATATAGAATTAAAAAAGTTCTGATACATTATATTTTTCACAATATATTCTAAAACAAATAGTTAAAACAATCACTATAACTATGCAGTATTCATCCTTTTTGTGATTACTCTTTTGAACTTTATTGTAAAAAATATGTTATTTTTATAATTATATTTTTTGGAAATAAATGTTTCAGTTAAATTTTGACTAATACAATTTCAAATGAGTATCGATTCTTAGTTATGTCTGATGAAAATTTTTAAAGTTTTTGATAGCAAAACACCGAAATAAAACATTACATTACTATTAATCACAAAGACTTATTGTCTGTTAAATATATTTATATAAAAAGAGAACAATAGTATCAAAGTTAGTTTTACTCACAAATAAATTATACTGTTTTGATTCTATATATTTGTTATTTATACTCTTAATACTTCTTTTAAGTTTACAAAGAAAAATTTTTAAATATTATTGTACCTAGAAATTTGAGTTCCAAAATGAGCTTTAATTCTTTTAAGAACTTGATTGTTTTTCGAAGTATTTTAATAACTGTGATAGATTAAACCCTTACAAGAAAAATGTTTTCATTGATTAATTTTTTTATCCATTGTTCAGCTTTATTTCAAATTTTGTTTTATGATTTCAATAGGCTTACAATTTAATATTTTATTGTTTAGACATACTATATTAGATTCTTCTGTATCTATTGTTACCACGTTTTTCTACAAACAAATTAACATTTTATGTCTTGATTATGCCTTGGTCTTTAAAAAGTTAGTTTATTGAAAAATATAATTACTTTGTATTTCTGTTTATGAGTATATATCTTACATGTACAAATGAAATGTAAAATTTGGGCACAGGTGCCCTATAATCCATGAGGCCAAATTCTGAGATTGACGGTTTTTTGGCAGATTTTCTTATGTATCTGGCAAGCTTGTTTTTATTACGTCATACATATAAAGACATAAGAATTATGCAAAAAATTCTATTTTAGTAATATTAGTATTTACGTCATCGCGCACGTCACGATACGTCATCTTGGCAACATTTCTTCATCGCCAAAAATATTCAGAATTTGGAATCATGCATTATACGGCACCTGTGCCAAAATTTGATCCATAGTAGGTATTTTTAATTTTATATATAGCTTTAAGAATATTTTTAAGTTTTTGATTCAAATATTACATTATGAGCAGCCTTATTCTAAGCCACTTTTTCTAATTTGATATCAAATGATAACTTTTTAGTTAACATATCAATAATTTTTAAAACTTCTTAGATTGTTTCAATAAAAATAGCAGTACGCCTGTACTGTATTTAAAGCAATAAAATTTTTTCATGAAATTTAATATTTATATAATTATTTAATGTATTTGTAATATATAATATTTCATTTGTGTTAATAAAATAAAGTGTGGATTGTGAATTATTTCAGCAGCTCTTTATATCTATAATTGATGATTTTAATAATTCTAAATGTCATTTATTTAAAAAAAATTTTAATAAATATAATAATTTAGTAACCTCTTAATCTTGATCCAAATTTTTTAAACGTCTATCTTTTTCAAAAAATGTATTCTAAATATTTAAATGTTCAAATTCATTCATTTTATCAAAATAATTGCAATTTTTTATAGCTTTGCAAAATAATGGAGAATATTAAACAAACTTTTACTTAACTATAAAATTTGTTATCATTATTTCTATATTTTAAATATTGATGTAAGTAAATCATTTTTTAATTTGTAATCATTGCATCAATTATCAATTTATAAGCAGATGCAATTCAAAAATTATCTTTACCTGCTTATATTAAAGTATTCAGAATTAATAAATAGTAACTTTATTTTCTTTTTAAACTTTCCAAATAAGCTTTTTAAAACTGTTTTTCGAATAAAGTAATGTCTTCACCTTTACTTTTAAGAATTCTATTTTTTTAATTATGACAAGTATAGACATGCATTCAACCACACGTTTCCTTGAATCCAGCAGCCTAACTCTGTAACTAATTTCTAGCAAATCGCACTGCCATAATTGAAGTCAAACAAACGCTTCCCCCTCCAACACACAAAGGCAACCCTAATTTATCATGCCGCTTATTGTCTTAATCAGCAGGGCTCCCCGAGCCCTCATTAAAGCGACATGTTCTGCAGATTCCTCCTCCGCCCTCATACTTACCATCCTTTTATTCCCTGTTAACAAAGAGAACGCTAACCCCCTACCAATTAAACTAGTACAGAGGGTTGGATGCGGACATCCGGCTTCTGCACTTCCTTTCAGTCTTGGTCCTAGATTTGGTTGTCTAAATTTACTCAAAGCCATGTTCGAGAAGGACTTCCGCTGGGTATCATGCTCTATGAACAATTGTTGAAGTATGGTACTAGACTTGTATACAGCTTTGAGATCTGAGTAGGGTATTGGACTAGTGTTATAGTCATTCACATCTTGATGTTACTGCATATAGCTGTGCTAGCATCCATAATTAAGATAGTCATTAATATTATAATTTTCGTTCGAAAAATATTGGTAGAATAGGTTTTAACCAATATCATACGAAAATGTCAACTCATTTATTTGAAGTAATGAAAATATTAAAATAAAACCACAAATTTATAAGTAAATCAGAAATTAATAGGCCATCAAACAACTAGAAATATGAATCGTTGTGTACGGAGGGTTTTTTAGAACAAATTACTCGGATTTTATATTAGATTGTTTTTTAGAACAAAATACTCGAATTTTATATTGAATGGTTTTTTAGAAAAAATTATACGAATTATTTTAACTGTGAAAAAATTAAATTTTATTTCTATCACATTTTTCAAAAATTTGATTGCACTTAAATTATTTTAGCTACGTAAATTCAACTGTTTCAAACATTTAATTTCTGCCATGAAAACTTTTTAAACACAATACATTTATGTAACTTCCGGAATGAATTTCTGCAATATGTCATAATTATTTTTATTAATGTTAACATTTCCTACAGATCATTTCTTTAGATTGAAACAAGCAAATTTGCGCTTTGTTATTTAAAGAAATGAGAATATTCATTTGGAAGTTCAATCCTTAAAGTTAAGGAATACTTTTGCGATACTCATTATTAAATATAACAGAAAATAATTGGGATGCATGTATTATAAACTTATTGGAACAATATTCAATAAACAAATGAAGACTGCTTGAAATTAGCAAATAAATGTGACGTTTTAAAATCCATTTTTTATCGTAAATCTTACTACATGTGAAAGAGATGAAATTTTATGATATTTATAAGTGTCAAAAATTGTGTTGTAATAAAACATTGTCAAATGAAATTTCTTTGTCAATCACTTAATATATTTATAGATAAATTAATAGTTTTAATATTTTTTAATTTTATATATTCAAGAAATAGAAAATTAGTTTAGTATATCCAGTGATTTTCTTTTAGAATAATATCTCTAAAAAAGGAAATTTTATTTCTAAGGAGTTACTTATATTGACAGCAATTCACTAAATATTCAGAACACTTTACAGAAAACCTCTATACACTTGTTAGAACATTCGAAATTATTCTCTAAAATTACGTCTCTTCTTATTACGTCTAAGACTAGTTTTTTTAATTTAATTGTCCAATCAATCAGGACTCTAATATATAAGCATTTCCTGACAATTTATACACTATACAAAGTGAATAATTTTATTTATATTGCTAACAAAATATTCACAAAAAGATGAAACCAAAAATTTTAGATAATTCAGGTAAATTTGGTGTATAGTTTCGTTTTCCTATATGAAGAATGGTTGTGATACATATCTGTGTTCAATACCCAGAAAAAGAATAACGTTTTAAATTTGTTTAATTATTAAAAGTTAATTTTCAAGTATTTCTTCAAAAGCTAATAGTGCAGCTCTAGTTTGGTGTTAAATATAAAATGTAAAAATTCAGTTTACAATAAAATATTTAAAAAAATGTAAAACAATAATTACTGTTGAATGAATACACAGTTTATTATAACTAAATTCAAAAGCTACGATTCAATTAAAAAGGTTTTAGAAACAATTAATTCGCGGAATAGTGAAAATTTCATAATCGAACTCCATAAGAAGAAAATTAAAAGCATCAAAATACTCAAAGAATCACCACCGAAATATGAATACTTTATTTTGATATTTAAATTACTAAAATTGTGTTAAAATAGCTTTCTTATGGCTCAAAATACTTCAAATGTTAAGATTTACCACTGATGGAAGGAAATTCAGGTTAGCTGATTCGTTAGTTAAACTAGATTAAGTTTTAATTAATTAGTTAAGTTTAGCATTAATTCAGTTCTATTTTTATTGATCACATTTTTAGAATATTTCATTCGGAAACTGTCTTATTCCTTATTGCTTCAAAAATTTACATCCAAAATGATAATCTCAGCCGTAAACTATTGAACAGAAAGTCTAAGGTATGAGTCTTAATTTAGTTGCTTTACAATCGAGAGGTCAGGAGCAAAATAGAATCTGAATATCTTGAGGTTTTTAATTGGTGTGTACTCTAGATAGCAAAATAGCATTTTCTTTGATTTCTACCTGGAAAAAAATAGTATTTCAGCTCAGGTTATGGCCCCAGTTTCTTATTCATTATTAATTATTCCATGTTATTGACACTAATAGATTCCAGAGATTAAGAACTTTCAAAGGTTTCAATGCTTCAAGTAATTATGCAATGCTATCAAGTAGGGAAGGATTCCACTTTATTAATGGAACTTAAATTTCTTTAAACCAATTTAATAAGATTACATCCTGCTACCGTTAAATCTTCCATTTTTAAATTATTGCTTAGGAAAGGAAGATGCAAAATTTTATGCTTAAGACAAAAAGTAAAAAAATAAATAAAAGAGATTTCACTGAAAATGATGAATAAAATAGCTTTTAACAAAACATCATTCATCGATGGCAACATATGTATGATTGCGTTAAATGCATTAGAGCAACGAATAGGGCAGTCCATAATTCAAAAGAGACAAGAGCGTAATCACATGGGATGAATTTTATTTTAGAATTCTATTATGAAATACACCCTCTTGCGTCATATCTCTTCATAAACCCCGTCAAAGCAAAATAAAATCCCATTAATCAGCGTGAATTTTAAGATAGCACTTTATTAAAAGAAGCTAAGAAACATATTTTTGCATAAATCAAAAAACGGAACAGCATTAATTTCTAGAATAATTTAGTTGATAAAGATAATTTGTATAAATAAGCATACTAGATAAAATGGAAATTAATTATCCCCAGAGTATTTATTTTCTTGCCAATGAATTAAAAAAGCATAAAATATAATAAATTACCGAATTTCTGCATAAGAATATAATGCATTATTTGAAAAAGTAATTTTTTACTTAATAAAGAAATTGTTTTGCTTGCAAATATTTTTTGTTGCTGAGGCCAAAAAATATTTCAAAAGCACTTTACTGAATAATTTATTGCTAATTTTTTTCTTCCTCGAGAGTATTATGTTCTATTCACTTAATTATTTTCCAAATGTTTTTTGATTGAATTAAAAACTATTTATTTAAAGTTTTACATTTTTTTTTAAATAATACAAGGCAGTTTAATGTTTTATATCTAAATTGTGCTGAAAATAAAAAATAGTTAATTTTCAACAATTAAGTTATATAGTTTACTTTTAACTTATGTATGCAAATAAAACAAATATTATATTCCATTAATTTTATAAAATAAAATTAATAATAATTCTTGATGATACTAATATTATTGATAACATATTTTAATTATTAGTGTCTTGTAGTTAAAGATAATTTTTGAATTTATAGAAAATTTCATCAATTTTGGTTTAAACTTTTTGAACTTCTAATTTAAGCGAAAACTTTCCTTCAAATATAAATTCAAATTTATTTCTAATATCATTGTTAATATTAGATTAAAAATATGTAAACACATATACTAATAAAATGCATAAAAATAAAGTTAACTAATAATTGTGTTAAAATTAATTTTAGTTCAAAATATTAAATATTACAACATATGAAAATAGGTGAATTCTTAATTATAAAATTTGCTTATTACATTATTTTACTATGCTGGTTACGCAATTATTTTTAATAAAATATTTTTCCTGAAAACACAACAGGGGCACATTTATTTATGTATAGCATGAATATTCATTAATGTAAATAAAAATATATATTAACTTTTACATTAATTTTCTGAGAATAATTTATATTCTCAGCTGTGGGTTTCAGCTTTATCGTATATCTGCAAAGAATTCTGCATACTAAGGTTTTTATGCTTTCATATCAAAATATAAAATTGGCACACCCCCCCCAAAAAAAAAGAAAAAGAAAGAAAGAATGAAAAGAAAAAGAAAAAGTAAAACTTACTGGATTGCAAAAAGTTTTCTTATAATAAATTTATTAATTCACTGTTTGACTAAAATTTTTAAGTACCGAGTAAAAAAGTGAAACGGACTTAAAAAAATTTAAAATGTCTCTTAGAAGCAAATCTTTGAAGAAAATTAATATTGAGATTTTTAAATAAGTGAGAGCTTCTCTCTCTCTCTCCTTACAGAAAGAATAAAAAATATTCTTAAGCTTTTTATGATAAATTTCTAATTTTTTAGAAAAAAATCAATAAAATCACTGCTTATATTTTTATGGGATCACTTCAAATTAATCTTTTTATTCTTATTCAGCAAAAGTTTTGCTTAAATAGATTGCTTAAAGGGATTGAATTTATTGTTTATTTATTTTTTTAATTTATTCATGTATATATTTATAATTATTAGTGTTTTCTATTTATGTTTTGATTATATAAAGATATATATTTGACTTTTGTAACATATAGATACACATACATTTCATATTCAAACTCTGTAAAATGTATATAGGTAGATAAACATACAATTATTCACATACTCATAAATAAAATATAAATTGAAAGATGGGTGTAGATATTTTTGTAAATAAATTAGTTAAATTTATTTGGATATGGAATTATTTTACTAAATTTTTTAGAAAAAACGCTATTTGAAATCTTTGAAAATTATTATAAAATATAAAGATTAATCACTTTACAAAATTCATTTAAGAAAACAATCTAGGGCGTACAGATATTTAAAATGTGTATGTAAAGTTGTACTTAATAAATATTACGTTATAGTAAATTAGATGCAGGAAATTGCCGTACATTTTTACATATTCTAGTAAATATTTCTTATTGTATATTGAGCGGAAATTCTTATATTTAGAGCAGTAAATATATTTTTGACGAGATTTATTGAGTAAATTAACAGTTATTTAAATTAATACTTTTTCTCTAACATTAATATCAGTTATTAGATTCACTATTCTCATAATCTCTACATTTTTGAAAATAAAATATTAATAATTTTTGTTTGAATATAAAGCAGATTCTAATTCTTTAAATAAAGTAAAAAGGGTAAAAAGTTGTTTCAAAAATTAGGTTAATTTATTATAAAATACGAGATTATTTCAAAACTGTAATGAAAAACAGAAAATTTTAGAAGAAATAGACTGAAGAAAACTAAGAAATAAATTAAAGATTGTTCAAAATTTCATACTTAATATTTGTGTTCTAAATTTACTCTCTTCCTCATTCTTGGAAAAATCAAAAGCATTGATTACTAAAATAAAAAACTTATTCGGACAACATAAAACAATAAACAATTTATATAAAACTGACGTAAGATAAGTGTACGTTTAATTATTAGTTGAATTAATTTTTTTCTGAATTAATTGGATAAATTAATGGCACAAATCTGAAAATTGATTTAAAAATTTTATTCTTTGAAAATATTTTAGAACAATTAGATGTTTGAAAATTATCTATACATTTTACAACTGTATTTTCTGCAGAAAAAGTGTTTCTAGTATTACAAAAAGCAACTAGAAGACCTAGAGAAATACAGAAGAATATTTTTGATCTATTGCATCAGTTCCAAATTTCACACACGCATTTTAAGCAATATTTTGAATCATCATGGCAACTGAAAATGTTGGATACTTATTTACTAAAGAAGGAATTGTAGTCTAGTATTATTGCTAAAAATTGCATTTGTAAAAAGCAATTTAAGAAATAACATTAACATTAAAATTAGAAGTTTATTATTCATACATAATCTTGTCATAAATTGTAATCATAATTTAGTAAATATTTTGTTAAAACAAGATGAAATTTTTTTGCTACACTTAAAATTTAGACTGAAAAGAAAAGTAAAAAATACATATATACAATATTTTATCAAATTTAATACCAGACTGGCAATACTAAAATGGTTTGTAAAATTGTAAAATGTATCACAAGATTAATAAAAAGATTACCAATAAATAAAATTAAACATAATAAATATTACATTAATTATTCTCTAATTCCTAAATGTCGGTTTTATATATTTCGAACTTTTTATTTAAATATTTCCAAAATTTTCTAATTCTGCAACTCAATAATAGTTTGAAATTTTTAACCCATTTAAATCCCTATAAGTATTTAAATTTGTATGAATTTCTTTCAGTTTTGATAAACAATTATTAACTTGTTGTAAATTTAGAGCTATTTAATTTAATTGAAATTTTAAATGAAATTATTGAAAAATGCTTAAAGAAATAAATAAAGCAATTTCAAAAAAGAGATAAGAAATGAACAAAAAGATGATTCCTTCAGGTCCTAGAGTAAAAATATTTTAAGCCATTATACCTTTAAGTACATATTACTGAAATATATAATGCTTTCGTCAAAAAAATTACAGATTCCAGAATTTAATTCAAAACATTTGATAAAAAAACATAATTTACCATATTTTATATATGCTGTTTTGTAAATTTATCACAACACAAATTTCTTATTCTAGGTATTCAAGCAAATTTAATCTACATAGTTAAGATTATTCACATTTATGATATTAAGGCATATAAGGAGAGAGAAAAATTACATTATTCTCTTACTTTAAGCAGGTCCTCAAAGTTTTAATTTAAAAATTACTGTGTTTAATTTGCATGTAGTTTCTTCGAAAAATGTAAATTCATTATAGATGAATAGGATACGTATGTTAAGAAAGTCCTAATAGCTTTTTTGTAACGCACTGTTCAGCAGTTGATGAAATGCAATTTCCAAGTATCTTGTTGTTGTCGTGTGCCAGCTAGGCTGGCAATATGGGGTTCGCTGCTCCACTTTTCCAACTGCGCCGTAATTTGGTGGGGAATCCGATTTCCTCAGTACACACGTGCCAAAGAGACCCATTTATAGGGTAGGCAACCATTCACACCTCATTCATACAAAGAAAGGACAAAGGATAGATAGAGAGAGAAAGTACATCCATGCCCGAACCGGGATTCAAACCCAGGACCTCCTTATCCGCATTCAGGCACGCTGACCACTAGACAAGTTGGGCGCCTTCCAAGTATCTAACAATAAAATAAAGACTTGATCCCTCAGTAGCGTGCCAGTCAAGTTTTATTCGAATATACTCGTTCGAATATAGTACAGGAGAGCATTATGATTACTCTATATTTTGTATTCTTTGAGCATGAAATTCATATCTCATTTGTATGACCTTCAGCAGTAAAAGTCGCATATTAAAATGATATAAGGTTCGTATTTCCCATTATCCTAATTCAAACTTACAACATCAAACCACTATCCTTCACGTGAAGAATTTTTCCCGGAAAAAAATCATGGAAATATATAGCATGTTTCTTTTCATAAATGTCAAAATATATCTGGCATTATATTGCAAACTGAATTGGAAATTGTTATTAAGCAGTAATTGATTCTGTAACAGTACTTTGCATCCAATTCTCAAGTCCAACATCCAACTTCTTCTGTATCACTTTGTCTTGAGAACTGTGAAATGCACAGACAGACCTTCGAGCATCGACATATTTTGATAAAGTTTATTTGACATGACATACTGACTTCTTTAGTTGTTATTACGCCAGCAAACTTCCCTGTCTAGAAATAAGGTCTACTAGTCACTGGAACCAATTGAGTGGGAGTCTTCGTAATTTATAAGCAGGTGTCAAACAGTTGACACCCTAATTCTTGATCTGCTTCCTCCAGAGGAATCATTTCACTTATAACTTTCTTCTGTGGTTAAACAAAGAGTTGGTTCTGAATTAAAAGGGCGTTGGTCATTTTGCCTTGACAAGTTTGGTTGGGATACATCTGTTATCACTTGCTGTGGTGTAATGAAAATGATATTGATATTGCCAGAGTTTTTGATATTTTTAATGTCTATTCCAGTGCCATGGAATGTATCTAGAATCTGTTCTACAATAGCATTCTTTACATTTCTTTTTGATGGCCCAAATTCAAGTGTACCGAAAATACTCCACATCATGGATTTTAGTAACATACATTGTTGTGAAATATTCAACAAACTTTTTTTTGAAATAAAAGATGAACAGCTTGTTTTTCACAAATAATATATCAAAAGAAAAGAATGTACAATACATAGACTTTGCATTTCAGTTTTATTTCATTTTATTTAATTATTATAATTTGATTTTCAATATTATAATCATTAATTTTCACGTGAGGATTTCTTCTATGCATATAAATTATATATAATATGTATATATTTGTATAGACAGAATTAAAGAACAAATCTTCTACATATTTAATAAGATGCACCAAAACAAAACTTATATATTAATGAGTACATATTAATATAAAATTTAAAAAATTTACACTCATGTCCATATATTAAGGATAATTCAGAAACACACAGAAATTGAACTCTTAAAAAATTTCACACGAAGAATTATCACACACATCTTGAAGAATAATATGCAAATTACAACAACCACCAGATGGCACGGATAGTTACGTCACAATGATGAGAGTGTAAGAGAGGGGTATATAAGGAATGGTTGCAAAGAAGTAAAATTGTTCACAAGCGCTTTAAAAGCCTTTCAGTGCAGTAACCGCATAGTTATGGCATAAAGGAAGCATTTGGAAGGTGTTTTATATGGTAGAATTATCAGCCGTCTGGAATGTGAACGTACCCAGCTGGAAGTATTCGAGGAATTAAGAATTGCCCAGAGTGTCATCTCCAGGCCTTGACAACGGTTCCAGGATGATGGTAATGTGAGTAGACGTTATAGCACAGGTCGTCCCTAAGTTACAACGTTGACTGAGGACAGGTATTTGTCACTTGCTACCAAATGAAACAGATGGAGCACAGCATCAGAGCCTATCTCGTCAGCTCTCTTCAGCTACTGGTAAGACAGTTTCAAGGCAGACCGAGTACAGAAGCTTAGGCCACATTGGTCTAAATGCTCGTAGGCCTGTCAGATGTGTTCCACTTACCCCAACTCATTGTCACCTGCGGTATCCTGGAATAGAGATCATGCATTGTGGACACCGCAACAGTGGTCTTGTGTGATATTTTCCGACAAGTCCAGGTTTAGCGTTCAGTCTGATTCTCACCGGACTTTGATATGGAGAGGCCCAGGTGCCCGTTACCACCAAGAGAACACCACTGAACGACACCGTTACAGTGGTGCAGGATTTGGGGAGAAATTATTCTGTGTTCCAGAACTAACCTGCATGTTCAAAATGTAACCCCGTCAGGCCACATCTATTGGGATGTCATTCTGGAACATGTACTTTTGTCTTAGAGCGCCATGGGTGCAGAATTTCTGTTTATGGATGACGACGGACGTCCTCACTATGCAAACATTGTAGACGAATGCCTTCAATCAGAGGATATCACCCTTATGGATTGATCGGCTTAGTCATCAGACTTGAATCCAATAGAGCATGTGTGGTTATAGACATTGCTTGGTCGATGAATTGCAGCTCGTCAACCCACTTTCACATGTCTACCGGAACTTCAGAGAGCATTGCTTGATGTGAGTGATGTAATATTCCCAAAGATCAGATAGATAATTTGATACTCAGCATGCCTAGGCGTTGTACGGCTTGTATTGCTTCGTCTGAGGGGCATGCTATGTATTAACCATCATACCAACCATGTTATATTGGTTTTTCAAAATAGGTTCTTTTTTGAAATTTGCTCCAGGGATCAATTTTTATTAATGATGTCAAACAAATAATGTCTTTTTTGCTCTTTACCTATTGTTTAATAAATAAACTTTACAAATAAGTCACATTTGTTTTTGTTCTGTCTCTTTCTTCACCTGAACTTTCATTATACTTAATTTATGGACACGAGTGTATATTTTTGGCAATTTGATTTCATATTTATATTACATTATTGTCATCCAGCGTAACTTACTCCTGTTGTCATTTTATCTCAAAGTATATAACAATTAAAATTGAGAATCTTTTTTAATTATTGATATGTGTAAAATTATTCTGGCAAATATTTTACAAGCCATCAGATAGATTTTTACTATAGTCAATTAATGTTTATAAAAATTATTTTTGAATTAATTTTAGTTTTACATCACAATCTTTATTGAATACATATAAAAATATTCGATTATAAACTAACATTTTTAAATCTCACACTTGAATGAGTTTAAAAGTGTGAACAGAATCGATCACGCAGAAGATATTATATTTATATTTGCATTTAAATAAGATTCTGAGAAATAACTTTTGGAAATTGCTTAAAACAATTTTTATGCTGGCATTTTTTACCTGAACTTACCTTTATATGTAAAAACACTTTAGCTTCACTTCACGTATTTATTGTTAAACTTCAAGAAAAAGAAAAAATATATTTCTGACTTAATTAATTTTTTAATTTTTTTGTTTGGCTAAAGTTTAAGCTTTAAGCTGAAGAAATGAAAATGTAGAGTATGCCTTTAGAAAGGAATTTGAAGTAAATTAATTTTGAAATTTTCGAAGTTAGAGAACTTTTTTTTTTCTCAGAAAAAGTATCAATAAAAACTTTTTAAATTATTTGTTATAAACATTTTATCTCATTTTGCATATAAAAATCAAAATCATCGACTGTTTTTTAACTTTAATTTCACCTTCTTTTTCTTAGGAAAAAAGTGTACACTTTGTGAGTATCTAAATTAATTTCGTAAAATTGCTTTTGTAATTCTTTCCTTAAAACAGTCAATATTATTATTGTTTTCATTAATTTCGTAAGAATTATTTAAAGTAATACTTAATCTTTTTTTCTCCGTTATTTATGTAAAATTTGTAATAAATATTAAAAGAATGACATAGCTCTGAAAATACGTTGTCTTAGAATATACTTATTCAAAATTTGCTTTGTATTTTCATTAAACATTTATTTTATCCTTTTTTTTAAATAACGATTTAATATTTGAAAAATCGGTTATCAATATAGTATTAAAAATGATAAACATTCAAGCAAAATTCCATTAGGAATATGCCACGAAGTGTATAATTCCATTTTCATTGAAAATTATGCGGGATATGAAAAAAATACTTTATATTGTTGTTGTTGTTGTTACTAATGACACTTGGACAAGACAAGCTCGCTATGCCTCGGCTATGCGAAATTAAGTCAATTGGGAGCGTCTTTCGTTTAATCAGAGCATCATGAAGGTGAAAGTACGACTTTTGCACTTCAAACCCTCCGATAGATGGCAGCACCGGAGGATCTACTCTCACAATTGATCTGAAGTGGGAGTAAATTTCTCCAGACCATTGCACCCATGGTAACTGCTCAACGACCGACCACAGGACTTTCGATTCCACAGATTTAACGAGCACATATACGTATATCTCGACTTTATATGAATTTAAAAACACTTTCTAAATAGTTTTGAATTGTTAAAATTAAGAGAATTGTAAAATATTAATAATATATTATAAAATATAATGCACTTAACTTTTTTTTTAAATTTAATAACACACATATTCGTACATTTTATAATTGAATATATGTGTACATAATCAGAAATTTTGATGTCTCGTAGAGGGAAATCCTTTGTGGAATAGTTTCTAATATCTCTATTCTTAATATTCCTCAGATGTTACTCCACAATGCAGGGCAATAATCATGCTGCGTGACGTATTCTTAATGCAATAACGTCTTTACAAGAAAGCTTTCTTTTCTTCCTCCCTCTTCGAGATCTTCAGTCCTGACTCCATATCACAGAATTAAATTCCACTTTCTGTAGTTTTAATGATGATAAATAGTTGCGAAGTTGTCGCAGACAGTTGAAAGAAGAAGCATAGAAAGATGAAGCAATTTGCTCATTATTAAAAGGCACTGCCGGTTGCTTACTTTGGGGAATTAGGGACTTTGAAAGGAGTCAGAAATTACTTCTTCTCGATTCCTGAAACTTACAAAGAACTTTTAAACTATTCAAATATAAATGTAAGAACTCGATGAATAAATTATAAAATCATTCAAGTTCTTGATTAGTTCTTGAATATGTAAATTATGCCATTCTGTGATAATCTAATATTTTATTATTGGAGGATTTACGAAATAATAAAATGCCAATAAAAATTAGGATTTTGCTGAAGCTTCTATTAGGGCAAAATATACTATACTAAGTGATGTACACGCGTTTTAAATAGTAATTTAAGTTATTCTTTTCAAATTCTTTTCGCACATTTAAAGCTACGTGAATAGATTACGTTTTTAAATTGCATTTTCTCTAAAATTCAATCACGTCAGAATATTTATGCTTCTTCAACATACAAAGTGCTTTAAAAGAAACTTTTACATTTAGAAATTTTAATTCAGTAATATTAACGATTAAATTAGCCAGAAATATACAAAATTTTGTGCTGGTACTTTTAGTTCACTAGAAACAAACTGCATTCATCATAACGTAATAATAATAATGCTTTCCAAATAGTGGTATAAAATTCAACTATAAAAATAAACTCAGATGTATAAAATGAAAATGATGAATTAAAATGTGTAATATATATTTTATTTACAAAAATGTTAAAATTTTATTTATAGAATTCAAAGTGTTCATACTCTAAAAATAATAGAATCCAGATTGATACGAATTGCAGTTTAAATGAATAAATAGATCAAGATGAAAGTTTTTAAGCAAATAATAGTTTTGTCAATATACAAAAACACTATACAAATAATAATATATAGTACAATCATACAAATTTATAATAATTCAAAACCAATTCTAACATTTAATCAATTTGTGTGTAGTTCTTCTCTTCAAATATTAAAATGTTGTACCAATTTAAAATTTATGTGAAACTAACAGCTTGAAAAAAGTATAAATGTATATTAGAATGCTGCATAATTTATTATGAGATACATTCTACATCACTTTCAAATTTATATTTCTTAGTTATAAACTTAATTTATTAATTAATGCGATAATTTTAAGAGTTATTTATATAGTACTTGTATCATTTTCATAGATTTTCAATTTTGATGATTATTTTAATTAAAAATTGATTAAATGCTCTTTTATCAAAGAAAACTTTTGCCAAAGTTAAAATAAATAATTGAAAATTTAATCACAAAGATACACTACAATTACAAAGTAAAAATATAATGCAATATAACTAATCTTATTCTACTATTTTGAACGGAAAACTACAGAAGATATTATAGCCGTGATTACTAATTGATAGTAGAAGTAATAAAATGTGAAAAATATATAACAATTATGTGTATTTTTAATCTCTTTACTAAGATATAAATGTCTACTGTTTTTAATCATTTTCTTTTTCAAGCTTTCTTTTATAGTTCATTTTCATCAATAGTTTTTATAGTTCATCAAGTTTTCTTTTTTATAGTTCTTCACACTATCGAAAACTAATAGCGGAGCATGAAATATAGACTCTATAATGAAATTGCAATAAAATTAACTACTTTGAATCCACATAAATAATAATAAAAAATAATTTTCAATTTTTTCTGATATAAAGAAAACTATTACATTTGTAATTATTACATATTAAAATCATTCTAATGTATTTATTTATAGAACAAATTAATTTGTTGCATACTATGCTGCTATAAATTGGGAGAACACTTTAGGTGAAAATGTTTGTTAAAAAGGTGTCTTTAAAACATACAAGAAATAATTTGACTCTTAAAGTTTGAACAAAAGAATAAAATTTAATTTATACACGCACACTCACGCACATATATGCACGAGTATGTATCGATAAATGGGTAGTAGTAGATAGATAAATCTTAAACAGTGTGCTATCTATTTATAAACAATTTGGAAAATTAAGCATTTTGGTAAGTTACAATGAATAAGTTGTTGAAGCCAAAATATAAAGTTAATTGAAATAAGACCCCAGGCTCATTTTATTTCATTAGAAACATATAATCTTAAAATTAGCAATGTTCTAACTCCTTTGTTTTACTATGATTCTAGTATTATTTGAAAGTAAATATTATAAAACAAGTAAAGTTTTCTTATAATAACTTTTTGTTCAGAAAGATAATATATGGTAAATATGATTTATAATAAAATTATTTGCTCATTAAGATTTTACTAAGCTGAAAATATGCTTTAGAAATGCATAAAACCTTACAAGTTGTACTGATGAAGTCATTGTCAAAACGACAAGAATTACTATGAAATTACTTTTTTATAAATTCTATAAAGTACATTTCTCTAGAGTTCATATTCATTGTTGGGTATAAGATGATCTATAATACAAAATTTTATAAGAAAATAATCAGTATTTAAAAGCATCAAATGAAAATATTTAAAAGCAGTTAATTAAAAAACATACTTTATAATTATAACAAAAGATATTTTAAGAAAGGTAATTAAATTCCTATATTAAAAGGCAGATTCAGAAAAAGAGTGACTAAATTTTGATTGTTTTAACAAATAGTTAATTCATATTTATAATAAAAAACAATACATTAATCTGTATTATTGTTTTTTTTTCTTGTCTTATTTGACATGTATTAGATCAGCTCCTGATGGTTTTTGACAGCCAAGAAATCTAAAATAATAAGGGGATTAGATCTTAAGTATTTCTTAGAAATTCCAATGCATCCCAGAATATGATCGATTGGAGTTGTATAGTCATAGTTTTTTTTTAACATAACGCTATTAAATCCTATTAACTGATTTTTACAGAAGTTCTCCATTAACAGCAACACGTTTGCGAGAAATAAATGTTCTTGAATATAGTTTCAAAAAACTTTATAAATATAAAGTCTATAAGTTATATAAAGTAATCAAATACGTAAATTTGTAAATTTAAAAAGATAGGAGGACATTTTAAATTTTTGATAAGTAAATTCATCTTTATAATTATGCTGTTAGTTTTCAATGTGTGTCCGGCCCTATCATTCTCTAATAGAATTGTCATAAACACAGACAATCATCTCGTAATTTTGAAACCTGGTTAAGGGACAATGTTGACGTCCTCATCCCTTCACATCATTGGATTGTACTTAACATTTAACCATCATAGGTCCTCCCAAGCGAACATATATTCTATTATCAAAGTCAGGTATCGAACTAATCATCTCCCGATTCCAAGAACAACACAAATCCCCACTATTCTATTATGGCTTTAGTGTATTTCTGTAATTAAAAACTTTGCTTTGAGCATTAATTTGATGTTTTACTAATGAAATTATGCATATTTTTTAATTTTAATTGCAACATTGACCTTTTAATAATTATAAATATTAATTTAATATTAATTAATTAAAATTAATTAATATTAATTAATTAATATTAATTAATATAATTAATTAATAAATATTTTATTGATCATTATAAAAATTTTACTTAAAAATAACTTATTTTTTAAGAAATATTATCTAACGTAATTTATAAATTAAACTTAAGCAACTGTTTTAAAGTCAGAAAGTTCCAAGATTTTCGAGTAATAAATGTGAATTAGTAGCGTAACATATGAAAGCATATTGTATAAATAAAAATAAGTTGATAATAAACACGATACATATGAATACGCTAAATTTTAAGTAGAAATTTTAGTTGAATGCCTGTAGTAAGAGCCTTTTTAAGGTATAGCTTATTTTTATATCATTTTACTTTATACTTCCTTCTTAATAGCAATACACTTAACGAAAATTATGAGCAAAGCAATATAAACGAGAAAATGCTCATGTTAAAATTTACGAATAAAATGCATATATATATTTTACTTTTACAACAACATAACACTTTGATCAATAATTGAATTCCACTTTATGACCCTAATTTTAATATTAGATTAAACGTTACTTCTGATGTTATTAACAATAAAAAGCTCAAAACAATTTAATTTTATATTTTTACATAAAAACATTCAGTAAGAGGAAAAAAATATGTTTAAAGCATTATAAACATTTTTTTATAAAAATAACGTTGACTTACTGTGATTTACACACGTAATATATATATATATATATATATATATATATATATATATATATATATATATATATATATATATATATATATATATATATACGCTGTAATTTCATTACAGTAAAGTCACTTATTTTGTTACTGATACACACACACATTACAGTGTTACACAGAAGTAAAAACTAAAATCGAAATGTTCATAAAAGTGCATTCATCATTTTCATTATATAGTGCTTAACATTTATGTTAATAAAAAATGTAGTAATAAATTTTATTGATAATGGTTCAGTTTTTATCACTATTGTAATAAGCATATAATTAAATAAAATCGACCCACTGAATGGATGAAAGGCTGAGTCGACCTTGCCCAGCCCGACGATTGAAACTCGGACCTGTGCTTTGAGAGAGAGTGAAACTCGGCCTCTAACACACCGAGCTTTTCTAGATTTACTATGAACAAGTAAAATACACTTGGACATTAGATAACTGCCTTCTTTGCTCTTTTATATATGCTTGATGACTTAAAAAGCATTTTATGATTCATTATATTAATTAAAGTAGCTATTATAAAAAATATAATATTTCCCAAATGTTTGCTTGCTTTAAAAGATTTATTTCTAAGATCTGTTATCGATTTAGTAAAATGAAATATTGATTAAAACGTAACCATTATCAATAAAATTTATTGATAAAATAAATTTTTATTAATATAAATGTTAAACATCAAATTAGAACCAAAATAATCAATGCACTTTCATGAAAATTTTGATTTTCGTTTTAACTTCTTTTTCAAATTTTACAACACTATAATATGTATCAGTAATAAAATAAGTATATATATATATATATATATATATATATATATATATATTAAAAACAAACATCCTAAATTACTTATGCATAATAAGCAAAACACAAAAAAATTGTTATTTTTCAAATTTTTATGTACAGTTTGCGTTCACCGCATTCACTTTATTGATATTAATATCTTATGATTTCAGTTTTTTGCAAAGATTAGGCAATGAGTGTTTGACGTTCAAAATATCTGAACAACAAACGATATAATATATTTACTAAGACAATTATGACTAAGATTTGCATTTTTAAACCAAATTAAGAGTCAATCAAACTTAATGAGCAATTAGTAAGCATCAATGTCATGGGACTGTTTTTTAACTTTAATTACCCTGACAAGGAAAAAATTTCGTTTTACATTAATTATGTATGTGGGTGATGACGTTTTATTTAGAAAGAAAATAGTGTATCTACTTTTAACTCAAAAAATTTCTGAAAGCAATCTTTCCTCAGTTAATATTTATATTCATCAAAATGAGTTTATAAACTTAAAATATTTTATGTTTAATGTAACCATATTAGAAGTTAAATAAACTATTAATTATACTTCCAGATCAAACATATATATTTGAGAGGCTAATTAAAACATATAGTTTTATCTCTACATTTTAAAATTGCTTTAAAGGAGAGTTTTTATTAAATTCAATTGCATTTATATACTTTTCATTATCATCAAAA